>CM035419.1:167882588-168417588 GCA_020310875.1 Ceratopteris richardii
CTCCAACAACCTACAATACTGAATGTGTGTTGTACACTACAAATTTTTTAAAAATATTAAAAGAATAAATCTTTATGGTCTTCACTGATGAGTATATGTGTGGTATACAAGACCCATGGTAGAACCCTCCATATCCACGAATTGTAGCATAATATGTATGGGTCTAAGAATTAGCAAAATATCAATAATCTTAGCCGAAAAATCAATATCTCGAACCTTCTGTTGCACATAGTTTGTCACCTCTTCCATTCACCACTTCATTCATATAGCGTCCATACATGCTTGTAGACGAGAGAATTCATTTATAGAATACATGATAAATGTATCTGAACCGCGTCTGTGAAATGCAAACCAACTCTTTATCACTATGTCAGTGAAAACGAGCAAGGGCATGATGATTGTTTATGATGAAAGCTATGATTTTCTTTGCATCACTCAGAGTCTGAACCACCCAAGAAAGTTCCCCTATGTCCTCAAATAAAATATCTCGTAATCAAAATTTCAGCAAAGTTAAATGTCCATATTGTTTATGCATCCACTTCCACTTCAAGTGAGAGTATTCAATTGCAATAAAAACTTGCAACATGCAATTTTACCTAGTGCAAAGTTGAAATACATATGTAAGAGTGAACTTGGGACAAAAAGAGAAGTTCTTCGTAATGAAACTCTTCTAAAATCTGAAGTTTTGCTTCAACTTTGTTGTAGGCTAGAGAGTCTTCCAAACATAGCAACTCTATCACAAATTGTGAGAGTTCTTCGCGGTGTGAATTTCTTAAATATTACAAAATGTGTTCACCTTGACACAATTTGAAGTAGAAAAGTGTTTTTAGCAACTTTTTCGTGAAGAAGTGATCTATAATTATGATTTTAATTGAAACAACTCTTGGAATTGGGGTTGGCCTCAATAACAATAATCACCTGTATTCAAGATTGTCAAACAAATGAACCTTACCATACACACCTTAAGACTCAAATTTAGATGAATGAGAAGTAGAGAGAAAATACAGAACTTGTCAAAGTGTACAGTAAGCCAAAAGCTTACCTTCACTATCTTAATGTTCAAATGTCAATTTACAAAATGTGTACATAACTACAAAGCTGAGTGTGTGCTGAATGTGCTGAATGTAGATACAAACTCTGAATCTAGGTAGAATATCGAGAACTAGATATAAAGTTTGTTCCTAAAGTGCCTAAGAGCTATGAAAAGTGTGTATGTGAGTTTGGAGTGAATAGAAACAATTTAGAATTGTTTGTACAACAAACCCTAAACTGAATAATAAGAAAGATTCCTCCTTGTGTAGAAACAAAGGAAGAACTGAAAATAGGCTTGTTACTCACATAACTCAGCAATATCTTGATGGTTGGCTCCAAAATCTCCACCAAAGCTGCACCAAAAATCAGGGCACAATACTCCTCCAGAAGTTAGAACACCTTCAATCTTGACTAATCAACGAGTGTGCTATTCAATGATGATCCTTGGATGACCAAGTGATACCCAACAATGAGCCCAATGGTCTCTTATATAGGCATGTAAGCTGCTCATGCGTAAAAGCAATAAAGCTGGGCGATCATAATTGCGAAAAAGCTGAAAAGCAAGATCGTTTTTTATTTTTACGATTAAGCTTTTAGGACTTAAAAATATGTTTTTCATAAACAAAAATCCTATGATCTCTTAGATGGACCATCAATTGAACATAAAAAGTTGTTTTTCTTGATGTACATAACCTAAGGACTGAGAATATGTAAAAACCCTTTTCTAGTAGAAATTAGGGTTAGGGTTTTCTACCAAATCTGAACGTCTGATGACTGAATGTTAGATACCAAATGAAAGCTCTCCTGAAGTACCAATTGATGAGCTCATAATATTACCTTCTGTGATCGAAATTTGACTAAGTTCCAAAAATTAGGGTTGTTGGAAATTAGGGTTTTATGCTATTTTGACATTGTTTCCAACAATTCCCCCTTCAATGTTATAATGGCATAAAGTACAAAAAATTGCAAGACTTTAGATGTCTGCAAAACTTCGGATGTTTGCAAAACTTCAGATCTCTGCAAACTTTTGAATCTCTGCTTCTTAAGTTGAATGTGCATAAACCTGAACTGAAAACTGAATACGTAAGTCTCTGAACTGAAAACGGAATACTTAAGTCTCTGATGTTTGAAATTTGTGACTGAACTGACTCATCAACTTTCATCCTTGTGTTGGCTAACTGACTTCGTAGATGTGCTTTCGTGACATAATTCTTGCTTTGATAGAAATTCTCTAACTTCAACCAAGCCCGATGAAAGGTTCCAAATGGCGTAAATGATGACGTAAGTCTCTGAACTGAAAACTGAATACGTAAGTCTCTGAACTGAAAACGGAATACTTAAGTCTCTGATGTTTGAAATTTGTGACTGAACTGACTCATCAACTTTCATCCTTGTGTTGGCTAACTGACTTCGTAGATGTGCTTTCGTGACATAATTCTTGCTTTGATAGAAATTCTCTAACTTCAACCAAGCCCGATGAAAGGTTCCAAATGGCGTAAATGATGAAGAAATTTCTCCTTCTTCTTTACTAACCTCCTGTTGAGCAGAAATTGGAACAGCATGTCTTCGAAAGATGAAGCCACCAAAAGTCTCAAATCTATAATCACTCATCTTGTTAAGGGTGTATGTCAACTATGTTCTGATACCAATTCTTGGGATTGGGGTGGGCTTCAATAACAATAATCACAGGTTTTCAGGATCTTCCAACGGGATATGTACACACACAAAAATATTCTTTGGGCTAAGAAATGCCCTTGCCACTTTTAACAAAATTGTGTACCTCATCATTGGATCTCTCTTGATGAAGTTCCTCTGAATTTTTGTGGACGATTTTTCCACATTTTCTGGCATTGATGAGGCCTCCCCCATGGAAATGCTCGGATGAAAATAGGACTGCCCAACTAACCCACTTTTATTTCCCCTTTCTGCTCATCCATTGTTTTGTTTTTTAGACAAATGTGCACAAGAGATTGTGACTGGCCATGAAGATTAAGGATTATTCTTTGTCGGAGACTGGTTTGCATGGATGCTATAGGCATTTTTCTCTATGGCATCCGGATTCTGAACTAAAGTTTAATACAGGATGTCAAAACTTATTGATATAAATTGTCCTACATTCTATGAACTTCCTTGGCTTGGGCAAAAACTTGATAAGGGCACACTATTTGAACACACTGATGAGTATTTACTATGAGAACACACAAGGGGTATGGTTTTCATTCATACAAGCCCGAAACATTTTTGGTTTAGTTACTATGTATAGGTGATAGATATTGGAGATGGGGTTATTTCAGCACTTTGATTTACCTTTGAACTCTCACAACTTAAGGATAGAAGGTATGCAGATTGTTGTTTAGGCGGATGCAAGAATTGGTTAGGCTGCTCATCTGGTATGCCTGAATTTCGATATCGATGTGGTTCATCCTGCAATCCTGTAATGCTGCACACTTTTCTGAATAATGTACCTATTCTATGTGATACTTTCAGTGTAGTAGGTTAGTAGACCAGGAATGAATGATATCTACCGAACAGAACATGGTCTACCCTACTTAGGTACTATGAATCAGAGATCTATCATAAGATGGCAATACGTATTGTTCTCGAAGTTGCCTTTGGTTTCATGTTTTTGAAGAAGCTAAAGCTTCATGCCTTTTTCACTCAGGAACGTTGTCTGCTCTGTGGATATGGATTGTACTTTGAGGTTAGAGGAAGTTGTAAAGAAATTAAGAAATTCTACTTTTAACCCAGCGGTATGCATACTATTTTTCTCTGTTTTAAACGGTTCTTTTTTCCCTCCCCTTTTGACTACTTTGGACCAAAGTATTACTAAATCTTCTATATTGTTATCTTACTGTTCCATCAGCGATTCAGTGCTTGTGTTGTTCAACTAAGGGAACCAAGGACTACAGCATTGATCTTTCGCACAGGAAAAGCGGTATGCATGTCTTACCACTTTATAAAAGGGAATGTGTCGTCAATGTTTATGATGTCTTATCTTGTTTGTTTGTAGATGTTTATGATTTTCTTTTCTTAAAAAGAAAAATGCAGGTAATTACTGGAGCAAGAAGCATTGATGAAAGTGCACGTGCAGCAACAATGGTATGTAAGTCACAATAGTTTGAAATTCTCGTAACATATATTTGTTATTACTGTGTGATACCTGATTATGAGTTCGTTTGCTTCTCGTGGAAAAATCATAACTCGTCAAGCTGTAAGGATGGTGAGGAGAGGATAGACCATGGGATTAATTTCATTGGATATATATATATATATATATATATATATATATATATATATATATATATATATATATATATATATATATATATATATATATATATATATATATATATATATATATATATATATATATATATATATATATATATAAGAAACTAAGATTTTGCAAATATAATACACCTTCAAAACCTTCTCATTTCTTTCTTTATCTCTATTTGTCTTTTTTGTTTCTCTTTATCTTTTAATAGAAGTTCTGGTGATAAGGAGAGCCAATGGGAGGAAGTTCATGAAGTCCTTATATTGTGGAGTGTGTTGGAGGGAGAGAGATGAGAGTTGGATAGACCAGCAGTTGTAACATTGCATTTTTATTTTCTTCCCTTCTTTGATCTTGATCTTATCTTTTTTCACTATTTGCTGTTGTTGTATTTTCCAGTGTGTGTTTGTGTTTCTTATCTTTAATTTCTAAGTTTGGTTGAATCTGAACTTATGAAGCCATACATGTAACATTGCATGACGTGAATGACTTTTCTTCCTTCTGGAAAACAGTGCTCTCTTTATTCATATATACATTAAAACGAAGCTCCTATAAAACAAGTATTTAATGGCCTTTTACAAGCTCAAAGGATATAATTAATCAAATGAATAATATGATTGTTGAAGTCAGTATGGAAAGTTCCTAAGGAGTTGAAAATGCAGCATTTCGTCAGCCCTTTAGATGGAGCTGCTGTGAATAACATTCTATCCTCAAAGAGAAAAATATTTATTGAGTCTCAGATATGCCATAAAGTTAATTATCTTGCCTGATCAAGAGTCCCAATTGTAACATCATCTGCATGAGAGTGTATCTTGGAAGTGATAATTTAGAAGCTTACACATGGAAATCATGCACATAGAGAAAGACATAATTCCTATCACCAGATGTACACAAGAGAAATGAGCATAAACAGGGCTATCTTTTCTTGAAGTTCCAGTTTTCATGCAGACCAATGTTACTCTCTAGAGAAACAGATTCGTTTTCAGCTTTTGCCTATGTGCGTTATATTCTGCGAATCCACCTCTCATTATACTTATGGATACCCCATCTCCAATTACAACTGTCTGTTGAGTGCATAGTGGAAACTGGGAGTACTGCCATTAATGCAGTTAGTACAATCTGATTTCCAAGCTTTAGTCATCTTGGTGCACCACAAGGACACTGAGGTTTCATTTTTAGTGGGAATGGCCAAGACGATGGGGCAAGGGAGTGATGCAATATGAACACAAGACAAGACAGTTGGGACACCAAGATATGACACCAACATAACCAAGAATACCTTTTTTGTGGATTACACAGGGAAATTTGTACAACCGGGGTTCTTCCAAGAATCCAGCATGGGCATCAATATGCACAGAAGGAGCACTAACGCCCAACCACACACTTCCTAAGGGAAGGGAAACTGGATGTGATCGAGGGAGTGTGTACACAAATGTAAATGTGAGAATCCTATTGAGTAACAAAAGATGCAAATTCCAGCTCTTTATGTAGCTTTGTCCTCTAAGCATCCTTCAAGTGTAGACCTTGGCCATCACTTCATACCATGATGGTTGGTGATTTCAAGACTCCTTGGGAGTTCGTGTCCGCCAACTTCTTGCTTGACACATTGGATGTACATGCACTGAATCCTTTCTCTTACATTATGTGTATTGTGTCGCATATGTCCTATTCTTGCACGAATGGCCAAAGCAAAGGCACGACGACTTTTTTCTTTGGGCATGTACAACTTGGCTGCTACTATAGCTCTCTATCTCAACAAGGACATGATACAATACAATACAACATAAAGTCAAGGTAAATCTGAAATAGAGCACAAATTGTAAGAGATACATAATGAAATAGAGTGTCTATCAATACAATAAAAAAATGTAACGTAATGCTAAAAAGTTATTATATGCCACATGCATATATCCATACGAAACAACTACATGTGTGATGCATATCTAGGAGTCCATGCATCTATATGCCTCACTATGTGCATGACTAATGTGTTTATCATGGTGGCTTTGAATGCGTCTCTGAAGCATCTCTACTGAAGGTATGAGAGGCATTTGGGTGCGAAGAAGGCACATCATCCAAAGTCCACTCTAAGATAAGTGTGTAGCATGATCTATAGAACTTCCTTTCAAACCGCAAGCTTTGGAGGTCTGTGTAACAACCCTCATAGAGGTCCATGTGAACTTGAAGCTCCTCCTATTCAGTTAGCATGAGCACTAGATCTTGGAGCTTGTCAAAAACTCTCTCTATAATGCTTGGAGGACATTGTCCTCAACACCTATTCGTGTTTGTTGAGAATTCGAGCCTCCTCCAACAAGGAAGCAAAGTGATGTTGGATCACTCGAGTCATGTTGATGCGATCTACATAAGAGGTTGTAATTTGATGACTCATGCCATACAACATCCTTGGTCTAGAGACTAGATAAGCATAACCCCAATAAAATTGGAGTTGAAGAAAAGATTGGTGAGTCCGATAAGAGAAGTAGGGGGTGTCGAATCTAGATGGAGATGGAGGTAGTGAAGCACAAGAGAGAGATGATGTAGAATGTGTTGGTGAAGCCATACGATGAGTTCTTTCCACAAATAAAGATGTTGATATGCATGAAAACCATGGGAAGAGTTATCTCCATAGTAAAGGTGAAGAGACTCGAGATGGTCTTGGGGATGCTTGAGGAAGGTTGCAAGAGAAGGAACACCAGAGAAGGAACACCAATTGCCAAAGAGTTGGAAGGACCATGGTGAGCTCCACGGACCTCAAGAGGGATTGAAGAGGTAGAGCCAAAGGTGGAAGGGATTGTCCGAGGGGAGTGGGCTATCAAAGAAGCTAGAAAGGAGGTACAAAAGGTACTAAATGGGGAAGGCATAGGAAAGAGAAATAAGGGGTACTCAGAACCTCACGTACTCTGAGGTTTGTGCAGTTGGAGAGGGTTCAGGTGAGGGAGCAAGTGGTGTCGTCTCTAATGGTGTTGATGGTGTCGAAATCGACTCTGAGGGACTAATATCCTCTTGAGGTGGTGAGTCCGTTTGTATTACAAGAGAGGGTGATGTTGGTAGGTAGGAATCCCCACTATGCGGGGACGAAGAGATTATAGGTACATATATAGCGGTCTTGGTTGCAATAGATCTAGAAGTAGTCTGTGCAGTGTGAGGTGGGCTGATTCATGTAGTATTCTTGGTTTAAGGTGGCCAAAAGCTAGTGTCTTGACGAGAGTCCTTAGCCACCTTTGCACGTGATGATAAAGCATCTAAAGAGTAATGATGATGGAGGTGGGGATGGAGTATGACAATGGAAGGCAACCCAATGCACGAGTGTGAAAAGGGGAAAGATGAGTATGGCCATGGGAGGTAAGGGAGTGCACAAGAGTGGAGGTGAAGGATAAGAGGAGGTGAAGGATGGAAAGATTGTCTATATGCTAAACACACAAGGTGGTGGGCAGCAAAAACGAAACTTTACTTTACTCCTTCATTGCAAAGTGACAATGTGTCTACTCAATGCAATTCTTGGTGAAATTCTTAGAAACCATGTATATGGTGGAAGATAAGATTTGTAACATTATGGAACGAACAACTAACATTCCATATGAGGATCTTCATGTGAAGCATCTATGTGGAACATTTCACATTTGGAGCTTCTCTATCATAATATGGTGTTAGTGATGTAAGATGCCCACACTATGCATCATATATTGAATATATGCATCTTGCTTTTTAGAATAGTCCTTTTGTTCAAAGAACTAGATTCGATTCCCATTTGGAGAGAAAACCAAACAAACGAAAATTCACATTTTTTGCATTCAATACTTCTAACAAAAATCAACTTTGGAACACTTGGAAAACCAAAAGTAAAAACACTTTTGGTAATCGAGAGAGTAACCATCCATTTATGGCAAGTGTACAAGGCATAATTGCAACTAGACCTAGATGTGATGCACACCAATCACAAAGACCAAACACAAACTTTGTTAATGATACATTTGCTACTTCCGCATATCATCAGTAGGCTAGTACTTTTTAGGGCTTTTGATGGAGGTTGAGTAATATATCTATATTTATCTCTCTTGACATTCTATTTCTTTTTTTGGGGAATGTACCTTACCTGGGGGTAAGGTTCGGTACTTGAACCTTAAATGAGCCAAACTGAATGCACCTAGCCACCCTACATGGAGCTAATAATTGCATGACTCTTTATGAAAAAATCGAGGCCTTCCCTTTTTAATAGGCTACACCCTCACTTCCTTAGGACAAGCAATTAAGAAATTCATGCGTGCGCATCCTCCTTACACCAATCGCCCAGTACATAGTGTTATTTTCTTCACAGAAGCATTCTCTCTCTTAATGTGGGATGCCTTCTCTCCAGGGTTTGCCTCTTCTTCATGTGAGGTTGCTTTCCTTTGCCTTTCCTTGCATACAATTAGTCCCCTCCCCCAACCTGTAGAACAAATATTGATGAAGGCTTCAGTGGCCAAAGATCAGTGGCCAAGGATCAGTGGCCAAAGATCAGTGGCCAAGGCTTCAGTGGCCAAGGCTTCAGTGGCCAAGGCTTCAGTGGCCAAGGATCAGTGGCCAAGGCTTCAGTGGCCAAGGCACCACACGCCCAATCTAGAGTTGGGCCCCAGGATGGAAGATTTGGGCGACTGTATGCCCAAGGTAGACCTCACAAGGCTGGGTCCGGAACCAGCCACTCATCATTACACGACATGGTCCGACACTGAGGCAGGGGCGGCTGAGGTGACGGCTGACTCTTGTCACCGCCTAATGCATTAACTCCCACTACCCCGATGGAACAAACTCTCCTGTTGTAACCAACTCTTCACCTCTCTCCTATAAAAGGAGAACCCGCAAATGGAAAAGTGTGTGATATGCAGAGCACGAATAGGCCATATATAAGCTGAGAGTGAGAGAGTGAACTTAGAGCTCCTGGTAGTGAAGTCCCGTCATGCGTCCTTGAAGCCATTGTGTAAGAATACCCTGAGGTCTTCTCATAGTGTTGTATTTGACCTTCTAATTAGTATGGTGTTGTGCTCCATGCTTGCCGGAGCTTGATCCTTACCTCTAAGTGTGGTTCCTAGTGTTGATCTGAAGGTTTAAGTGATAAGTGTCTATTTTGGTAAGGTGTTCATGTGCTTACATATTCTCCAGGAGTAGTGCATTTTGCATTCCCTGTACCCACACACTTCATTTCACCACCTACAGGTGAAAATTTGGCACGCCCGGTGGGACAGGGCTTCTGGAGATTTCTCGTATTTGAGAAATCACTTAAGACTTAAGTACCCTCCACTTTGAGTAATTGTCTAAGATTGAGTACCCAGAGCCACTTTTTTCCTCCTTCCCCTTCCTATCCTCTGGGGCGATTGCCCTTTTTCCTCCTACTACTCCCTACCTTCCGGGCGACTTCTCCTCATCCTTCTCAACTTTGGGCGACTACTCCTCGTCCTTCGCACTTTTGGTGGGCGACTCTTCTCTTGGATTCTGGGGCGACTTCTTCTCTTAGATTCTTGGGCGACCCCTCCTCCTCTCTTGATTTCCTAGGCGACTCCTCATCCTTCTCACTTTTGGTGGGCGACTCTTCTTGGGATTCTTGGGCGACTTCTTCTCTTAGATTCTTGGGCGACCCCTCCTCCTCTGTTGATTTCCTAGGCGACCGCCCTCTTCCTCCTCATCCTCCTTCTTGGCTTCTGGGCGACTATTCCTCCACCTCCTCTCCGGCTCCTGACTTGGCGACCACTCTTCCTATCCCCGTGTTGGCCCCTTGGGTGTCAACTTCTCCTCTTCCAACTTCCCCTTGGGAGTCAACTTCTCCTCCTCCAACTTCCCTCTGGAGTAACCTCTTTTTGGGCGAAGACTTCTCCCGGGCGACCTCTCCCTTGGGGCGAACTCCTCTTGCAGAAGAAGTTGTTCCAAAAATCCATGACCCACACCAGAACTAGCAAGGAGAGGCAGCTAAACCCTAAGAAGACACCAATCAAGTGTTATCACAGAAGGCGGCCAGACTTTTTCCAAACACCCATAAGAAGCCTCTCTGTTTCTGGCCTGGTCTCTAGAATCGAGGGGTTAGATTCAAACCTAGTCTCTAGAGTAGAAGGGTTAGACGACAAAACTAAAACTCAACGCACTCTTCTTAACAAGGCCATGGCTGAAGAGCTTTCCGCTCTTTTGTCAAGAATCAATATCAGATTTTCTTCATTTCACGGAGGTGCTAATGAAGATCCCGAAGATCATATACGAAGATTTCTTTCAACTTGTAAGAGCAGAGGCTTACAACAACGACAGGACGCATTCCTTGCTCTCTTTCCATCCACTCTTGAGGGACTGGCGGACAAATGGTTCAGCCAGTACGCGGAAAACCATTTCCAGACATGGGAAGCATTGAGGACCGAGTTTACAGATGCATTCCGACCAGGTAACTCTACAGAAAGAACCTTGGATGAACTTGAGAATCTAATCTTGCATATGGGAGAATCATTTTCAGAACTTATGACGCGGGCAAGGTCACTAGTAGCAAGATTGCCGGAACCTCCAGGAGATTTCCTTGTCAAGAAGTGGGTGGAGAAGGCCTTGCCAAAGTCCACCCAGCAGAAGCTAAGAGAGCTGTTGAGACCCGACTCCACCTTGAGAGAATTTGAAGCAGCTGCCACAAGGATTGAGGCTGCACGAGTCCATTTTGGAGCACATCCGGGAAAAACCCTTCCCCAAGATGAAGACATGGTGACAGCCTTGAGGAAGGAACTAGAGACCTTGAAACTGCAAAGGAATCGAGAAGAGGACAAGGGAACTTCGGAAGGTCTCGCTCAATTACGACAAGAGCTTGAAGAACTCAAGACACTAAGGGAGGTGAGAACTGGACTGTGGTGTTCTCTGTGTAGTACCCAAGGACACACATCACACGAATGTCCAAGGAAGCTAACATGCCAGTTCTGTGGCAAGGGTGGCCATGAGGCCAAGGATTGTTATTTTCTAAAGGGTCTTGGAAATCAGACTATGATACCTGGGCAACCTCCGGTAGCTCAATGGGTAGGAGTGGCTCAATCCTCTCTATTGGGGCAGCCACCATTACCATCCACTACAACGCCTCCAGTAACAACTTTCTACACCAATCAAGGACCTCAACGGCAAGAAGGTAGACCTCGTCAGAATCGACCACCTAGGCCTATAATGTGCTACAGATGTGGGGAATATGGACACTTCCAAAGTAAATGTTCACTTCCTGAGGATGCTCCACCATGCAAAAATTGTCTTGAAACAAGGGATCATTACACGAAGGACTGCTCAAAGTCAATGCCTTCTACAAGCACGCAAGGTAACTCTTGCCCCCTGCATATGATCACAGTATCTAATGATAAGGGCAATGTAGGCTCCCCAAGCGCCCGAGTAGTCCAACTCGAGGAACTTTCCGGAGTCATGACTAGGGCACAAAAACAGAAGGTAGCTTTGAAGGATGCTGCAAAAGAAGCAACAGATTCATCAAAAGACAAAGGGAAAAAGACCATGGAGCATGAACCTTCTCATGGAGCCAACCACCACCAAGACAAAGCCAAGATCTCACTGGGAAGAGATAAAGATACTAATGAGCAAGTTATTGACAAAGCATATGCAGTATCTAAGGAGGACCTAAGGCAATTCCAGCATGGATCTACTTCGAGGAACAGCCAAGAAGGCTTCCTCACGGCAGTTCAAGTCTTGCAGAGCACCTACCAACAGGTATCTCTATATAACTTGTTAGCAATGAGTCCTGGATTCAGAGGAGAGGTAATGGCTGCCATAAATGGGTTAGACCCTGGCACCATATTAAGTGGCGGGCAAGGTTTCACTTCTCTAACTTCTCAACAAACACCTATTCCATCAACTTATAGCTCAGAACCATCTAGGATGGCACCTCTCACTGATTACAAAAGTCCTAGGTTAACTGTAAGTATCAAGGGAACTCCCTTGGTGGGAGTGATAGTTGATGGAGGATCTGGTATTAATCTGATGCCGGAGTACACCATGACATGGCTAAACCTGAGACCAACTAAAGACGCTCACTTCAGAGTATCACTGGCAGACCAAAGCAAAGTAAGCCCATTAGGCATAGTGGAAAGGGTGGAAGTCATCGTACATAACTTAAAATTTGTGTTGGATTTTGTGGTAATAACACTCCCTAAGGTGAAGGGAGGATTTCCTTTGCTGATAGGAAGACCATGGCTACGCCACAGTAAAGCGGTACATGACTGGGGAAGTGACACCTTATGGGTGGCCGGGCCAGACAAGGTGATGAGACAACTCCACATGGAAGGAGGACCAGATGAAGCCCTAGGTACTTCTCAAGTTGTTCTACATCCAGATGAGAATGCACAGGAAGAAAGCACTAGAGAAAAGGAACCACGAACCATTCCAGAGGGAGCAGACATTTTTGCCACTTCTCCTCCACCCTCCTCCAGCCGGGCGACTCCACCTCCACCCACCTCCAGCTGGGCGACTCCACCTCCACCCTTCAATAATTGGGCGACTGAACCTCCTGTTTGGGCGACTGAACCTCCACCCTCCTCCACCTGGGCGACTCCACCCCATAATCCAAGCTGGGAGCCTCCGAATAACTGGGTCGCCCCAGAAGCTTGGGCTCCTCTAAGATCCCCACATTGGGCACCTGAATGGGCAGCTTACGTGCCACCTTGGGCTACTCCTACAATTGGCTGGGCGGCTCAATGGGCATCCGGAACGTCTCACACAGAACCATGTGAGACGACACCACATGACATCAAGGAAGAAGTTGATGAAGGAGAAAATCTATCCAATGAAGAACTAGGGGACATCATGGATTGGATAGAAGAGACCAACAATGTTACATGTTTCACGGTAGCAATCATGAATAAAGAGGCAGATGAACCTATTATTGTGGAGTCTGTAGTCTTTGGCGAGCCAGCCAAAGATTTTCGAAGAGGTAAAATTCCGAAAAGAGTTGAAGGGGAAGATAAGATTGAATCAAGCGAAACAGACGAAAAACTAGTGGAAAGCATTTTTCCATTAGCCGAAGTTCCGGTAGGATGGACACAGGAAAAGTCCGAAGAAATCACTATCAATGATAGTCCAGCATTCACAGAGCAGACGCTGTTCAAGGCTGAGGAAGAGGCACCTGTGGAGCCAGTTAAAGAAGTCAACTTGGGGGAAGACGGACATCCACAGAATCTTTTACTCGCAAGTTGGTTATGGGAACACCCTCTTCTGCTCACAGAGGTAATAACATTCATGAAGAATTTTAAAGACATATTTGCATGGAGTTACAAGGATTTGACAGGAATACCAAAAGAACTCGGAATACACACTATTCCTCTAGTGGATGAAGCTCGGCCAATTAGAGGAAAGATGTATAGGCTAAATCCCAAATATGCGGAAGCAGTCAAAAGGGAAATCCAGAAAATGGAAGAAGCAGGAATCATAGTCCCAGTAGAGCATTCCGAATGGTTGTCCTCTATGGTCATAGCACCTAAGAAGCAGCCTAATAAAATCAGAGTTTGCGTGGATTTCCGAGCATTAAATAAGGTCACCATCCCTGACGGGTTTCCCACTCCCTTTTCTGAACAAGTGATTGAAGATGTGGCGGGACACATGCTATACAGTTTCATGGATGGTTTCAGTGGATACAATCAACTAGAAATCCATCCTAACGATCAGCCAAAAACAGCCTTCGTAACTCCTTGGGGAACCTATATCTACACCAAAATGGCTTTCGGTCTTAGAAATGCACCAGCCACTTTCAATAGGACAGTGTACCTAATCTTCAACAAATTGCTCCTAAAATTCTTAAGAATTTTTATGGACGACTTTTCGACCTTCTCTGGAGCAGCCTGTACTACTGCAGTAGAAAATGTGCCAGAACACTTGAAGCAATTAGAACAAGTGTTCAAGCGTTGCAGAGAAACAGGTTTGAAACTTAACCCTAACAAATGTCATTTTTTGGTAACTCAAGGTACCCTGTTAGGACATGTAGTCTCTGCAAAAGGCATGACTCCAGACCCGGATAAGGTAATGGCAATTCTCAAGCTTCCGAGACCTATCAATGCCAAAGAGGTCCAAAGCTTTCTCGGGCACACAGGATATCACCGCAAGTTTATACGCATGTATGCCGAGGCAGCACGACCACTTTCACGACTTACAAGCAAAAGTTTTCCTTTCCAATGGTTTGAAGAAGAGGAGTCAGCGTTTACTTATCTAAAACAACGGTTGGCGTCTGCACCCATACTCATTTCACCAAATTGGTCAAAAACATTCCACGTGCATGTCGATGCAAGCTTGTATGTGGTAGGAGCGGTATTGACTCAACCAAGCAAGGTACACAAATTAGATCAACCCATTCACTATGCAAGTAGACTCCTCTCAAAAGCAGAAAAGAACTATAGCACCACAGAACGGGAAGCACTGGCTATTGTATTTGCCCTCAAAAAATTCAGGCACTATCTTTTAGGTACTACATTCACCATAATTACTGACCATCAGGCTTTAAAATATTTGTTGAATAAGCCGCAAGTTGCAGGAAGAGTATGGAGATGGTTGCTTCTCTTCCAAGAATTTGATTTTGAAATCATACAAAGAAGCGGTAGGCAGCATGTCATTGCAGACCATCTCTCTCGCATGAGGCATCCGGGACAAGCAACAAAGGGAGTAGAAGATGATTTCCCCGACAGCCAAATCTACAAAGTAAGTATGGCACCAACATGGTATGATGACTTAATTCTCCTTCTAGGGAAGGGCCAATTTCATACTGGGTGCCAAATCTACAAAGTAAGTATGGCACCAACATGGTATGATGACTTAATTCTCCTTCTAGGGAAGGGCCAATTTCATACTGGGTCCACTCCATTGGAAAAGCGTAGACTCCTCCTAAAAAGTAAGAATTTCATGATGGCAAAGGATACCCTCTATAAGGTTGGCCCTGATGGGATGTACAGAAGGTGTCTTCAACCACATGAAACGGAAAGTGTTCTTCAATTGGCACATGAAGGAAAGTCTAGTGGTCATTTTCCGGGACATATCACTGCACTCAGAATCCTCCAAAGCGGCCTATGGTGGCCATATCTCTTTAGAGATGCCACTAAGTTTGCTAAGGCATGCGATGTTTGCCAACGATGTGCGCCCAAACCAACACGACAAAGAAATCAGCCACTCAATATCTCTATGGCTTGGCAACCATTTGAGCACTGGGGACTCGACTTTGTCGGCCCTATTTTCCCAGTAGCACAAGATTCAGGTGCAAAGTATCTTTTAGTGGCGACCGATTATGCTACTAAGTGGGCTGAAGTTATAGCAAGTAAAGATTGCACTGCAGAAACGGTAGCTCACTTCTTGTATAATCATATCTTTTGCAGATATGGGTGTCCAATAGAGGTGACAACAGATCAAGGGTCCCATTTCGTCAATAGGGTGTTGACTTTGATTTTTAACAGGTATCAAATTTTCCATAAAAAGTCCTGTGCTTATTACCCAAGGGCAAATGGGCAAGCAGAGAGCACAAACAAGGTCCTTATGCTCCTACTAAGGAAAACATGTTTACAATTTCCAAATACTTGGGGACAGGCATATCTTGGAACCTTGTGGGCATATAGAACCTCGTTTAAGGCCACAACAGGTCATACTCCATTTGAACTATTGTATGGATTACAAGCAATTGCTCCTTTTGAGTTCTTGCATGGCTCCAACCGAGTGGGAATCAATCGAATTCCTGAGCTTACTAGCACTCTTTCAGCAAACATTGTAAGGCTGCAACTTCTAGAAGAAAAAAGAAGGATAGGCAATGATACTCTAGTGACAGTACAAGAAAAAAGGAAACAAAATCATGATGCCAACCTCTGGAAGTCAAAAATTACGGAAGGGAGCTTAGTTTTGATGTACCATCCGCGACTATTCGAGAAGAAGGCTAAGAAGAAACTCATGCCAAGGTGGAACGGACCTTTTAGGGTCATACGAACACTTCCAAAAGGGGCAGTACAAATCTCCACGCTCACAGGAACGATCCTCCCCTTAGTCAATGAATCCAAGCTAAAACCCTATGTGGAAAAATAGAGGAGAGAGTATCTACCTTTGTATATAGTGTACATACCCATATGTTGTTACCTGTTAGTCTTTATCATTTACGAATGTAGATATTGGGCTTTTCTCATCTGACTTCCTCACCTAACTCGTCTACTCCCACCTTCCTCTCATGGGCTTACACTTCCTTTTCCTTGGGGGCTTTCCTTCTTCTAAGGCCACCTCTCTAAGCTAGAACCTCTCAAACCCCCTACTTGGGCACCTTCCTTCACACCTGGGCGACCCTCTACTTGGGCGACTTCCCTTCTTGGGCACTTCCTTCACACCTGGGCGACCCTCTACTTGGGCGACTTCCCTTTTTGGGCACTTCCTTCACACCTGGGCGACCCTCTACTTGGGCGACTTCCCTTCTTGGGCACTTCCTTCACATCCCCTACCCTTCCTCCAATTGGGCGACCCTGCCCAGGACCACCCAACCCTCCTTCCACTTCTCAAAATGAGCACCCTCCCTTCCTCAACTTGTATCTCCTCCTCTTCAGTCATACTGACCGAGCGACACTCCTCCCTTTTTCCCTTTGCTGTCCCTTCATTGTGCCATCATAGCAACCTCACCGCCTGACTCCCTCACTTACCTCTCTTGGGCGACCTCCCAACTCCCTCACTTACCCATCTTGGGCGACCTCCCAACTCCCTCACTTACCCATCTTGGGCGACCTATCTTGGGCGACCTCCCAACTCTCATCTTGGGCGACCAATCTTGGGCGACCTCCCAACTCTCATCTTGGGCGACCAATCTTGGGCGACCTCCCAACTCTCATCTTGGGCGACCAATCTTGGGCGACCTCCCAACTCCCTCACTTACCCATCTTGGGCGACCTCCCACTCCCTCACTTACCCATCTTGGGCGACTATCTTGGGCGACCTCCCAACTCTTATCTTGGGCGACCAATCTTGGGCGACCTCCCAACTCCCTCACTTACCCATCTTGGGCGACACCCTTGGGCGACCCACACCTTGGCAACACCCTTGGGCGACCCACCTGGCCGATCCCCCTTCACCCTCTCTTGGTGACCCTCCTATATTCCTCTCCAAGGCGACCCCCTTACTACTCTCCTCAACAGGGTGACCCCCAATTTCCTAGAGTTGGGCGACCCTCACCCAGGGCGACCTACCCTCCCACCTACACTCTCATAAACCTCTCATATTCCTCTCCAAGGCGACCCCCTTACTACTCTCCTCAACAGGGTGACCCCCAATTTCCTAGAGTTGGGCGACCCTCACCCAGGGCGACCTACCCTCCCACCTACACTCCCATAAACCTCTCATAGTGAACACCCCCTCCTCCTAGTGGCCAAATTTCGGAAATTGGGCGACCCTCATCCCTCACACACCTCTACAATTGGGCGACTCTCATCCCTCACACACCTCTCCAGATTTCGGAAATTGGGCGACTCTCATCCCTCACACACCTCTACAATTGGGCGACTCTCATCCCTCACACACCTCTCCAGATTTCGGAAATTGGGCGACTCTCATCCCTCACACACCTCTACAATTGGGCGACCCTCATCCCTCACACACCTCTCCAGGGCGACCCTCTACCATAATTCCTTCCCCCCAAACTTGGCGACCATTCTGCATCGGGCGACCCCCCTCCCAGGCCACCTCTCCACCTCCTCTCCACGCGGGCGACCCATATTATCTTTAGCTCCTCCTACCTACGACACACGGCAGCCCTGGGCGAACTCTCCACCTCCCCCACCTGGCAGCAGGCGACCAATCCACGCGGGCGACCTCTCCCATATAAGCAGCACCACCCCTTACTTCATCCCATCCCTAGCAATCACCGATCGAAAGCGGGCGACCTCCCCACCTTTCCCCACCCGGCAGCAGGCGACCTCTCCACCTCCCCTTCCCAAATTGGGCGACCGACGCCGGCGACCTCTCCACCTCCCCCCAAATTGGGCGACCGACGACGCAGGCGACCTCTCCACCTCCCCTCCCCAAATTGGGCGACCTCTCCCACTCTACCCGATCGACTGACTCTCCCTCTCCGCTCCATCTCCTCTGACCGGAGTTGCTGGCCTTCCATCTCTTCTATTCAGGCAGCCCTCCTCAACGACGCCCACAACCGGTAGCAATCAGCCGGTGGCCCTCTCTCAGAGGTGCGTGTTTGTAGCAATTCTCTATCTACAACATGGCCTCATCTTCACTGGAGATAGAGGAAACATTCTCTGAATTCAAGACGGACACTGAAAGTGCAGCATCCGGACAATCCTCTGATGATTCGAGTGATTCACTTTATGTGGTCTCCAAGGAGAACTCCTCAGAGTCAGAAGAGTCACTGGACCAAGAAATTCAGCCGGACGAACATATCACTCCAGCAGCCGAACCCAGTCTTCAGCAAGATTCTGCTACATCTTCAGCAAACGTGGCAACCACGACCGAGATACTCGTTTCCATTCCTGACGAAATCACCTTGAAGCTGGACCTAACTATATGTGGTAAGCTTCATAGTTCATTTTCTTCACAGGAATTAAAGAATATGGGGTTGTTCACCATTGCAAGTGCCAAGCTTCCCACGCTTGGTGATCCTCAAGCAAGTGGGATTGAGATCTTGACACTGTTCAAGTCCTTCCCCTCTCTTTCTGGAGGACGAATTACCAAAGAGAAGCTCGCTATCATGTTGGGCAGCCAAGAAATTCCAGATTCTCGAAAAGCAGGAAGCTATGCGGCGATGTCCATTTCCGACATTTTACAGACATGTACCAATAGCTTCTCCACTGCCACTTGTAGCCAGGTAATGATGCAGAGGCTCATATTGTTCAAAGCATTTTTTCTCTTGAAGGACAATCTGCATTTCACGGACGTAAAGGTATGTGAGCCCCTTCTTTGCTTTGCCCAAGCAAAGCCCTACCCATACCATAAGGTTTTACTTCAGTCCCTGGCAGAAAGAAAGAAGAGGTATGGGCAGCAAGTGGGCAAAAAGGCACTCACATTCAAAGTGATAGGTGGTCATATCATGTCATACATTTACAGATATTTTACCGCTCTCCACTCCAAAGGCAAAGACCTACCGAGCCACACCTCATCACAAAGTCCGCACACGGCGACTCCTGGCAAAAAGAGAAGGGCAAAAGTTCAAAAGGATTCCAGAGAGCTCCTTGATAAGCTGCCTATCGACCAACAAGGGTATGCTAGATCTTCTAAGAAGGTACGCACATCCGCCAACACTCCATTTCCCCCAATCAAGTTAGTACCCACTACGCCCACCGCCCCACCTCACTCCAACCCCACTCCACCTCCCGCTTCCTCCCTGACTACTCCCACTACCATTGATCCCCCCCGAGATCCGATTCTTCTCCAATTCCCATCATGCCCCACCCCACCGCCCTCCCCTCCACAACCCCTACCACACCACTCGCCATCTCCCCAACCACCATCTCAGCCCCCTTCGCCCCCACCTCCAACATCCACACCTATTCCTCACACACACACACCACCCCCTACTACGATCCCTCACAGCTCCATCTGCCCACCCCCATTCGACATACTGCCTTTTCCACCCCCATTTCGATTCTCCCCTTCTCGCCACAACCCTCCCACAGATTTACCTCCACACCCCCTTCTTGAGGCATCTAGTGTTGAGCAGCTCTCCACGAATGCCAAACATGTATGGCCAATAGTCCCTAATCATTTACAGGGTATGTGCCAAATGGATGTAGCAAAGAATAGGTTTGCCGAGATTTCTAACAAATTGATGGAAGACAGGCAGGTGTGTGTGCGATTAGAGAATCGGCTGACCCATTATACTCATATGTTAAGTGAAGAGTTTCTGCGCGTCAGCCTCGTCAACAAGGAACTCTACATGCAGATAGCTGAAATGTCTAGTCACTGCAAGACCACGCGCCTTCTTGAAGACAAGGTAAAGAATTTGGAGGCATTTTTGCAGGATGAAGAAGCGAAGACCAAAAGATTGAAGGCTGAAAACAATGCCTTAAAATCAGCAAACAAGCAGCTCTTGGCTGAGAATACAACTTTGAAGAAACAAAAGGACTCACTAAAATCCAAATTTAGTGCATTAAAGGCTCTGCTCACATCATCCGATACTGAAGACAACAATCCAGCACAGGAAGAAACCACTCAAGCTGCTAATCAAGACCAGCAGAAGGAACAATGACTAGTCTCATAGTTCTTTAGTATTTCATTTTCGCACAGTGTCATAGTTACATTTTGATACCGTTGTAAAATTTTTGGAACATTACTTTGTTCAGCAGGGCTCATTTTTTCTTTTGCAGCCAATTATGTATTCATTCTCATGTTGTAATTTTCTATCCGCCATTTTCTGATGTAATTTTTCTCCTCCTCTCTGTATTTGGACCTACTTCCCCTCATCTCTCCGGGACGGAGAGACTCTAGTGGCGGGCAACCTGTAGAACAAATATTGATGAAGGCTTCAGTGGCCAAAGATCAGTGGCCAAGGATTCAGTGGCCAAAGATCAGTGGCCAAGGCTTCAGTGGCCAAGGCTTCAGTGGCCAAGGCTTCAGTGGCCAAGGCTTCAGTGGCCAAGGATCAGTGGCCAAGGCTTCAGTGGCCAAGGCACCACACGCCCAATCTAGAGTTGGGCCCCAGGATGGAAGATTTGGGCGACTGTATGCCCAAGGTAGACCTCACAAGGCTGGGTCCGGAACCAGCCACTCATCATTACACGACATGGTCCGACACTGAGGCAGGGGCGGCTGAGGTGACGGCTGACTCTTGTCACCGCCTAATGCATTAACTCCCACTACCCCGATGGAACAAACTCTCCTGTTGTAACCAACTCTTCACCTCTCTCCTATAAAAGGAGAACCCGCAAATGGAAAAGTGTGTGATATGCAGAGCACGAATAGGCCATATGTAAGCTGAGAGTGAGAGAGTGAACTTAGAGCTCCTGGTAGTGAAGTCCCGTCATGCGTCCTTGAAGCCATTGTGTAAGAATACCCTGAGGTCTTCTCATAGTGTTGTATTTGACCTTCTAATTAGTATGGTGTTGTGCTCCATGCTTGCCGGAGCTTGATCCTTACCTCTAAGTGTGGTTCCTAGTGTTGATCTGAAGGTTTAAGTGATAAGTGTCTATTTTGGTAAGGTGTTCATGTGCTTACATATTCTCCAGGAGTAGTGCATTTTGCATTCCCTGTACCCACACACTTCATTTCACCACCTACACAACCTCTACCTACATAGCCCTTCATCCCTCCCATGTGGTCTCCCTATCTCTCTTGCACCTTCATCTCCCCATTATCCCCTTCGCATATAGCCTCCTCTCATCCTTCGCCTTCTCCTTGGATGTTGTCCATAATTGGCAAAGAAGGGAGTCTCCTTGGTAGATTTATGAACACTACTGTTATAGGGAAACTCCACAAAGGGTAAAAGCTCAAACTCTCATCTAATGAGGAGCATTGTCTACTTCAAGGTGAAAACAGAAGTGGCATATTTGTGTTATCCGAAATTAGTCATGCTAATGTTGCTAGGTCTACTACACCTAAGGAGAATATGAAGTTATGGCATGCTAGATTTGGTCATATCAGTTACATAACTCTCAAGCATATTAAAGATCATGATATGGTGGTGAGTTTACCTACTTTTGCTTTACCAGATGATGTAGAATCATGGTGTCTTGAAGGAAAGCTTCATACACTTCCTTTCAAGAAGCATGGATACATTAGGGCCACAAGGAAGTTGCAGATCATACATTCAGATATGAATGAACTTATGAGAACAGATTCTATTCAAGGTTTCAAGTATTTCATTACTTTTATTGATGATTTCTCAAGTATTCATGGATTTATGGTCCTAAAGGAAAATCAGAGGTCTTTCCTATTTTCAAAAAGTTCTTAGCTATGGTTGAAAATGAAAGTCAATCAAAAATTCAGATTTTGAGAAGTGATAGAGGAGGAGAATACATGCCAAAAGACTTTAAATCTTTCCTTGAAGACAAAGGTATCTCTCGTTAACTCTCACTATTGCTTATACGCAGTGTTGTTAGCAACGTTTTAGCAACGTCCAAGGCAACGCGTTGCTAACGCGTTAGCAACATAGCAACGTTTTTACCTAGACGTTGCTAAAACGTTGCGAACGCAATTTTTTTGTTTTTTGTTTTTTTTAAAAATATTTTGGTTATCTAAGATTCCTATAGGTAATATATGATGAAGTGCATCCTTTTACACATCTAAATAAATATACACAGATGTAAATTATGAATTAAAAGTAGACATGCGACATTTCGTATGTATATTACACATGCATATATACATACATATTACATACACACATATACATACATATTACATACATACATGCATACAACATGCATGCATTCATTCATCATGCATGCATGCATTCATCATGCATGCATAGATGTAGATACATGCATATTACATACATACATATAAGGAGATACATGTATATTACATACATACATACATGCATGCGTATTTCTTATAAGTTATTACATAATACATATATACAAACCGACATATACAATATATTATAGGACAGAGTCCAGAGATGGACACATATATAATATAGATTATTGAGTCTTGATTAGTCTCTACACAATTCAACATTCACAATCATTCATGGTGATGTCTGTACTTAGACAGATCAATCATCATAGAAGAGTACCCTTGGATTTGAAGGGCAAAGGCCAAGGATGCAACTTTTGTCCAAGCTTTGTGAGTGCATTAGAAGGAGAACATTGGAAATCCAAAATATGTGGCTATCTCAAGGTGACAAGGCCCATAAAGAAAAGCATACACAATTGAATCTCTATAGTGTACACTTTTATAGCTTTTTATGTCTTCCTCATTCTCCTAGGGTTTTTATTGCATTTATTGGACATTTTGAATAGGATTTTAAATAATTTATGATCCCTCCAAGGTAAAATATATTTTGGGTATTTTTGGACTTAAAAAGAAAATGCATGCAAAGCAACGCGTTGCGAACGTAGCAACGTTGCGAAGTTGCGGTTGCGAAGTTGCCAACCGTTCGCAACGCGTTGCGATGCAACTATGCTTATATGCCAGAATAGAATGGTGTTGCAGTGAGAAAGAATAGGATACTTGTTCAGATGATGTGTAGTATGATATCATCCAAAAAGCTTTCTCCCAAGTTTTGGTTTGATGCAGTATATACAGCTAATCACATTCTGAATTGGTCTTCCACAAAACCTTTGAAGGTCATTACAACTTATGAAGCTTATTATGGGAAGAAACCCAATGTGAGTTATTTCAAAGTATTTGGTTCTCGAGCTTATGTTCACATTGAGAAGAAGGATCGTGGCAAGCTTGATGTAAAAGCCATTAAAGCCATCTTTATTGATTATGCAATTGAAAGCAAAGGATACAGATTCTTTGTTCCAGATATAGGTGATATCCTACTCACGCAATGCATATATTTCAAAAAATCAGGTTCTTGATATTCATAATTAGGGTTTGCTGTACAACAATTCTAAACTGTTCATATTCTCTATAGTATCACATACACACACTCTTCATACCTCTTAGGTACTTAACACACAAATTCTTGTATTTAGTTCCTATTTTTGCCTAGATTCAAAGTTTGTAATCATCTATACAATATAATTGACATTCATATATAATAGTGTAGTTAAGCATTCTAGCTTATCGTTACACTTTGGAGAAACTTGTCTACTCTCTCTCTCTCTCATCTCTCACCCATCTTGTTTTGAGTATTAAGGTGTGTATGCTAAAGTTGATTAATATTATTATTGAGGCCCAACTCCAACAACCACTCCTAGACTTTTTCTCAGATACATCTTGAGGCTTCGTGGATTACCTGACGTTATTGCAATTTGCTAGTGATCGAGGTCCGCAGTTCATATCCAACTTTTGGAACAGTCTTTGCGAGTTCCTTGCGTTCAGGTCAAACTATCTACAACGAATCATCCACAAATTGATGGACAAACAGAATGGGTGAATCAAGTGCTAGAAGAGTATATCCATTACACCATCAACTATCATCAAAATGATTGGTTTGAGCCATAGAAGCACCGGTTCGCGCACCGTTTGAATTTATCCGTTCATGCGATGCGGTGCTTCCGGTTCGCACCGTTTCATCTGGTGCTTAGAGTTTTTTTCCAAAATTTTTTCCTGATCTTCAATCCTTAAACGAGCTTTGTTATGGAAAGGGTGCATTAGAATTGAAAGGATTCTATCATACATGGCAGGTGATGTGGTCATTCATAACTCCATAAGTGGCATATCTTTCAAAGAATGCCATGTTCAATTCTCACACAAAGTATATTCATATGAAATACCACTTCATCAAGAGATGTTGGATGATAACTTGATCTCATAGATCAAGGTCATACATCATAAAATCCTACATACCTACATACATATATACATAAGTTTACACAGAAGAAAAGGTCGTGTTCGTAAATGTGAGAAACATTTTGCTAGACCCATGAGACACTAGAATCTATATCTATATCTACATCTACATCTCTCTCTCTCTCTCTCTATATATATATATATATATATATATATATATATATATATATATATATATATATATATATATATATATATATATATATATATATATATATATATATATATATATATATATATATGTGTGTGTGTGTGTGTGTATGTGAGAGAGAGAGAGAGAGAGAGAGAGAGAGAGAGAGAGAGAGAGAGAGAGAGAGAGAGAGAGAGAGAGAGAGAGAGAGAGAGAGAGAGAGAGAGAGAGAGAGAGAGAGAGAGAGAGAGAGAGAGAGAGAGAGAGAGAGAGAGAGAGACGCACCTTACACACCTTCCACACCTTCCACACCTTACCTCCCCGTTCCATTCGGTTCACGCATCTTATGCACACCAAATTGAACGCACCTAACGCACCGGACTGCTACTGTTTGCGCTTTTACCTTTTGTAGAGTTTGCCTATGACAACAATGTTGATACATCCATCAAGCAAACTTCCACCCAAGGATGGATATACAACTCTCAAATCATGTCAAGAACCCAATTGCCTCGTGGATATTCACAAAGAACTCAAGGAAGAGATCCATAGAGCTCAAGAACAATACAAGTATTATGCAGATTGTTGTGCAAGAAGCAAGCCTAAAAGCTTTGCTTTAAATCATTGGGCTACTTTCATTATTCAAGACATATGAACTCATGTTTATAAAAGGATAAAATCCTTAGCTTTACTAGTTGTTCATTTGTAAAAGCTAAAAGTAGAAGAGGAATCTCATAGATTGAGGAAGCCAATTCCATGACCTTATTAGCTGGGAGTCAAATTTAAATCATCCCTAAAGTCTAGGATCACTTTTAGGTGGATGACTCACCATGTTCAAATTCAAATTCATGTACAAATACACCCACTTCTTAGTCGTGAGATACGTAGCCTGTTCCTCTTAGATTGAGCTGAATTGTTGAGCATATGTTGTTGGAAGTCAATGTACATATGATCCACATTCCAACAATTCTACATTTTGGACTTAGCATTTTTTGTACAGTTTGGGTAAAACTTTTTTAGGCTAAATAGATAGAGCTTGGTGAGAGCTATCTAGTGGTATGCTTCATTTTTCCATCAGAGGTCAGAACAAGGAGATAATCAAAACCCTAATTTAGCTCAAAATGGAGGAAAAGCATTTTCTAAAGGTCCAAACTATTGAAAAGCTAGTTTATGATATCAGTTGACCAAAAGCAATTAATTTGGACGATCCAATTTAAAAACAAAAGCTATTTTAAAATAGATCGCAATTTTTTTTATAGAAAAGCAGTTTCATGCTTAAAAAAAAAACGATAGACTTAAAAAGCTGATTTTCGTGGAAATTGATTGCTAGCTTTTGTTGGAGGCTACAATACTATATAAAGACCATATTGGGCACACTCTTTGATAATTCACAAACCAGAGTTTGAAGTTCTTAAGCTTTGGAGGTGGAGATTTGGTGAAGGAGAGGCTACTCTCTTGGAGCAAGAGGTCTTCTACAAGGTGGAGGCAGCTATCTTTTGTAAGTTAACCTTATATTCTGTTTTTAGGGTTTCTGTACCCTAATTTCAGAATTAGGGTTTGCTGATTTTTAGATTTATTGCACTATCTTGTGAGAATTAGGTTCGCTTCGTTGCTCATTTGCTTCACACACACTCATATTATAACAACATAATCTGAATTTTGTATCATCATCTTCTTGGCTATTCTTCCATTAGTGAGTGCACCACATCATATGGTTGAGTAGTACTCCCATGTTGTAATTTGGACATCTATTTTTTAGTGAGTAAGCATTCAACTTACGTTCCCTATCCTTGTCTCAAGATCTCTTTCTTTCTATCTCTCACATTCATCTTGATTAATTAAGTGTATAGGCTCAAAAGGTTTTAGTATTGGAACGATCCTAGGGCCCCAAATTCCAACACTTGGTATTAGAGCATGATTGACATATACACTTAGTTAAGATGAGTGAGATTAGAATTGAGATTGAGGACAAGTTGGATGGATCTTCTAATTATCCCATGTGGAGTTTTATGATGATGAATATATTAGTGACAAAGGATTTATGGAGTATCGTCAATGGATCCTTAACAAGACCCAGACTAGAAGGGGCTACAACAGTTAGAGGTACTCGAGTTACTATTACAGAACCAACTGAAGAAGAGGTAACCACTTCTACATCCAGAATCATAGGTAGATCGTTACCTACATTTCCTCCTACTGAAGATCAGGCAAGATGGGATTCATAGCAATGAGTGTCAAAAAGCATATTCTACAACAAATCAGATCTTGCAGAAGTTTTAGGCAAGCTTGGTTGAAGCTTGAGAATCTTTTCAGAGCAGAAATCCTGCTAGGAAAGCTCACTTGAGACAACTAGCAAATACAAGGATGAAGGCTGGTGAGTCAATTCAAACCCACATTACGAAACTCGTTGACTTGAGAGATCAACTTCTAAATGTAGGAGTTGAGATATCAGATGAAGAAATGGTAAATACGCTGATTAATTCACTTCCTATTTCATTTCCATCTTTCATAACCACACTTACTCTTACCACAAGAGATAGAGAGGTTACATTTGAAGAATTAGAGTTCTTGTTACTTCAAGATGAAGATCAGTTGAAGGGAATGGAAGAGAATGAAGAAGCACTTTTATCTTCATCAAAGGGTAAAAAGAAGAAGAAGGAGAAGAAGGAACAACAATCCATAAAGGAAAGTAAGTCCCTTTCACCTTCTACTTCAGATTGTGTTTCTACTACATCTAAAGAGAAGTCTTCTAAGAAGAAGGAAGTGATATGTTATTACTGCAACAAACCTGGACATTTTAAGTCAGCATGTTATAAAAGGATTGCAACAGAAAAGAAAAAGGCATCAGATAATGTTGCAGAAGATGATAAAAAAGGGAAATCTAAAGGTGATTCTTATGCCTGTATCACCATTGAGGAAGTATCTTTTGATGAGGCAGCTTTACAAGTTCTTTTAACAAATCCTTGGATATTTGACTTAGGTGCTACAAAGCATATGACAAGTTGTAGAGATGTATTATCTTCCCTTTCCTATCTACAAGTAGAAGAGTTACTATTGCAGATGGTAATGATTTGGATGTTGTGGGAATAGGTACAATAACCCTAAAGTCAAGAGAAGGTGGTAATTTGCAGATTTCAGATGTTCTATGAAGTCAGAAGTCTTTCCTATGTTCAAGAAATTTGTAGCTATGGTTGAAAATGAAAATCAAGAAACTATCCAGATTCTTAGAAGTGATAGAGATGGAGAATACTTGTCAAATGAGTTCTTGACATTTCTTGGTGAGAAAGGTATTACTCGACACCTTACTATTGCTTATACTCCTCAGCATGGTATGAAAAGATACATACATATCTTTTGTCCATTGATTTCCATAACTCAGATGCAGCTCCTACTCTTTATGTCAAAGCTGAACCAGGTATGATGATTATTGCAATCATTTATGTGGATGATATTATAGTCACATGTCCCAGAGATGAAGATTTGCAGATGTTCAAAGAACAATTGAAACAAACATTTGATGTGAATGATTTAGGAATCTTGCATTATTATCTTGGGATTCAGTTTCTATTTAAAGATGAGTGTATCTATATGACACAGTAGAAGTATATTGAGAAACTTTTAGAGAGGTTTCATATGAGTGAGTCTAAACCTATGCAAACACCTACGGATCAGAACGCATCTTTACAGATGGTAGCAGATGCAGAGTCATTTGATACTACTTTATATAGTCAAGCAGTTGGATGCTTGATTTATCTTTGTAATACACGTCCTGATATACAGTTTGCAGTTTCTCAAGTATCAAGGTTCATGCAGAATTCGACAGTGTTACATTGGAAAGCAGTAAAGCGGATCTTTCGATATTTGAAGAGAACTTCAAATTATGCTATGGTATTTTCGAAATCTACACATTTGTTACTAAAAGGATTTTCAGATTTTGATTGGGCAGGTGATAGAGACACAAGAAGAAGTACTAATGGATTTTGTTTTTATCTTGGAGATTGTCTTATCTCATGGCTTTCGAAAAGACAACCCACCTATTGCAACTTCATCGTGTGAAGCTGAATATCGTGCAGCATTTACAGTTACCCTAAAGTCAGTTTGGTTGCAGAAGATTTTCAGTTATCTAGATGTGAGAGTACATGAACTCATTCAGATATTTTCGGATAGCTAGAGTGCTATAGCTATTGCAAAGAATCCAATACATCATGCAAGGACAAAACATATAGAGGTACACTACCACTATATTCGAGAGCAGATAACTAAAAAGCACATTGAGCTAGTTTATGTTCCATCTAGGGAGAATGTTGCAGATATATTTACCAAAGCACTGACTAGAGATAGTCATGAGAAGATTTGCAGGTTGCTGAAGCTTGTACCAATATGACATTGAAGGAGGGATTGTTGGAAGTCAATATACATATGGTCCACATTCTGGTCCACATTCCAACAATTCTACATTTTGGACTTAGCATTTTTTGTACAGTTTGGGTAAAACTTTTTTAGGCTAGATAGATAGAGCTTGGTGAGAGCTATCTAGTGGTGTGCTTCATTTGTCCATCAGAGGTCAGAACAGGGAGATAATCAAAACCCTAATTTAGCTCAAAATGGAGGAAAAGCATTTTCTAAAGGTCCAAACTATTGAATAGGTAGTTTATGATATCAGCTGACCAAAAGCAATTAAATTGGGCGATCCAATTTATAAAAAAAAGCTATTTTAAAATAGATCGTAATTTTTTTAAAGAAAAGCAGTTTCATGCGAAAAACGATAGACTTAAAAAGCTGATTTTTGCGGAAATTGATTGCTAGCTTTTGTTGGAGGCTACAATACTATATAAAGACCATATTGGGCACACTCTTGGATAAGTCACAAGCCAGAGTTTGAAGTTCTGAAGTTTTGGAGGTGGAGATTTGGTGAAGGAGAGGATACTCTCTTGGAGCAAGAGGTCTTCTACAAGGTGGAGGCAGCTATCTTTTGTAAGTTAACCTTATATTCTGTTTTTAGGGTTTCTGTAACTCTCACATTCATCTTGATTAATTGTGTATGCTCAAAAGGTTTTAGTATTGGAATGATCCTGGGGCCCCAAATTCCAACATATGTAGGGTTTCCATAGTAGAGGCATAGTTTGTTGTCTCTTCATCTACGTTTTTCTTGTGGGGTTAGAGGCTAGAACCTAGTTAGGTCTATCTGCATAGGTTCAGGCATAGGTTCTTCTCTAGGAGTGGGTTAGAGGGGTTTCCATTGGGGAAGTCTTCCTTCTACTTGTTTTTCTTGTTTGCTTTCAAAAAAGGCGGTTATCACATTGAATGGCTTGGGTGATGTACTTATTCAATGTCTTTACCTTTGAATACCAAGTATTATATAACATTTTCTTGATGAGTACTATCACAATGTATTAAAAAGTTTAATCAAATTATGACCATTTTGACCAATTTGACTAGACCTTTGACCGAGCTTTGACCATCAAAATCTGTGTAATTTAAACCTTCAAGTCGGGTCTCTAGTGGAAGGTTTTCCCCATTACACATTTTCCAACAATCCCCTCCTAACGTGATACTAGGGGAATATGCTAGATAGGTATATTTGTTAATTAGTTATAATGAAGTTTAGTTTAGGTACCTTTAATTTTTAGGTATCATGCAAAGTATCCTACAAACACACACAAGGACTTTGACATGAAGAGCACTTGCATAACACATATCACAAGGAGAATTCACACATCCCCCACTCTTTTCAAACAAGTACTACTTGGAGGATAGAAACAAATATAGTATGCAAAGAAATGGAGACAGAATGTATGTAGACTCGGATATACTCCCTCAACTATTATGGTTGGCTAGGCCTATTAAATTAAGGTTAGATGCTTTCATCTATACCTATCAAACACACACACGGGATGCATGCGCACACACACAGACATGCGCACATGCGCGCGCACGCACACATAGATACAAGAGGGTGTAATAACTCCACCATAAGGTTTTGAATGTAGAGATAATGCCCCTCCTTGCTCACACAAGTCTTCGTCCATGACCATGAAGTTGTAAATTTCAGCTCTCACGTACATGGTTGAGTGACAAACTCCAAGGAGCACAAGAAGGTTGACTAGTAGGTTAAACATCACTTCACAAGTACACGAGGAAGCAAGGCTCTCAAATCCTCAAGTCTAGCAAAACCAACATATACAAAACTGTTTGTTGCTACTAAATTAGGTGCGATTCGCTAAAATCTGATGTGACCGCTCGTGGAGTGTATATCTCTTCAATTATGTATTCAGCATCTGCATATAATCTAACTATCTCCACTTCCTTGCTAAATTCAAAACTGAGCTTGATCTGCATCTGCCATCATCCATGAAGATTTTATCCTCTACATGTAGCCAAATTGTCAATTTACTCTAAATCTTGTTTGATACCAATTCTTGATTTTTAGGCCCACTTAGAGACAAAGAGGAATCAGAGACAATATCGAGAATAGACAGAACATGAGAGAGATAAAAAGGAGCCATGCTCTAGATATAATCATTACATTCCATGTTGAAATACATGAAGTTGCAAGATATCATAAATAATCTGCAAGAAATACAAGCTTTCCATAACTCCACAATTTCCAAAGCTGAAGATTATCTTCGCAAAATAGATAAACTTCAAGTTGTTGCACACGTTGAAGTTGATGAAGAACACACAACTCCACCTCCAAGTTAAAGGGATCTCCTCCATAAGCTTATGAAGAGAGCCCTAGAAGTGATAGTCTTAGTGTACTATGCATGTCTTTATATAGGCATAGCCTCAATTACGATTGAAAATAAAAAAGCTGTTAAGAAAAGGCACTTTCATAATATCCGGAAGTGTGCTTTTTTGTTTCTTTTTTATATTTTCCAATTGCGAGATTTGATAATATTCATCTTTTAAATCTAAATATGTCATATTATGACATGTATCATTGCTTTTGATCTTCATATTCTTGCCAAAAAGCGAAGTGTTATATATCATTAGATAGCCCTTGATGAGTACTATCACAATATCTAATAAAAAGTTTACTCAAACTACGTCTATTTTGATTAGTTTGACCAGCCCTTTGACCAAGTTTGGACCATCCGAATCTGAGTAATTTGAACCTGCAACTGGGGTCCCAGGAAGGTTGCCTGATTACACATATTTTACAACACTTTGTTGACCATGATGACTAACCTCATGTGTAGTACCTATGTTTTTCAAAATAGTTAAGCAGAAACCACCGTTTCTGGCCATGAGAAATGCTATGGTGTTTCTTCATGTTTCGGGAAATGGGGAAACTCCATTTTGGAAGTGTTTTTTTTGGCTGTTTTTCCTTGATGATAAGCGCTCCGTCATTCTCTTGATGGCTGTTAGAAGCGATTTGTCCCCTCGAACTGCTGCATGTCAGTCCACTGCTGAGTGCTCTCACCTTTGGGCCTTCAAAAGCACTTGGAGTCCCTCAATCCTGACTCCCTTGCAATATGTATGCTTCAAGTTCGCTCCCTTCCCATCCTGTAATGTGTGTATGCATAGTACAAAGTAGAGATTTAAATTGTAGATCCAAATCAGCATTTAAATTGTTTAAATAGTAGAGAGACTATAAATCCAAAAGAAAAATCAAGGTCTTTATTCACCCCTAGATTTCTATCGTTTACATTCACCTAGAGTATATGCAATTTAGGGCAAGTATCCTTCTATATCCTTCCTTCTATAGGGGAGGGAGGGAGAGGATTGGGGGGGGGGAGAGAGAGATAGAGAGAGAGAGAGAGAGAGAGAGAGAGAGAGAGAGAGAGAGAGAGAGAGAGAGAGAGAGAGAGAGAGAGAGAGAGAGAGAGAGAGAGAGAGAGAGAGAGAGAGAGAGAGAGAGAGAGAGAGAGAGAGAGAGAGGGAGGGAGGGAGGGAGGGAGGGAGGGAGGGAGAGAGAGAGAGGGAGGGAGGGACGGAGGGGGGGGAGGGGGGGAGGGGGAGGGAGAGAGAGGGAGGGAGGGAGCGAGCGAGAGAGAGAGAGAGAGATAGAAAGAAAGAAAGAAAGTCATACTAACGTCTTTTGGAGGCCAAACTTGGCCTATGAGACAAAACCATGTACAAGTGTAGTAACCGTGTGTAGAAAATGAAATGAAATAAAAAGTACTCGCTACACAAAGCTATATAGAACTGGAGAAGGCTGGGGAGACGTGGCTCTGACTCTGCAGATAATGGCCATCTAATACATGAGGGATCCATAATGTGAGTGAGTAAAATACCCTAGCTACTGGTGATGGGTGTAGTGTGTGTGTGTGTGTGTGAGAGAGAGAGAGAGAGAGAGAGAGAGAGAGAGAGAGAGAGAGAGAGAGAGAGAGAGAGAGAGAGAGAGAGAGAGAGAGAGAGAGAGAGAGAGAGAGAGAGAGAGAGAGAGAGAGAGAGAGAGAGAGAGAGAGAGAGAGAGAGGAGGTGGGGGGGAGAGGGGGGGGGAGGGAGGGAGGGTGGGGGGGGGGGGGGGAAGGGAGGGAGGGAGGGCGGGCCCGGGGGGGGGGGGGGAGAGAGAGAGAGAGAGAGAGAGAGAGAGAGAGAGAGAGAGAGAGAGAGAGAGAGAGAGAGAGAGAGAGAGAGAGAGAGAGAGAGAGAGAGAGAGAGAGAGAGAGAGAGAGAGAGAGAGAGAGAGAGAGAGAGAGAGAGAGAGAGAGAGAGAGAGGGAGGGAGGGAGGGAGGGAGGGAGGGGGGGGGAGAGAGAGAGAGAGAGAGAGAGAGAGAGAGAGAGAGAGAGAGAGAGAGAGAGAGAGAGAGAGAGAGAGAGAGAGAGAGAGAGAGAGAGAGAGAGAGAGAGAGAGAGAGAGAGAGAGAGAGAGAGAGAGAGAGAGAGAGAGAGAGAGAGAGAGAGAGAGGGAGGGAGGGAGGGAGGGAGGGAGGGGGGGGGAGAGAGAGAGAGAGAGAGAGAGAGAGAGAGAGAGAGAGAGAGAGAGAGAGAGAGAGAGAGAGAGAGAGAGAGAGAGAGAGAGAGAGAGAGAGAGAGAGAGAGAGAGAGAGAGAGAGAGAGAGAGAGAGAGAGAGAGAGAGAGAGAGAGAGAGTATATTCCTAATTTCTACCTTCAGGTAGTGGAGAGCTTGTGTAGAGCTGGTTTTGCAGCAAGCATGAAGGTTGGTTTAGGATATTCACTGTGTTCTCCATTACTTTTTTTGGGAAGTTTGATGTTTGACCTACTCTTTCAATAGGCTTGAAGTTTGAAAGAACAAGTCACACACTCAGGGTTCCCCTTTTACCCCCCATTTTCAGGGGCCTGACATCTAGTATTGGGCCCTGGACCTATCATCTATTTTTTTACGACCGCACTTAAGTCTCACCCACGACATCAGAGGATTGCCTTTTTCTTTTCGTTGGCAGGCATGCAATGTCACGAATATGGTGGCCAGCTGTAATTTTGGATTCCGTATTGATTTGACCCTCATGATAGCAGGCGGAATACCGGAAGGCTTTGAGTATAAGGTTCGATTTCCTTCTAACTCTCATACTGGATGATTATTATTATTTTATGTGCACGTTAACATGTGAAACGATTAGGAGAATAAGTTACTGTAAGTCCCACAAGCTTTGGTTATTGAAGATCTTTTGATGAGATCGGAGTCGATTGGTTGTCTACAGAGGTTTGATGATGTCAGGAATGATAGTGAAGAGCAACAGAAGATAAGGATCTTGCAAATTATGTTCTGAGTGTTGGGTTATGTATGCAGGAACGGCAAGAGAAATTCCCAAACATAGCGTTGCAGATGAAACACTACGGCCACAGAATTACTGCCCTAGTATATGATTCAGGAAAGGTAGTGGTGACTGGTGCCAAGGTGAGCTAATTGTTTTTTATCTTTTTTTAAATAGTAATAAATAATAGGGAGTTCGATCTTACGACGTAGTGGTGCGAAGGTGAGCCTTCCCCTTTTTTTTTTGTTGTTTGCATTTTTTTAATTAACGAAAACAAAAACACGCATGTGGTATACTTAGGTGCCAGTCCCTTTCTATTCTCGTTTTCAGTATGTGGTCAACATTTGACATGCAAAGCATCATGGTAGATCTAACATCGGGTCATTCACGTGACATGACATTGGGAGTTATGACACTCATGGTGTTAGAGATGTTGACAACATTTTGGTGAAATGTGTGCATCATGTGCCCCAACCCGAAAGAAAGAAAAGAGGAAAAACAGTTGAGCCTGTCAGTGGATTGCGTATATTCGATGCCTACCATTGTCTAGATATCTCCGGCCTGTTTATTCATTCGTATTCAGGGTTTCCATTGACGGGCGTCCGAGTAGCCTCATTAATGGTGCCCTGTTAAGAAGCCAACCACCATTACAAGGGTGTTCACATATTTGTAACTCGTTATGAATGTAACGTTTGGTATGGAATGCACAGGTTCAACATGATCGTTTACAAATCTAGCTTCATATGGATTGTGACCTTGTAGATCGAGTCTTTTTCAAGCAACTCTCGGAACATTCTTTGTCAGATATTAATATTTTTTTCATTTCTCCAGGATGAAGAACAATTATCATGGGGATTCATTGGTGCTCACATGATCGCAAAGAAATACACAATAGATCTGCAGCCCAGAAGGAACCTTAAATATTATCGAAGGCTGGTATGAATAATGAACTCGCGCTGCAGACACACACACACACACACACACACACACACACACACACACACACACACACACACACACACACACACACACACACACACATACACACACAGTCTCAAATAGGATCCGCATTCTGCATGATAGTAGCTAACGTGCTGCATAGATCAGCAAAGCACTGCGTATATATGCAGGATGCGCTTATGAGTTTGCACATGCGCAGCCCGAGCACTTTGCACACACGTCAGGCTCACATGCACACATGGACAGAGAACACGCTCGCACATTTTCAATGACCACATCATTCAAGGAATCCATTTATCAATACGCCTAAATCGATATGCATATCCCCGCACGTAGACACACTTCCGCACGCCCACGCTTACGCTTGTATACAGTTTTTGTGTACTAAATATTCAGTACACTCGCCTTGAATCAAGCAACTAATTTTGAATGCTACAATGCAAAATGTTCTTAACCATAATATATCCCACTTCGAAAAAACTTGGTTGCGTTTCATTTTCTTCTGCTTCCCCGAAATCTCATATCTCGACATATTTTCTGCCTTACATGGAAAATATTATGGTCACAGGAAAGTGTTTTAAAGCCAATAAATTAAGCAAGCGATCCGTAGCATAACATTAAGAGAATAAGTACGCCTTTTATTCTTTAGAACGTAGCATTGTCTAACAAATGGGTAAGAGAATAGCAAGTGAATAGCAAGTGTTCTGAAATTGATCCCTGAACAGAAAGGCATCATCATCACATAATTATAATTTCAAATATCTCGGGCAGCTTTTTTCACATTCACACTCGTAATACAAATTTGCACAGTTTCCACTTTCGCATGGCATTTTCACAAAAGAATGCTTGGTTCACATATGGGTGGAAGAACATTCAATCAAAACAAGAAAGTTCTAAGTGGAAAAGTCGAGAAAATGTATGTTTAGTTGACCATCTATGCTCAGCTGGTCGGAATAAAACAAAAAAAGAGGGTTCTATGTGAATATGTGAATAGAAGAGGTGGTAGAAGCACAAGAAACATTTACATATAGCAATAACGCAACCCAAACATTGGCATAAATCATTGATATATGCATTTATATAATCTTTTTTTTTTGAAGAAAGCATTAAAATAATTTATTGTAAGCAATATAGAAGAGCGTTAGAATGAGTCACAAGGAAGGCTTAACACCTTTTTGTCCCCTTCGAGGAGGGCTCACTTCTAAGCTGGTTATTGTAAAAAAGGTGTATGAAAAGAGGGGTTCTCTTACAACTTCGACTTTTTCTACTTAAATAGTCTCGGAATTTTTCCTCAACCACTCTCTAAGAGGATTATCGAAATTGGTCGCACATCCTTCTTTCCAAATTTTCTAGAGTTTCTCCCATGGAAACATTCCACAATGTCGACGAGTAGCCAATCGTTTCCCCAAGCAGAACTTGTTTCCAACGAATTTGGCGTGAAAGCCAAAGGGCAAGAACACCTCCAAGGGATTCCCACACTATATGACTTAGAGGGCATGAAAAGTAGAGGTGTCGCAAATCTTCCCTCTCACGATGAAACCTCTTGAACTAGGGGGTGCCCACAAATCTTGTTGGCTTTAACATTTGTCAAAATCCTTTCGGAGAATTTGCCAGATGATGATTGCTTTTTTTTTTATTAAATAAGAGTTTACCAAAAGTCTGTGAACTTAAACTCCCATCTGAGCGGAGACCAACACTAGCACCACTTCTTGTTAAGCGCAATGTGAAAAATTCAAGCACCTTTTTATTTTGAGTCTCCTTGATTCTAGTGTCATAGCCATTGTCCATAAGCATAGAGATCATCATAATAAACCTCGTGCCACATCCCATAGCTTTATAGAATGTAGAATGAAGTCCTATTCAAGTCTATCTTATCAAATTCTATCTTGATGAAGGGGGTCTCTTGAGTGGATTCCTTCACATATTCAATGCCTCATATGCCAATAATAGCCTCAAAAATGGATATACCCTTAGTCAAACCTTTATGATCCTCCATAATCCATGAATGTAGGTGGTCAACAATGCACTTAGCAAGGACATTGGTGAAGGCCCTATAGTGAGTTTGAAGCATTGTAATAGATCACCAATTTTCAATTCTTCTTTTGCTATCAATCTTGTGAATAAGCTTGATTACACCTTCGTCAAGGCATCGATGAATTGCCCCAAAACTCAAGGCCTCCTTCCAAACCAAGCAAAGAGGAAGCACTAGGGCATGCTTAAAGGATATTAAGAACTCATTAATGGAAACATCAAGCCTTGGGCTTTTTCCACTAGGGAAACACTCAATCGCTTCCAAGATTTTGAGTTTGAAATAGGAAAATTTAGAAAAAGAGCCTTGTTGTAAAAAATCTTCTTAGGCTTGATTTTGAAGATGATGGCCATACAATCTTGTATGTGGGAAAATAACGGAGTAGAAAACCCTAGTAGCTGAGTGAAGTGGTTGACAATCAGTGCACAATTTTCATCTTTCAAAGAACATCCATTGTTGTTGAACATGAGGGCCATAGCTTCTTGATTTTGTTTCTTCTTCAAGAGCTTGCACATTTCTTTGGTTGGCTTGTCTGCTTGTCTGCTTTATCCACCCATCGGTCGTTGAAGTAGATCTCGAGACGCTTCCACCTAATTTCCTCTTCATAATGCAACAAAATTCTAATCTTTTGAAGGTCAATTTGGAGGTGAGAGTGGCCTTTGTTGATTTCAACCTCAAGATGCCAAATTCCATGTAAATATTTTTCCTTGTCACTTGATGAATGCTTTGAAATTCCTTCCAGATCCTGCACAAAATAGTTTGAGTTTCTTAACAATCTCCATCCAACTCTTATAAGGTGAGAGGCAATTATTGAAGGCTTGGTTCTAGGTGATGGTAACCTCACATTCAATCGTAGGAAGGGAGAAGACGTCACTTGGAATGACAGAGCTTCTCTGAATTTAACATGGAAGGACATGGCTTCTTTGAAATTAGCATAGGTTTTAAAAGAAAGAATCATAGGGTAATGGCTAAACATAATTGAATCTATGCATTGGGAGAGTGAGGCCAGTCCTAATCTTTCAATGATGTCCTACAAGATGTAACTTTTATTGAGCCTATATTTTTCCAAGTTTGCCCTAGATTGAAGGTTGGACTTGAATGTTCTTGATCTCCACTAGATCTTAATGTGGTCCCAAAACTCTTCTTTGATCCCATTAATCACTTGGCCTCTTTGCTCCCATCTATCAACTTCAGCTTCCACCATGTTAAAATATCTGCAAAGGATAACCTCCTTTGCAAAGGATAACCTCCCTTGGAGTTGAGATTGGTTGCATAAATTAAAATGATAGAGAAAGGGAGAGCGTATCCAAAGGAGATAGTGCCCCATCAATGGTTCTGATTATTTATAATTTGCACAAGGAGTGAGTGCCATACTAGCTTACATCCAATAATCATGCTTCCCAACTGCTTAGGATGAGAGCTTGAGAACCAAATTTGAGAAGAAATCTTTTGAAGTATGTTGTGAAGGACTTCACCAAAAAAATTAATCCCTTGAAGACAAATGAAGTCAAGGTTGATGTTTTTATCTTCAATCTATTGTTCAAATATGGTTGCCCTTGAGGGATTTGAAAGTCCTCGAACATTGAAGGAGATGAGAATCATTTGCGATGACTTGGATCTTTGGGTTTAGGATTTTATCCCTCTTTTTCTTGTTTTTCTCTTCTTCTCTGATTTTTTTTTTTGGGAAGTGGATGGCCTTGATAAATGAGCTTACTGTAGGTATGGCTCTCCTAGGGGACTTCCATCAATAATTTTTCTGATATATTTCGGTAGTGATATGTATTAACACACCTAGGATGGTCGAAACACTTTTTTCCCTCTTTAGGAGGTCTTTTTTCCTTGGCTTGTATATATGCCTATAACCTTAAGGTGTAACATATCTTTGTACATTCACTTGGTAATACATTCTATATTGTGTTGTGCTCCAAGCTTCTTCTCCTCCTTATGTTGTTCTTATGCTTGTGCAAATCTCAAACTCCAAGAATTAGTATCAGAGTAGGTTGCCGTTTCATCTAAGGCATCATCAATACCCCTCCAATTATAGTCTTCGAATCGCATAAAAATTGGTGAGCACACTAGCATCTTCACTTTGTGGCATCAAATTTTTGATCTGAGCTCATTTTTGCCTCCAAATGCACTATTAGAGCGACTTTGCAGTTTATTTTGTTCTTTTGTACCTATATATATATATATATATATATATATATATATATATATATATATATATATATATATATATATATATATATATATATATATATATATATATATATATATATATATATATATATATATATATATGTGTGTGTGTGTGTGTGTGTGTGTGTGTAGGTTCACCAGTATAAGCACCTCGAAGTTTGCTATATGTTTAGCAGAGCTCGACAAGGCATTTCTATTCAACTTTTGAGATACAATCATTTTTTTGCATCAGTGTATTTAGTCAATGGACATGGCTAAAAGCAATGATGTATTCAATATGTTAGCTATTGAGGATAAGTTGGATGGTACTAATTACCGGTTGTAGGCATATATGATTTGTCATGTATTGGTAACAAAAAGGATGTGGAATATTGTGCATGGTGTTGAAAAATGTCCTATTGGACATGCAAATACAATTATTGAAGGTGATGCAGATGGTATTGAAGATGATCTTCTAATTCTTGTTCATGCGGCAGCTCCTTCTACACCTATTATAGAGAAACTTTGCTGGAATAGTAGAGATGCTCAAGCACATGCACTTATGGCTTTATTGGTCAAACATGCCATTATCCCTCACATTTTCTCTTGCAAAACAAAAAACGATGCTTGGGATACACTTACAACTTTATACTAGGCAAGAAATGAGGCTCATGTTGATTACCTATGAAAAGAGTTAGAGAATAAGCATATGGATGAAGAAGATTCTATGGATAAATTTTTGGTAAAGATCAAAGATTTGAAGGAGCAGTTGATTTCTGCTCATGGTCTTGCCAAATAGTCCACTTGTGAAGATTATTCATAATGTTTTTCTAGATTTGTATCAGAGTTTTGCTTCTACTCTTCGATTGATGATGAGAGACAATCCAAATGCATTAACATTTGAGAAGTTATTCTTTGTTTTTTTGTAGGAAGATCAGTCAAAACAGAACATGTTAATTATGCATGTTGTAGATCACTCCTAGCTTGTCAGAAGGGAAAAGGAAAATGGAGCTCATCTATTAGTAAGCACAAATATTCAAGGAGAAAGGAAAAGATGAGCTCTGACAAGTATGAGCTGTCTCAATTGCAACTGAAAATGATGCTCACCAAGGAATGCATAACATCTGCTCTTCTGTAACTGGCTAACTGAAATCAAGCTCATAGGGAATGAAGGCACATATCATACATATCTTAGTATAAGTGATACTCCACTAGGTAGCATAAGGTACACATCTCTTGCACCCTCAATGTCATATGTCATACCATCAGACATGTGCACACATCCATGACTCTCACCTGAGAATCGACAAAATCACTTGCGATGTGGAGTAACATGAAAATTGGCTAATGCATCAAGCAACCAATCCATATGTGTGCTATCCAATGAACAAGAGGAATCTTGAGATGAACCATAGAAGAAAGTGATATCACCATCACTAGTATAATCAACTTCCATAGACTCTCCTGAAATCACTACTTGACTTGCATCACATGCATATTTCTGACGTCGTAGCATTTTCTTGAAGCAATGTCGTCGAGTACGGCCCTCACGACCACAGTGCCAACATTGAAGCTGTCGATGTGATCTATGTCTCAGAGGAGTCAATGGACTTGCATACATATCATGTAGTGTCTACCATAATGCACTACTCGTCTCCTCATACATCACATACTCATATATAGAATCCAAAAGCTGTAATCGAATAGTGGAGTTGGCCAATGCATCCATATCCATCCATACATGGTTGGGCATGTCACGAGACCTCTGTGCATCTCTATGCACACGTGTAACCCTACACGGGCCAATGTATGCCACATCTGAGCTTTCCATCTCGGAAAGTCAGTGCCATCAAACTGAGAAGACACCATGCTGGCAATCCAAGAGACTATAAATATAACAAGAGACTAGAAGCAATACTCTATTTTCAATAGGATCACACCTACATATCCATATGCATAACTCACATCACAACTATCTCGCTGGTGAAGAGACCATGTGAACCACTTGTCACATAACCATGCACATAAAACCATGATCACAAGCATGCTCATCGATTCTCCAAAGTGATCAAGTAGATGTGAAAGAATCTTGGGAAACATTTGACAGAGTATCCCCTCTAAACTGAGCAATCAAGCAAGATGACCAATAGCAAAAGAACAATGAGTAATCTGTCGCCACACATCATTGATCCAACCAAATATAATGGCAAATACATATGCCAAAAACTAATGTCAATACATGCCAATATAATGGCGATACATTTCCCACTTAGGAATGAATCCTACAAGATGGTCCAACCTATCACAAACAACCTGTGACCAAGTCCAAGTGAATGGAGATAAGCAACAATCTAAAGCTATCACACAAGCTTCAAGACTAGAGTTCTCTTCTAGCATAAAAGCCATCAAAATTTTGGTAGCATCTCCTCTGTAAAATGGACTCTCAACCAAATAAACCGTGTGGAAATCACCATCCACATATGCCAAGAATCACATTGGCAAATATATATCAATCAATGACCATATGTTAATAGAACAAACAATCAAAGTGACAAATAGATGTGCAACTTAGGCTCCAATCTCTATGACCATAATGCCACTATACATGCATTGGAAATGCTATGATCAAACTCAAGATGATATAAATGTAAAAAAGGAGTATACCACAATGTCATCTCATATACCAAATACATGACAAGATTATGCTCTACTCTTATATGGAGGAGCTACCACAGTGATCATACATGGCCATCCAGATCTAAAAATAAGAGCTTGCACACCCAAAAAATCTCCTCAAAGAAGTTCCAAACCAAAATGAAACTCCAAAAGCAACTAGGGTTCTTTTGGTGAAAATATATTGCTCCGTCTTTTGCTGTTTCAGAGATGATAACCTTTGAATTCATTTTGCTCTTCAGCAATCCTCAAGAGCTCATTCTTGGCTACGTAACGAGATAAAGAACACCTCAATCGGAGGTGCGTAGCTCAAGATATGCACGAAACCAACATCAACTGCAACACTACTGCTCTTTATTTTGCAATTTTGGATCTCGATTTGGATTCTTCTACAAAATTGTACAGGTAATTCCATGCTATGTAGAGCAAGTTAAATCGTCTCATTCTGGTTTGTAAAACTCAAGTTATAGCCAAAGTACTGACTTGCTATCCAAGTGATTGGAGATTCGTCTTCTACATCAATTTGTGTCTTTCGAATTTTTGGTAGTTTAAAACTTCGAACTTGGTTAATGCACCCTTCTGCAAAGTTGTAGCCCTCTGTGTTAGCTACACATAAAACTTTAAAACGCATCAATCTGAGCTGCCTAGCTTGAGTTATGGCCAAAATACTAAACTACTGTTGAGAGATGCTGACCTATACATTCACCTCTTGTGACCTAAGCTTCCACTGAAGTTTCTTGCACACTAGCCTTGAGCATGCTTTGATACCAATGAAGGGCTTTGGTGTGCAGAACAAGAGGAGGAAGGAGGAGATGGAGGGAGAGAGAGGAGAGAAGATATGCACACATATGTGTGGGAGCCTCAAAACCCATATAATGATCTCTCTTGAGGCAATGCTATATATATGATGTATATATATGAATATGGGGGTAAGGTCACATGATCATTACATCCCCAACAACATGGTTTATTGACCAAATACAATAGGGCTTGGTGGTAAATAAAGAACTTAAATTTATTGGCTAGTAAGTAATCTCTAATTTTTTTTCACAGTGTAGACCGTTGCTAAGCCTTCTCATTAGATAGTGGTGTAATTATGTTCCGCTTGATTCAACTGTCTGCTAGCATAGGCTATAGGGTGATCTAGCTTTCCTTCATCAACAAGTTATGCTAAGATACATGCTTTGGCAAAATTAGATGCGTGAATATGGAATGGTTTGTTCCAATTAGGCACTTTCAATATGGGTGTTGAACTCAATCTCCACTTCAATTCATTGAAAGCCTTCTCACACTCTTTTGTCCAAATGAATTGAGTTAACAACCCATATAATGCCTCTGCAATTATGGCATACATGTGGATAAATCGACGGTAGTATCCATAATGACCCATAAAGGCTTGTACTTGCTTTGTGTTCTTGGGTCTCGATAACTCTAAGATAGCTTTGTTTGTCTTCATTGGTCAAGATTCCATTTTTGGACACTATGTCCCAAAATCTTACCTTGTCTTACCATGAATACACATTTTTTTGGATTTAAACAAACTCTATATTGCCTACATTTATCAAAATTTTTTCTTAGTTCTATATGTGGGCAATACATTGAGATAAGTATGTACACAAGTTGTCCACACATTGCCATGCCTTTCCTAAGAAATTCCTTGAACACATGACACATTAATCTTTGTAAAGTAGCTGGGGTGTTTGTTAAGCCGAATGACATATCCCTAAAAGCATGCACTCCCCATTCCGTAGCAAAAGCAGTTTTATGCTGGTCTTTAGTAGCGATGGCTACTTGATTGTATCTTGAGAACCCATCAAGGAAGTTTGACACTAATGGGTAAAGGATTACTTTGACAAATGGTGGCTGCATTAATCTTTTTCAATACAAACCCTTAGTATTCGGTTTTTCTTTGGTACTACAACCAAAGTTGAAAACCATTTAGTATGTTCAATTTCATAGATAAATCTAGCCACTAATAATTTATCTATTTCCTCTTTGATCTTGGCTTAATATACATCATTATATGTGTACGGTCTTTCTTTTGAGGTTTTGCATCAAGAGTCATAGGAATCCTATGAGAATAAATAGAGGGATCCACACCTTTAAGGTCTTTGTCGGTCCAAGCAAATACATCTCTATATTATTGGATCAACTCTATTAGTTCTTGCTCTTCTTCTATAGATATGTCCTTACCTATATACGTGCATCTATCTTCTTTGCCGTCCATGGTCACCAACACCTTTTTGGTTTTTTCCTTGTTGTCATAAGCTATTCCATCTTGCACCTCCCTCTTAGGCATTTGAATAACTATTTTTCTTTCTTCCACTTCATATGTCTTAAAATGTTCGGGCCACTTTGAATGATTCATGATGTAATTCTTCATGAATTTTGTTTTTCTCCACTTTAGGATTTCCTTGATATTCTTCTATGGCTAATACTTTCGAGTTTACTAGGGTATATTCCATTTCTATATCTCTTAGGTATTGTTCTTGTGAATCGAATTCAGGCTCCATTTCTATGGTTTTTGTAGTTCCTTCTTCATTCTTTTTCCACAAATTCCCCTTCCTTAGCCTCTTGAAGGACTATGATGTACAAACTTAAATAACACCCTTCCCCATCTACACATTCATTTAGGGTCGACACCTCTTCATTCACATAAACATCTAGGATGGTTAATATTTCCATCTATCAATGTGGCTTGAATGCCTCATCTAGAAATATTTGTGGCATGTAGGTAGGGTCTTCTACCAGTCTATAACTTTCATGTCCTACTGTAAAAGCTTGTAGTCTCTCTTCCTCTCGTTTTGCTTCCTTACACATCCATAATTGTGCATCCTCATTCATCCAAGATTGGTCACTTGACCCGCACTATGGATTGACACATCATCTTCTTCTTTATGCACATTGGTCCATTGTAAAGGTGGTACATCTCGATATGGAAATATATACATATTTATTTTTTTGGTTGTACTACCTTCAACTACCTCATGAATGGTCATCCCAAGATCATTTCATAATTACTCGCTTTTCAAAATTGACAGATAACTAATGTGTGTTCAAATTCTACTTCAAAAGTAGTCAAGATTACCTTTTTGAGGATTCCTAATGGTCTATCGACATGACCATATGCCAATTGTAATTTTATTCGAGAAGGTCTTAAGAGCAAGTTTTCCCTATTTTACCCATATCTTTTTGGTTGCTATTCCTACTCCCGCTCCTATGTCTAGAATAGCTTTGGTCATGTATCCTCGGAATGTTATTGGGAGGCATGTATTTACTTGATCTCCCTCGCTGAATTGTCCCACTTTATCCACTAGAATTCGAATCGTAGGTGTTGTCTCCACTCTATCCTTCCTTATTGATTGGTTTGTTTCTTCCAAATTTAAGTTTTTGGCTAAACATTGAACTTTGATTCTTTTCAATTCACACAAAGTGTTCAAGGTTTCATCCTACGATTTATTTTTCTTTTCCTCTTATTGTGGATGCATGGAAAAAATTGGATCTTTGTTTGTATTCTCTTGTGTAGTTGGGAAGTAGCATCAGGCTCATCACTTCCTGTCTAATGTGATCTAGGTTATATAGTTCCTCATAGTTCACTTCTAGTTCCATTGTAGGTTGATTCTTAGAGGCATCAAACTCTTCAAAAAGAGGTATTTCATTTTCATTCTTCTTCCATTTCTTCCTAAACTCTAGCCTAAAGGTCATGTGGCCAATTAGCCTCTACTTGAGGAATTAAAAAATTTCTTTCATCATTTTCATATCTTAACTCTTCCTTATACTCCTTAGCTTGATCGTTCTTTTGTGGTCATGGATTGAAGCATATCGCTAGAATTTTTCTTCACATATTCTAGTCTTCGAGAGGGTTGGTATAAACTTTTCTAGCATGGTCTCAACAATCTCAATTAATTTCTTGCATATTTCAAGTCTTTCTTTTTCAAGATCTCCTCTTGGATAGACCTTTTCATGTTGCTCTAGACTTGGTTCTGTCTCTATCCTAGACTGCTAGGCATTCAACCACATATTCAAGTCTTCAGGCATAGGATCCACTAGAATCGATCCTCCCTGCTCCTTTGTTTGTTTCTTAGTCACTACATTCACTTTCTAATTGCTGAATTACTCTCTTGAAGTTCAATATCTTTTTGTCTTTTCTCTCTCTTCAGCTTTTTTTATCCACTTGCTTTTGATTTTTTTCTCACCTCACCTTCCATCTTTGACTTTTTTTAAGTTTTGAGGTGTCTTCAGGCTCCTTAGAGTCCCACAATTTGATTTCAAGACCCTATCTCTTCCTCTACCTTGTGACTATTTGTTTCTTCTCTGCTATATGTGACTTCAGCAAAAATCAAGCCTATGAGATGATTTTGGGAAGACCATTTATGCGGCAATTGCAGGTAGTACAAGATTGGGGGACAAATTCTTTGTATTTGCAACATGTATTTGCAACACTTGGGTGTCACGACCAAAGTGAATCTCAAAGATTTCTCTCATAGAGACGTGCCCCCTATTCAATGGAATCCCATCCATAGAGCTAAGCATGATACAGAGTCAGTGCATTCCATAGGATCAGGATCATCATGGATGCATGAAGACACCCACTTATGGATGTGCAAAGTAGCCGTAGAAGAAGAGAAAAGAGAAAAAGCAAGAGAGGTAGGTGCGAAGGAAACTCATAGATCAATTCAAGACCCAGGCTATGCACCCGTAGTATTTCTTGATGAAGAATTTCAACCTCATGGTTGGGCGGAGATTTTAGCAACAATGGATGTAGCCATCAATGAAAAACAATGGACACACCACTGTGATGAGGATGGCTATGACATTTCACTCTTCACAATAGAGCCAATCATGTGTGATCCAATTATTGAAGAATGTGAACCTAGCACTGATACATTTGAGGATGCAAGCGATTCGGATTTAGAGTCAATTATTATGGACTCACCTTTTGCATCAGATGAGGAATATTTCTACGAAGTAGAAGCTCGCGCACAGAAATACGAAGAAACTACAAATGAGGTGAGATTAACCACACAAGTGACCACTAAGAATGAAGGCAAGAAGAGGAAGAAGAGAGAAGTCGCCCCAAAGGAAGAAGAATCTTGTTTGAGGTCCTTGAAAATTTCAAGAAGTATGAAGTTGAAGATAGGAGAGTCATGATTAGGATGCCTAAACTGACGCAATCATAGGAGAGGCTTATGATAACAAAGAAACTACAAAGAAAATCATAGTGACCATGGAGGAAGGTGAAGAGCAATGCACATACGTAGGACTCAACCTAAGTGAAGATGAGGAGCAGGAGTTGATAGCCTTACTACGAGAATATAGAGATGTGTTTGCATGGAGTTACAAGGACCTGAAAGGTGTAGACCCTGCCATATGCTCACATACGATCCCCATGACCTCAGATGCCAGACCCTCTAAACAGAAGCCATACACATACAATGACAACTATGCTTCCAAGATCAAAGAAGGGGTAGATCACTTGGTTGAAGCTGGATTTATCTATGAAATCAAGCACACTGAATGGGTATCCCTCATTGTAGTGGTGCCCAAAAAGAATGGCAAATAACGTGTATGCATTAACTTGAAGAAGGTTAACACAACCAATATCAGAGATAGTTATCCGCTTCCTATCACTGAACATCTATTAGAAAGGGTAGCAGGCAAGGAAGTGTACAACTTCCTAGATGGGTTCTCTGGTTATAATCAAGTAGCCATTGCACCAGAAGATCAACATAAGATGGCTTTTGCAACAGAATGGGGCATATTTGCTTTTCGAGTAATGCCATTTGGTCTAACCAATGTGCCCACAATCTTCTAGAGACTGATGTGCCATGTTTTTAAAGAGTGCTTGAGGAGGAATTTGGAAGTCTATGTTGATGATCTCTGTGCTCATTCCAACATTAGATAGACACATATCCCTAAACTCAGGAAAATCTTTGACAAATGTAGAGAATATCAAGTTTGCCTGAACCCAGAAAAGTGTGTTTTCATGGTCAAGCAAGCTAAGATTCTAGGACGCATAGTGTCATATCCACTGACGAAGAGAAAGTAAGAGCTATCGCAGAAATGCCTAGGCCAAAGAATGTCAAGGAACTACAAGCTTTCATGGAGCATTGTGGCTATTACCGACATTTTATACACATGTATGCCATCATTGCAAAGCCTCTGTACGGACTTTTGACCAATTTTGAGTGGACTGATGAATGTGAGAAATCTTTCAGTGATCTTAAACGACGATTGTGTTCAGCACCAATCTTGACTACACCTGATTGCAACAAGCCATTCCATGTCCATGTGGATGCATCCAATTATGCTATTGGGTGTGTACTTGCACAACCAACTAGCGAAGGTAATATGGATCTTCCAATTGCCTATGCGAGTAGACAATTAAATGCATCTGAACGAAATTATGCCACTACTGAGAGGGAAGGATTAGGCATGGTATATGCGGTTAAAAAATTTAGACACTATTTGCTTGCAAATAAGTTTAAATTTTTTACTGATCATCAAGCTCTACTTTACTTGGTAAAAAAGCCTTGCAATACAGGTAGATTAGTAAGATGGTTCCTCTTACTAATGGAATATGACTTTGAGGTAGTGGTGAGGAAGGGCAAGACTCACTTGAGAGAAGATCATCTCTCGAGGCTCACATCTGGAGAGGCCCCACTAGGAGTATCAGATGATCTTCCTGATGCTTACTTGTTTAATTTGGAATTGGTACCACAATGGGCCAAGACCTTAGTGCCAGTACTGACATATGGGCCTAAACATCCAGTAGTAAACACTCAAGATAGGGAGGTAGTAAAAGCCCAGAAGTACCATATCATGGCAGGAAGCATGTACAAACATATAGATCAAGGAATATTAGCTTGTTGTGTGGAAGAGGATGAGCATGCAAATTGGTTGCAATTAGCACATGTGGGTGCGTTATAGCAACACTACTCGAGGCAAAGAACTTTACAGACACTGAGGAGACTCAGAGTGCACTGGCCAACTATGGAAGCAGATGTCCATAGGATGTGCAAGGAATGCCCAACCTGCCGTACTAAACCAACAGTGGAACATGCCATTCTTTATCGTGTGACTTTAGTGCCAGATTGGAGCGAACCATTAGTAGCCTTTTTGAGGGTGAGAACCTTTCCACAATATATGACATTGGCTAGACAAAGGAGCTTAGAACAAGAAGCATTAGACTACAATCTCCTTGGAGATAATCTATACAGATGAGGAAAAGGTTTCTTAGATTATGTATCCATGAGAGCAAATATCTTAAGATCCTGGAAACTGCTCACCAACGTGTAGCAGGAGGACATTTTGGAACAGATAGGGTGATCAAGGCAATACTATTTGCAGGTCTTTGGTGGCCCACACTTCACATGGATGCACATACCTATGTGAAGAGGTGTGATGTTTGCCAGCGAACTCAGTATCCTATACACAAAGATGAGATGACTGAATACATTATTGTGGCCATTGACTATCTAACCAAATGGGTAGAAGTGAAAGCTACCATGAAGAACGACGCTCAGACAACAAATAAGTTCTTATTCGAGAATGTGTTCACCCGATACAGGTTGCCAATAGAGCTAGTAAGTGATAGAGGCACACACTTCTTGAATGAAGTCATAGAAAACCTTCTCCAAGAATTCTTGGTGATACATAAGAAGTCTGCCCCCTATCATCCACAAGCTGATGGACACGTTGAGAGCACAAATAAGATTATATGAATGTATTGACAAAATTGGATAATAATAAACGCTCTGATTGGGACAAATAGCTACACCATGTTGTTTGGGCCTATAGAATTGCCTATAAAACAATACTCCAAGCCACACACTTTTAGATGGTGTTCGGCCGAAATGTAGTGCTACCATTGGACTTTTTGATACCTACATTGAAAGTAGCACAAGAGCATGACTGGACAAGCCATGAGCTCTCCTCTAGAATCTTCGATCTTGAACGATTAGGTGAAACACGATTGAGAGCTATAGCAAGAATTTATGCAACCAAGAAGAGACAAGAAGAATATTTTGATGCACATGTGAAGGATAAGGGCTTGAAAGCAGGAGACCTAGTCCTAGTCTACACCTTGAAGCAACATACACGAAAATTAGAGAAGAGAGGCTATGGACCAATGATTATCAATAGGATCTCCACAAGTGGAGCAGTTCAACTACCCACTCTCGAAGGTGATATTCTACCAAGTTACATAAGTGGATGTAGAGTCAAGTTATATCAAGAACCCCTGACGGAGAAAATGCTCAATTGACTCAACACTGCTAAGAAACGTAAAGAAGAGGAAAAGTGAATTCGAGAAGAAGCACAAGCAGAAGCTTTAGAACACATCCGATGAATGAAATTGAGAAGGCAAGGTAGAGATGAGCCTATGCCTGACATTAAAGAAGCTCTAGGTTATCACATGGCCATGTGCAAATTATGTTCAAAATCGACACCAGAAGTGGTGAGGGTTATCCCTTCTAGTAGTCCTAAAGGTCTCTCAATGTGACCATCAGCCATCTGCAATTTCATTCTCATTGGCTTGAGTGCTGGCTTGCCCAAACACTTCCATAGGGAAGTGGTAGCAATTGCAACTCCTGCACCTGAATCCAAAATTGCCTTGGTTGTGTACCCCTGATGGGTAACAGGAAGATAAGTATTTCCTCCTCCTTCGCTCATGTCTCCTATCTTATCCAATGGTATTTCGGGCACTGTTCTATGAGGTCCTACCTGGGAATGAGGTTTTGCTATTTCTAGCACTTGTTTGGCTACATGTTTCCACAATTTAGGTGAGTAGCTCTTCTAAAATGAGGTTGCACTGCACTTTAGTATTCCTTACTACCTCTGTATTCCTAGGTATAATTGAGTCTCTATTTCTTATCATAACTGTGAGTGCTCTCATGCAAGTCGACTTAGCTTCCCATGGACCTATGAAATGGGGTAGTTCTTGTAAGGAATTAGACTCAAAGTCTAACCTCTCATGATATTGGGCACTCTCCTGCTCTCCATAGATGGAAGGAATGTCCTCTAGGAATTGATCGTGCACGTCATCCACAAGTTCAATTGGAGGAGGGTCTTCACTTTCTTTAGCCCATTTCTCTTCTTGAATCTCTCACAGGAATTCTGGTGAATATCGATTCATAGAAGAAGAGGTGTGTGGTTCAGTGGAGTTAGGCACATAAGCTTCTTGGGGACGAATGCTTATTCTATCACTTGCCACTTAGCGTGGGAGGTGGCTCCTTTTCCAGACTTGGCAAGTAACCTCTCCAATCTATCTAATAGACCGTCAAAATGCAATGATGTTCTAGTGGAGTTAGAGCAATTGAAGAGGCGACTGGCATCAAACATGGCTTGAGCCAATTCCACCATCTTGGTGCAAAGTTTTGTTCGTTGGAGCTCTAGGTCCGCTCTAGGGTAAGACTTTTCATGATCTCTTACATGTGGCCCTTCCAGGATTCCGGCCTGATATGCCCTAAGCATCATGTCTATGTCCTCAAGAGTGGAATGTGCTAAGACTGATAATACTCGGGGTGGTGGGTGGGTTACATGTGGTGGATTAGAAGGTTGGGGAATGGAAGGTGATGGGGATGGTAGTGGGGTTGATGTGTGAGAGTGCATTTGAGATGTGATTTCTATTATCTTGGCTTTTGTTTTCTCAGACTTTCCTCAAGTTCACTCATCTTCTTTGCTCATTGCCTTTTCATGCGTTCACGACTTTCTCTCCAAGCTCTTGTCCTCTTCTTATTCTGACTCTCAGTCTCGCTAACCTCAGAATTTTGTCCTTGGCCTAAGTCTTGGTTTTGCTTAAGTGTCCGAGCTCTCATGATGACTTGCACTGGGGTCATGGAAGTCACACTTCCCGTGGGGTCTACCACTAATCCAATAACATTGATAGGAGCAATTTTTGGCGTGTTGGTGGGGTTCTTGGGACACTCTCGTAACAGATGCTCCTTTCCACAATTTGGGAAAAAGCCTTGAATTGTCACAGATTGGGTTCGTGTAGGTGCCGATAGAGGGCAATCAGGAATGAGGTGATCTCCGTGGCATCGGAAGCATGTCCCTCTAGGAAATAGAGGTCTCATCTGCCTAGGCTGAGGTCTAGAGTTGGGGTTTGTGTACATGACATTCGCATATTCTGGATCCCAACTAGATTCATTGGATTCTTCATAATAGTATGACTCACTATGCTTGGGTGTCTACATGTAGTAAGCCTGTGGGCTATCAATATGGCTAAAGTCAAAACTATGATCACTTGGATCACTTTCTGAAAGCAATTGTGTCACTGTCACTAAAGCTCTATTTGGATTTTCTTCTGTAGCTACATACTTCATTGGAATCACATTGGTTGGAGGAGGGGGTTGCTACGCTAGGACTGGTTGAGGTCTTTGCTACCTTTGATATGGTGATTGATAGGATTTTTGGGGCCTACTATACTGCTGTTGTGGGTACTGATTCTAGTATTCTCCTTGCTATGGGTAAGTTTGAGGATAATTTTGTTTAACGGCTTGTTTGTTATATGGGTAGTCTTGTGCACTGTGATTAGTGTATCTCCTTTCTATGGTGCAATATTGGATGTTAGGATTAACATAGGGTTGAGCCATGATAGGGCACACATTAGCCATATGGTCTCCTCCACATGTGTAGCATCGTTTTCTTGGGGCAAATCTGGGAATTTGCTTGCTAGAGACACCTAATTTCTGAGCTACCTTTTCTGCTAGATCCTCAATTGATGTGGATTGTGAGAAGCGAGGCTTGTAGAACTATCTGAATATTTATAGATCTTTGAGAGATCTAATTCCTCCCCTAGATTTTCCTCAATGTCTATGCACATGCATACATATTCTTCTATGGATATAGGGTCCTTCAAGTACACATATGATCTCAGTTTGGTACTTAACAATCCGTCTAGAAATAAGACCACTTGCTTGGCTGGAGTGGGTAACTCTGGAACATGGCATCTCTCTAGGTATTACCTAAACCTTCTTCCTGCGACTCTCACTGTCTCTTGAGGTGTTTGCTAAAAAGCTATATATCAAGGAGGATGTGTTATGCCGAATACCACTCTTGGAAAACTCAGTGATGAATGGTTCAAGAAGTTGGTCTATATTTATGAACTAGCCTTGGTGAAGCAGTTGAAACCAAGTCAATGCGGTGTTCTTGAGAGTTAGGCCAAAAGCATTGTATTGAGTGAACAAGTCTTCAACTTGCTCTGCTCTCAAAACTTGTCTAAACTCTGCTACATGGTCATACGGGTCTCCTGTGCCATCGAAGCAATTCTTCATGGACTTAACCAATTGTGTAGGCCTTAAGGTTCTAGCCTGTTCTCTAAGCCTTGGCAAAGGGAATTCGTCTACATTTCTTAGATTCCTCTGGTCCCTATGTCTCTCCGTGTCCATCCTATCCGTTTTAGTCCTCGTTCTTTCTCTTCCCAATGGGTTAGCGAAGCTCACCTCGGGTCTATCTCTACTCCTTTCTCTTTGAGTCCCATGAGCCTGAGATGTTCCATCTCCTTGGTGACCATAAGACTCATTGGATCGAGGTTGGGGAAAGACAAATTCACCCTTTCAAGTGTATGCGTGTCTCCATGCTCTGAGACCACAAAGATCCTCTCTAAAACATCATCTAAGTAGGTTACTTTGCCTTGGCTATCAGAATCTTTGAATTCATAGATGGTAAGAGCTCCTACTTCATTAGGCTTCTCAGGTTTATACCTCCAAAAAGCCTCATCTGTCTCTCGATTCAAGAGCAAATCTATGCTCCTATTGTCCTGGGGAACCCACTTTGGAGTGATTATTCTAGTCAGAACGACTTGCCTCAAGGAGTTTTTGGCTCCTTTCCTAAGTTCCCTTGCTCTATGTCAACTATTTCGACCTCTGAGATTATGTAGGATACATAATCTCACATACATTGTTCCTTCTTTATCTATGTAGGAACCATTTTCGAACTTGACGACATTGTTCCTTCTTTATCTATGTAGGAACCATTTTCGAACTTGACGACAGGGCGTTCTAGTCCCATGGGCTGATCCAGGTTCTTAATTTGGACAACAAATCTTCTCAGAACATCCTCATAGATGCGTGCACCTAAGCGGTTGGTCTGTATATATACATTGTTCCTTCTTTATCTATGTAGGAACCATTTTCGAACTTGACGACAGGGTGTTCTAGTCCCATGGGCTGATCCAGGTTCTTAATTTGGACAACAAATCTTCTCAGAACATCCTCATAGATGCGTGCACCTAAGCGGTTGGTCTGTATATATTCCAGTTGAGTCTCCTAGGGACCTTCCGGTTTTTCTAGGTACATCACTCCTGCGCTACCTATGGGTTTCTCCATGTTGTAAGACATCTCAGAGTCACTGGTTTCTGAATCTAAAGTGTAGGGGTAATCACTCAACTGCTGGGCCCAAGATCTGGCTGTATGGTTCACACTAGCCTCGGATGATCTAATACTTTTAAGGTCTCTCCCTAGGTGTCTTCCCAATCTAAGGTTCATATGCCCTTCCAATTATCCCAATGATCCTTGTACAACCATGTTGCTGATTCTTTGATACCAATCACTTGTTCCTTTTGAGTTCCTTTGTATGTGTTTTCTTGTCTTTAATTAAACCTCGTCAGGAGCACTTAAGCGTGTCGTACTTGATGTTCTTCGTCCACTTAGTTTAAGTCCTTTTCCCTTAAGTTGTCCCTTGACTACACTTTAACCTATTCTTGGACTTGAGAAATTAGAGGCTCTTAGAACTTGAATATTCCTATCGTACCCCTAATCAATCAAGACAACTACTCGCACTTAGCCTAAGCTAAGAATGGACTGAGGGGTTGAGAGATGTTCCAACCTCAAGTTGTTTCTCCTTGCTACACTTGTCCGCCTAGGAAGCGCGTTCCCAAGCCTGCACACAATGGCACTTGCTTTGAATTCTCCAAAAGCTCTCGATGATCCCTTCTATTTTTTGTCGAAAATGCCTGTCTATCGCGATAGACAGTGTCTGTCGTGACAGACACTGGCTATCGCGTGGGGCTATCTGTCGTGATAGACGGGGTCTATTGTGGGGTCCTGTCTGTCACGATAGACGGTTTTCTGTCGCGATAGTCCATGACTCTCGTCTGTCGTGGGCCTGTCCGTTGTGATAGATGGTGTCTGTCGTGATAGACGGGCTCTATCGTGTGCCATGGTTTTGTCTGTCATGATAGATGGGGTCTGTCGCGGGGTCCTGTCTGTCGCGATAGGCGACTGCTTGTCATGATAGACTGAGTCTGTCGTCTGTCGTGGGCCTGTCTGTCATGATAGACGAGGTTTATCGTCTGTCGTGGCTTTGGTTTATCGCGATAGACGGTGTCTATCGAGGGGTCCTGTCTGTCGCGATAGACGGTTGTTTGTCACGATAGAATGAGTCACTCGTCTGTCGTGGGCCTGTCTGTCACGATAGACAAGGTTTATCATCTGTCATGGATTTGGTCTGTCGCGATAGACGATGTCTATCGCAATAGATGCTATCTGTCGCGATAGATGGTGTCTGTCGTGATAGATTGAAAAAACACAATTTCTTTTGAAACTTCTAGTGATTTGGAGTGCTCTAATGGTGTAGGTTATCGTGCCAAACATGCATTCAAAAAACACTAATTTTTTCTATCTATTGCGATAGACAGAGGTTGTCATCCCGAGACCTGTGCAGAGTTCTATCGTACTTGCGCAAGCTGCTGGAGATAGTGGTACAACTAGATCCTACACCAAAAGCTCAAAAAAAACACAAAAATAGATAGCATGCAAGCTCTCTCTCTCTCTCTCACAAATGTAATGAGGGAAATGAGGTCGGGAGGGGAATATGACCAAAAAATTGAAATTTTTGTGAAGATGGAGATGGAGGTGGGAGATGGTGAGGATGACGATGGTGATGCAAAAAGAAGAAATAATGAAGAAAAATAAGGAAAAGAAAGGATATTACCTATGAGTCCAATGTCTCAACTCTACATCTTACCATCACACACTCGTCCTCGAAGCTCTCTCCCCGGCAACGGCGCCAAATTCGGTGTCACTCTAGCACAATGGCAAGTACCAATGTGAGGAGATCCACCTCATAATTGTCAATCTGTGGATATGTGAGGACTAGTACGAAGACTATGAGCAAGTGAAGGCACAAGTGCGTGAGTGAGAAGCACACAAACATGCACACACATACACACACATGCACACAAGACAAGAACAAAGAGAGGAACAATGGAGTTCTTTGCATTAGTCAAAAAGTCTCTTACATAAACTCAAATCACTAATAATCTAACCCCAAAAATGAGCTCTCTAGCTCTTTTGATAGTTTTTTGGCTAGCTTTGGCCTTGTCCAGACCTAGTGTTTGACCTTGTTAAAAATTAGGTTCTAGAGCCTATTTGAGGGAGGGCTCAAATGGAGTCTAAAAATTATGAAAATTGGTATATAGCTAATTATAATACTCCTCAAGCTTGAGGACTCCTCGGCTTGAACAAAATGGAGTCTATTCTACCAAAAATAGGATTTACAATGTATGTGTAGTGATGAAAATCACTTGAGGTGGAAATAGTTCATGGAAAAAAATGATTGGGACTTGTTGCCGTATTTTGCATGACTGCTCCTTTATGCCTGTATGCTTTTCTTATGAATTGTATGCCAACACAAAGCTTCAAGCACACACCTCAAGAAATGGTCGGACTCATTGGAAGAAGATTTAGACAATACTTGGAAAGATGCCCCATTCCAAAATTACCCACACTAGCCAAACATGTGGCATTGTTTTTGGAGGACTTGCTAAGTGCCAAATTATAGTCATATGTGTACTTTAAGGAACCTAGGAACATAGAGCAATGTGTGAGATGTGTATAGACATAGAGGATAACTTGGGAGACACGTTAGAGCTTTCAAAGGTCTATAAGGACTCAGACACTACGAGTTTTGCTTCTAAACCGTCTACTTCAATAGATGAGTTGGCAGAGAAAGTAGCTAAGAAATTAGGAGTCTCAAGCAAGCATACCCCTAGGATGGTCTCAGTGAAACGATGTTATAAGTGTGGAGGAGACCACGTGGCCGACAATTTCCCAATAATGGATCAACTCCAAGGAAACCCTAGTAGCCAATACTGCACCATTGAGAGGAGATACACTAACCACACTGTAGAAGACTCCCTATACAATAAGAATGTGATTATGAAAAGTTGTCGATAGCCATATCAACAACAAGGGAGTTACCAAAATCCATACCAACCTTATCAACACTTTAGGCTCCAACAACCATCTCAAGCTCCATACCAAACTCAAGAGAGACCTCAACCTATGCTAGGCCAACAACCCCAACCAATTTGATCCCAATCAAGTATGCATCAGGTGATTACAACTTAGGTAGAGCCCTAGTGCCCGCACCCTTGATGATTTTAGAAAGTGATTTGAATGCCCAAAGCTTTGAATCAACACATGTAGATAGCCCATCGGCTTACTACATTGATTCACTAGAATACACTTAGATTTACCCTTATGAAACCACTAATGAACTTAGTTGGGAGCGAGAGTATTCGAATGTGATGTACACAAATCCTAACCCTAGGCCCCAACCAAGACAAATTAGACCCCAAGCACCGAAAGGCCCATGCTATAGATGCCAAGAAGATCACTTAATTTGAGATTGTCCAATCCTTGTACCAAGAAAACCCCAATCAGTGAACATTCAAGGGTTTTGTCCAAATTATGGTAACGAACATCTTCTAAGAGATTGCACCAAGAATCTAACCAATGCATAGAAGATTACTCCAATGTTGAAGGAACAGTTGATTTTTGCTGATGAGGTTATACCAGATAGCTCAATTGTGCAGACCATTCTGAATGTTCTTCCTGATTCATATCAGAGTTTTGCTTCTACTCTTTGGCTGATGATGAAAGGCAATCCAAATGCCTTGTCATTTGAGGAATCTGTTTTGTTGCAGGAAGATTAGTCTAGGCAGAACAGGTCCATTATGCGAGTTGCAGATCAAGCTTTCCTGGCTACTTAGAAGGGCAAAGGAAAATGGAGCTCTTCAACTAGTAAGCACAAATCTGCTAATTTTGCACAATCGAAGAGGGAAGAGAAAGATAAAAAGAAATAAAAAAAGAAGAAATTGTTTTGCAAGTACTGTAAAGGAAATGATCATATCATAAAGAACTGTCCTAAACTGGCTGCAAAAGAGGCAAAGAAAAAAGAGACAGGAATGGTTGTTGTAGAGGCCTTTACTCCAAAAATAGAGTCTGCTAATCTTGTGCAGGAAGAAGAATGGGCGTTTACTATTGTTTGCAGTTTTGACCCATCTTCTCATGAGAGTGCATGTCTACAGTAGAATCAGATGTTTGGTACTTTGACAATGGGGTGACCAAACATATTACCTCGGAGTGCAGTTTCTTCTCTTCACTCGAGCCTGCCCCTACAAGAAATACTGTTACATGCACCAACAACTCCTCTTATCCTGTTATGGGAGTTGGTAAGATCATTTTGACTACTACTGATGACAGTTCTTTCACTTTGTCAGATGCTTTATTTGTGCTAGGGATCAAGAAGAACCTGCTATCAGTTTCTGCATTAGACAAGATTAGCTTGGTTGTGAAATTTGTTGATGACAGGTGTATAGTTCATGATCTATCAAATGGTGATGTGATTATTGCATCTGGCATTTTATGCCGTGGGCTATATAAGCTCATAGACTATGAAAGATTTGTAAATGATTCGGCATGTGCAATACATGATTCTCAGGCTATGTCAGATGCAAAGCTTTGGCATGCATGCTTTCATCATTTGAATTTTTCTAGTTTGCTACACCTACAGAAAACTAAAATGGTGTCCTCTTTGCCCAAACTTGAGGCACCTAGAAAACATGTTTGTGAAGGTTATATTTTGGGCAAAATGCAGCGTTCATCCTTTCCAAAAGATGGTTTAGTTGGGGCTACTTAGAAATCGCAGCTTGTACATAGTGATGTCTATGGTCCTATGCAGACACATTCTTTTGGAAATTATCTTTACTTCATGACTTTCGTCCATGATTTTTCCAGGCATGCATGGTTACATCCATTGAAGGCAAAGTCCAAAGTGTTCATGTGCTTTAAACAGTTTTTGGTTTTGGCTGAAAATCTGTCAGCATGTAAAATGGGCACCCTCCATTCTGATCGAGGGGGGGAATATATGTCTTCTGATTTTAATGCATTTATGGCTGAACGTGGGATAAAACACCAGTGTACAGTGCCGTATATACCTCAACAGAATGGTGTTGCTGAACGAAAGAGCAGGTCACTCATGGAGATGGCGAGGTGTATGGTCAAGAGTCAGGCTTTACCACATATTTTCTGGCTTGAGGCTGTCATGTGTGCAACATATGTACTTAACAAGTGTCCCACTAAAGCACCACAGTCTATCACTCCATATGAGGCTTGGCATGATCACAAGCTATCTATTGCTCATCTGCATGTTTTTGGTTGTTTGGCATATGCATTAGCGCTTGAAAAACATCGTAGAAAATTGGATGATAAACTAGTAAAATGTATTTTTGTTGGGTACAGTTCTGAAAGTAAAGGATATCATCTGTATCATCCATAGACTAAATGCATTCTGGTAAGCCATGATGTTGTTTTTGTGGAAGATGTTGTTCAGCCATTGCTTTCATGTACTAAGGAGACATCTGTTAGCTCCAAAGACATGTATGATACTTTGCTGCCTCTTTTTATAGGTGGATAGTCTAGTGCTGGTCCTAATGAGGCAAATTTTCAGCCTTTGCAGGTTTCATGTGATGATGCAAATCATCCCATTTATGATGCAGATTTACATGATGCACTTGTTGATGAGAGAGCTGATATTGAGGAGGCAAAAACTATGCCAAAATGGCTGGTGCAGACTTTGCGTGATAGCAAATTAGATGCATCTCTATCATATTGCACTTGATCAGGCTCTCATAGTGCCTCTTTTGCATCATATTGCTATGCTATGGCTGCATCTAGTCTCTGTGATGAGACTGAGCTTGTTTCGTTTGATGAAGCACAAAATTCAGAAAATTGGATGGTTGCTATGCAATCTGAATACGATGCTATAATGAAGAATGGTACTTGGTCTTTATGTGACTTTCCTCTTGGAAAGGAGGCCATTGGCACTAAGTGAGTATACAAGTTAAAGCATAAACCTGATGGTACAATTGACAGGTATAAGGCTAGGCTTGCTGCAGAGGGTTATGCGAAGGAAAGAGGCATTGATTTTGATGAAACCTTTGCATCTACGTGCCGTATGCCTACTGTTCAGAGCATCTTTGCACTTGCAGCTCATCATCGTTGGAATGTACATCAGTTGGAAATTAAATTTGCATTTCTGAATGGTGACTTGCATAAAGAAGTGTATGTTTTTTAGCCCCGTGTCTTTGTGCAGAAAGGGAATGAAACCCAGGTGTGCATGTTAAAGAAGGCATTATATGGTTTAAAGCAAGCACCACGTGCTTGGTATGAGAAGATACATGCCTATCTGATTGCACATGGTTTTAAGAACAGTCCAACTGAAAGCACCTTATATGTTAAGCGTGCTAATGATGTACTTCTAATCATTGTGGTTTATGTTGATGACATGCTGCTCACTCGTCCTCATGAGAGGAATATTGTTGATTTTAAGGCTGATTTGCATGCATCATTTGAGATGTCTGATTTGGGGCATTTGCATGAGTATTTGGGCATTCAATTTATGCACGTTGATGGTGGAATGGCTTTGTGTCAAACCTATTGACTCATTATTGCAATGTTTTGGCCTTGAAGACTATAAACCTATTGCCACTCCTATGGAAATAGGTTTACGACTGAGTCTTCATGATGCTGGAGATGCATTTGATGCTATTCTCTATCAGCAGGCTGTTGGATGAAGGTTGATTTCCATGCATCATTTGAGATGTCTTATTTGGGGCATTTGCATCAGTATTTGGGCATTCAGTTTATGCACGTTGATGTTGGAATGGTTTTTCGTCAAATGAAATATATTAACTCATTATTGCAGCATTTTGGCCTTGAATACTGTAAACCTATTGCCACTCCTATGGAAACAGGTTTACGACTGAGTCTTCATGATGCTAGAGATGCATTTGATGCTATTTTCTATCAGTAGGCTATTGGATGCTTGATTTATTTCTACATTACTCGGCAAGATATTCAGTTTGCTATCTCATAGATGAGCAAGTTTATGCATTGCCCAAGAGTCAAGCATTGGCAGGCAGTTAAGCGCATCTTTTGCTACTTGAGTGGTACCCGGCTACTTGGTTTGTTTTTTCCCAAGGGGGGATCACTACCGCTAGATTTGCATGCTTTTTCTGACTTTGATCGGGCTGGTTGCTATGACACTCATGTGTCCACTAGTGGCTTTTGCTTCATGCTTGGTAGCTCATGTATATTTTGGTTGAGCAAGAAGTAGCCTACTCTGGCCACTTCCAGTTGTGAGGCTGAGTATAGAGCAGTTTTCATAGTGACTGTTGAGTGTGTGTGGCTCAGATAACTAGAACAAATATCATGTTGGTATTGTAAAGGGAACAAGGTATCATCTCGGATCCAATCCAATACTAATATGGAATTTCCTCTTCAAGCAGTTTTAGGTGCACCAACCACTATTAGCAGTATGGCTGAAGCAACAGGAATAGGTTCGGAAGTAGGGACTAGTTAGCAAACCATAGATATAATGAGCTTGCCTATTTTAGAAAAGCCTACAAATGGACTAGAAGATATGAAGGACCTATCAATCATCCCCATTCAAGATCCACCAATGGGCCATACAACTCAAGTCAGCAAGAATTCACATTGGTTTAGTGAAGTGGTAGGATCCCTCAGGAAAGGATCTTTTATTTGGGAAGTAGAGATCAAATACAACAATGTATAGGGAAAGTACCACTTTTTCACAAGAGAATTTGAACATCTATAGAACTCAAGAGAGCTATGTTTGATATGGCAATGAGCGGGTCTCGTAGATCATTTTAGTGCCAAAGCTGCCAAAGCCTGACTTTATGTGTTGCTATTATCTCGTCAAATTTCTAATGCCCAACAAGGACCCTATCGAGTACTTTTGTGATCCCATCCTTAATGCATGGCAATGAGTTAAAATGATTTCATTTGACCAACAACTTAGAACATGAAGCTTTAGATATGTGGGGTATGCACATCCCCACTGAAAAGGAAGGGTCTGGTTCCCAACAACATTAAGAATAGGAATCTCACAAAGCTTAACGTATGGTGGCCATGACACCCAACATCATGTTCCACCTGCAGATGTGCATGCAACATTTCTCCTTCCCAATGCAAGATAGATTCATAATTCCTCACAAGAAAGTATGGTTCAGAATGTATTTAGCGGATACACATAACATGACCATCAACCTCCTACATTGATCATATCCACCAAGCTCACAAGCAATGGCCACGAAAGTCAATGTTGCATGGATGTTGTGCTCTTACAAAGATCATCTATAGATGCATGGCTTACGACATACCCATTCAATGGGCACTATCCTAGAACATAGTCAAATGGTTTACGAGCACAAAATCCTTTGCACCACCATCAAAGATGAGGGGATCTATACCATGTGCTCAACCTAGAGGAGCCACTTTGACTCTAGAGATATCCTTGACACCACAAAGGATAGTACGACCATTCATGCTTGGACTACCAAGTTGAAATATAGATGGACCTAACTTGATTTTTCCCCCAATACTATCCAACCTAGAATTTACTGGAGGAATTTGCTTGGAAGAGCTAAGTAATGAAGACTTTGAATGGATTCTCCAAGATGTGAACTTGGAGTCTGAAGAAGAAGGGAAAGGTGACCATAAGAAGCAACATGAAGAAGAATACTAAGGACAAGCAAGTGAAGCTAAAGAAGAAAAAGAAGGGGATCACGATGAAAAATAACATGATGACCAACAAGAAGGTAGAGAAACTAAAGGTGCCCTAGTCTATATGGCACAATTGCAAAGATTATATGACACCATGATGAGTGTGCAAGAGTGGCACCATATCTCATTTAGCATAGGCCAAGCATTATTGATGAGATCCTAAGTGAAGAAGGAATGGACCCCCAATTCATTGCCACCCCTCAACTTATGATAGAGACCTTAGGAGTTACAAAAGTTGTCTTTACCATGTTGTAGAAACCAATGCCTTGCTATGATTGATGATGTCTTGAGACAAGAAAACATGCTAGTAAGAACATAAGGATTGCTATATTGGGACACAAACTGACTACAGTTCAAAAGGGCACATCAATAGCTACAATTGAATTGATGGTTGAGATTTTTGTTCAAACTTCACCACTCTCCCCTCAACATCCTCTATCCCCTCCCATCAATACTGATATACAAATAACCATAGAAACCATTGTAACCACTCAACCCATCGAACCCATCTTTCACACTCCTTCCAATTCCTCGCTCCATACCGGCACCACCACAACCACTACATAAAACATCACATCCACAATGTCCTTCAATTTCCAAGCACCTACCTCCCAAGCCATGCTCTTTTCTGACATCACCAACCCATTGTACAATATCTCTACCAAAACCCTCGAACCCACAAGCGGCCACCGATTCAAACACATTGTAGTTGGAAAACCAATTCCCATTGAAGTATTGGTTTTCCCATAACCCCCCACACCCAAATCCCTTTTATGGTAGATCCATCTTCTTCGATGGTTTCTCCTATTCCCCAATCCCCCTCACTGGCCATCACATTACCATAATTTTGGGTAGACTTCATGGGAGACATGGACCATGTTGCAGCTTTGTTGGCAATAGCCAGAGGCATAGATGACAAAGAAAGCAATTGAAGGCGGATTACGATGAAGTAGTGGGGAGCTAGACAGATTATTTTTTCCAAGAAATATATTTTATAATACTTTTTCAAAACCCTCAATAGTGATTTTCATCACTCTTGTATCATATGTAACATAGAAGCACACACTTTTGTAATAGTATGCTCCCTTTTGTGCAAACCGAGGATTCCTCGAGCTTGAGGAGCTTAGGTAGAACAAGCGCACCAATTTTGGTTATTTTTAGGTCTCATTTACACCTTCAAATAGGGTCTAGAACTTAATTTTTAACTATGCTGAACACTAGATGTGAAACCGGTCAAAGCTAGTAAAAACACTATAAATAGAGCTAGAGAGCTCATTTTTGAGGTTAGATAGTGTTAACTAGTGTGAGCTTTGAGCTATTTTGAACTTGTAATAGTGATCTTGAGTAATAGAGTCTATTTCCTATCTTCCATTGTGTCTTGCTTGTCTCTTACATGTGTGTGTGCATCTCTATGCTTCTCACCTTCATTCTCACTACATCTCGCATTCATATCACTCCTATCTCTTCCACGGATTGGCATTAAGGAGATGGAGCTTCTTAACATTGTGCTTACCATTGTGCTAGATCAACACCAAATTTGGCACCGTTGCCGGGGATCGAGTCTAGGACAAATGTGTGATGGTAAGAGTATATCAAGAAGTGGCATTGGAAGGTAAAAATTTCAGTTTTTGTTGTTGTTTTTAAGTAGTTTTTTGTGTTTTTCATCTCCTCTACACTCCTCCTTCACCACCACATCATCTTCTTCCACTCCGAAAAAATAAGAAAATCTACCATATCCACCTATCCCCCTCATTTCCCTCATTTGTGCATGCGAGAGAGAGAGAGAGCTTTTGTGCTTGTTTGTGCATGTGTGTTTTTGAGTTTCCTTACAGGTACAATGCTCCAGAGTAGCAGAAAAACTTTCAAAAGATGAGAAATCCACTTTCTATCAAAATCTGCTATAAGTGTTAGACCATCGTGATGGTTTGACAAAGTTGACTTTTGAGGTAAGCGACCACACCACACTATAGGTAATCCTTGCACACATACAAATCCACAGCCACATTTGTAAAACCATCAGTTTGATGGACCATCACGATGGGCTCACACCATCGCGATTGTGTTACACCATCGCGATTGGATCACGCCATCGTGACGGCTTTGCCGGACCATTGCGACGGTCTCATGCCATCGGGACGGTTCACTTGAACGATTGCGACAATCACTGACCATCACGATGATCTCGTTGACCCCACGCCATCGTGATTGGCCCATGCCATCGCAACGATCCACTTGCCACGTGTCAAATTAGACCCTTGCAACGATACCAGGTACGCCATCGTGACGCTTCTGAGCCAATCACGCCTCGTGACCATCGCGATGGGCTCATGCCATTGCAATGGTTGCATTGACCATTGACCATCACAGCAGACTCATGCCATTGCAATTGCGCGCAGGACAGACCATTGCGAAGCTTCACCTCTGACCATCACGACGCCTCGCACACTCGGACCATCCCGATTGTACCACATCATCGCGACGATTCAACCAGGCCGTCGTGACACTCCCAGACCATCGCGGTTATCCCAGACCATCACCATTGTCCACCCAAAATGCCAAAATTAGGGTTTGATTTTTTGGGCTATTTTGAGGCTATCTTGAGTGAATTTTTGGGTGGTTACGCTTATTGAAGACCCCTTAGCTCATAATTGAAGAAAAAACTATTTGTCAATTTTTACCCCCGAGGGCCTGAACGTTCATAACTTTGTCATTTGAAGTCTGTTTTTTGAGCTTTATAGCTCGTTAGAAAGCTCTTTATGAGTACTATGTGAAGAAAATTTGGATAGGAAAATTTGAGGTTGATCCATTGGTGGGACTAGAAAAGAAAGGGGGCATTTGGGAAAGTTGGCCAAAGGAGAACATACCTTAAAAGGTGTATATATCAAAGTGCTTGAGCATCAGTTTAAGGATTGGTCTAAACATTGGATTTTTATAGGTTTGGCAAGAGCTATCCAAGGGCAATGAAAGCAAGGTAGTGAAGAACGCAAGGCTTGGGAAGCGACTTCTTGGGCAGTAGAGCAATCAAAGACGTTGACTCGAGGTTGGAAGAATACTCAACCCCCTCAATCAATTATTAGCTTAGGCTAAACATTTAGCATTGTGGACTAACTTAGGATGACAATAAGAACACATCATTTTTCAAGTCCAAGACTAAGATAAAAGTGTGTTGTACGAAAACCTAAAGGAAAGAATTTAAGTCTCACGAAATAAGAACTCAAAAGTACAACGAAAATTTGACTCCTGATGTATACGTTGAAAACAAGATAAGAATCTAAAAGAACTAAAAATGAAACAAGAAATTAAGAACAAAGAAACGTTGACGATCAAAGTGTGTAAATTCATGAACCTTAGATCGAGCAAGCACACAGGTAAGTTAGACCGACGAAGCATTAGATCATTAGAAGTAAGTGTAAGAACTACTACATGTTCATGGGCACAACAATTGAATAGTTATCCTTATGAGTTGGGCTCAGATACTAGTGAATCAAAAATGACCTTTAGCACGGAAAGGCCAGAAGGAGGGTTAAATGTAGCATATTTGGAAAGACCCGAAGGACTCGATAGAACCCAATTAGAATATGTCCGCACCAACCACTTAGGTGCTCGCATCTATGAGGATGGTTTGAGAAGATCAGTGGTGCAATTGCACAATCTTGACTGTTGGCATCATACGGGAAGCAGGTACGGGCATACATGCAGATCTAGCACTAAGGCAACCCATTAAAATTTTTCCAATCCCTACATCATTTTAAAAGTGATTCTCATCACTAAAAACCATTGTAAATACCGTTTCACCTTTTTGTAGCTCCATTTTGTGCAAGCCGAGGAGTCCTCGAGCTTGAGGAGCTTTAGAAGTAATTGCCTACCAATTTTCATATTTGTTAGACCTCGTTTGAGCCCTCAAATAAGCCCTGGAACCTAATTTTTAACTAGGCTGGACACTAGGTCTGGACAGGGCCAAAGCTAGTAAAAAACTATAAATAGAGCTAGAGAGCTCTTTTTTTGGGGTAGCTTCTTGTAGTTTTGAGCTTGTATGAGAACTCTTTGGCAATAGAAGTGATTCCATTGTATCTCTCTCTTTGTTCTTGCTGTGTGTGCACGTGTGTGTGTATGTGTGTGCATGTTGGTGTGCTTCTCACTCACACATTTGTGCCTTCACTTGGTCGAGGTCTTCATACCATCCTCATGTCTTCCCGGATTGACATTAAAGGAGGTGCTACTCATCATTGAGCTACACCAAATTTTGGCGCCGTTGTCGGGGATCGAGCTTTGAGGACGAGCGTGTGATGGTAAGACGTAGAGAGGACGCGTTGGAATGGTAAGTAGTAGGTAATTTTCTTGTTTTTTTTCTCCACCTCCATCTCCATCTCCATCTCCATCTCCATCTCCATCTCCATCTCCATCTCCATCTCCATCTCCATCTCCATCTCCATCTCCATCTCCATCTCCATCTCCATCTCCATCTCCATCTCCATCTCCATCTCCATCTCCATCTCCATCTCCATCTCCATCTCCTTCTCCACTTCATATTTCCTCTTCCTTGTCATTCTCCTCATTTTCTTTGTGCGAGTTTGAGAGAGAGCGAGTGTGCATTGTTGTTTTGTGTGTTTTTGCATGTTTCTTGTAGGTTTCAACATCCTCACCATCTCCAACAAGCTCAGCAAGTACATAATTTCTTTGCGCATGCCCCGAGGCGTCGAGCTCGAGCTATCGTGACACACCAAAAAACTGACCCTATCATGATTCTGAGTGCACCACGACACTGCGCAGGCTGAGAGCTCCTAGAATCACTAGCCAGATTAGAAAAATTCACCATATCTCGGTCTATCGCGACACACCCGTCTATCGTGACACACCCACCTATCGCAACACACCGAGGTATCGCGACACACCGAGGTATCGCGACACACCCGTCTATCGCGACACACCCACCTATCGCGACACACCCACCTATCACAACACACCGAGGTATCGCGACACACCGAGGTATCGCGACACACCGAGGTATCGCGACACACCCGTCTATCTCGACACACCAACCTATCGTGGCACACCCGTCTATCATGACACACCCACCTATCGCGGCACACCCGTCTATCATGACACACCCACCTATTGCGACACACCGACCTATCGTGACACACCCGTCTATTGCGACACACCCACCTATCGCGACACACCGAGGTATCGCGACACACCCGTCTATCGCGACACACCCACCTATCGCGACACACCCGTCTATCACGACACACTGACCTATCGCGACACACCGACCTATCGCGACACACCGACCCGAGCTATCGTGATACATCGGCCTCACGAATGATTTTTTGAGTGACTTGGTGTTGAAGCTCAAAGTCAAGGACAAAGCATGGAAGCACATCAAAAGGTGGACACACAAGGAAAGGGAGCAAGTAGGGAGCTCCAAGAAGTGTATGTCAAATTTTCAGAAGAATTCCCTACAAAAATAGTGATTTTCATCACTAAAAACCATTGTAAATACCATTATCTATTTTTAGTAACTCCATTTTGTTCAAGCCGAGGAGTCCTCGAGCTTGAGGAGTATTAAAAGTACCATCATACCAATTTTCATAATTTTTAGACTTCGTTTGAGCCCTCAAATAAGCCCTGGAACTTAATTTTTAACTAGGTCGGACACTAGGTCTGGACAGGGCCAAAACTAGTCAAAAAACTATAAAAAGAGCTAGAGAGCTCATTTTTGGGGGTTAGCTTGTTAGAGAATAGAACTTTTGTAAGAGAACTCTTTTGCAATCTAATCTTTCCATTGTTCCTCTCTTTGATCTTACTTTGTGCGCGTGTGTGTGTATGTGTGTGCATGTTTGTGTGCTTTCACTCACGCACTTGTGCCTTCACTTGCTCGTGGTCTTCATACCGGTCCTCACGTCTCCGCGGATTGACAAGTAAAGGAGGTGGTGCTTACGCTTGAGCTACACCAAATTTTGGCGCCGTTGCCGGGGAGAGAGCTTCGAGGACGAGCGTTGTGATGGTAAGATCGTAGATTTGCGACGTTGGAAGGTAAAAAAACTGTCATTTCAGTTCATTTTCTGTTTTTTGCTCTTCATCTTCATCATCATCATCATCTCCACCTTCTTTCACCTTCTTCTTCATAGAAAATTCTAGTTTTTTTTGTGCATTTTCACCATCTTCATACCATTTTTCATGCATTATTGTGTGGGAAGGAGTTAGGAGAAGCAAGGGAGAGCAAGCGCTGTGTTTTTTTTATGATTTTCTGCTCATACGGAGCTCGCCATAGCCGGCGCTCAGAAATTTGAATTTCCCGCCAAAAAACGCGATTCTGTGATGAAAATCGCGATTCTGTGAAAATTCAAAATTTTTGAAAAATCACGATTTTCTGTTTTCCCGCCTAAAAGTTGGCTGAAAAAATCACGATTCTGTGGTCATTCTCAAAATCGCGATTTTCAAAAACACGATTTTGTGCTCAAAATCGCGATTTTCATATAAAAAAACACGATTCTGAAAAAAATACGATTTTGTGAAAAAACACGATTTTGTGAATCGCGATTCTCTGAGTCAAAATCGCGATTCTCTGAGAAAATACGATTTTCAGCGGGCTCAAAATCGCGATTCTCACAAATCAGGATTTTCAGTAAAAAAACACGATTTTGAGAAAAAAAGGCGATTCTGTGTAATCACGTTTGTTTGCTCAAAATCGCGATTTTCAAAAACACGATTTTGTGCTCAACATCGCGATTTTCATGCCAAAAAACATGATTTTGTGAAAAAACACGATTTTGTAAATCACGATTCTCTGAGTCAAAATCGCGATTTTCAAAAACACGATTTTGTGCTCAACATCGCGATTTTCATGCCAAAAACACGATTCTGAGAAAATACGATTTTCAATGGGCTCAAAATCGCGATTCTCACAAATCACGATTTTCAGCAAAAAAACACGATTTTGTGAATCACGATTCTCTGAGTCAAAATCGCGATTTTCAAAAACACGATTTTATGCTCAACATCGCGATTTTCATGTCAAAAAACGCGATTTTCATAAACACGATTTTGTGATCAACATCGCGATTTTCAGAAACACGATTTGGTGATCAAAATCGCGATTTTCAGAAACACGATTTTGTGATCAAAATCGCGATTTTCAAAACACAATTTTCTACTCAAAATCGTGATTTTTTCAAAAGGTACTGTTTGACTGTTTTGACCCCTAGGAGCCTGAATTGGCATAACTTTTTCATCCAAAGTCCATTTTTTGAGCTCTATAGCTCGTTGGAAAGCTCGTTTCAAATCCTACACGGCCTCAACTGTTTTTTTCAAGAATAACGCGTTGATTTTGAGATAGGATAATTTGAAGTTGACCCTCAAGTGGGACTAGGGAACCAAGGGGACTCCAAAGAATTTTTGAACCATACCAAGGGGAAAATTTGGACTCTTGACTAAAGCTTATGAACCTGAGATCTGGTAGACACTTAGGCAAGGATAAACAAAGCATTAGATCTTCTGAGGCTAGTGTCAACCATACATCCAAGTCTTGGACACAACAACTAAGTGGTGATCTTTTACTAAGTTCAGACACAAGTGATTCAGAAATGTCTTTTAGCATGGGAAAACCTGCAGGTGGCTCAGGGACTGCCCATCTACAAACACCGGAAGGTCCCTATAAGACACAGTTGGAATATATTCGGACCAACCAATTAGGTGCTCGCATCTATGAGGATGGTCTGAGGCGATCAGTGGTCCAACTCAAAAATCCAGATCAATCCTTTGGACTTGAACACCCGGTGGTCAAGTTCGAAGAGGGTTCATACATTGATAAGGAAGGAACCATGTATGTGGTTACCAACCAACCAGATAGGACCGATGAGTTTGGAAATATCATTCATGAGAATGAGATAGGAGACCTAGAACAAGGAAATATAGGACAAGGACCCCAGACTCCTAGAGGCAAGTCAGTTTTGACCCGAGTGATCACTCCAGACTGGATCCCTCAAGACAACAAAAGCATAGAACTATTTTTGAATAGAGAAACAGAGGAAGCCTTTTGGAGATTCAAGCCAGAACAAGCTAGCCAATTGGGCATAGTCATCATCTACGAGTTCAAGGATCCAGAGATACCAGGCAAAGTTGTCTACCTGGATAACACATCAGAGAAAATTTTCTTGGTAACAGAACATGATAGACATGCATATACTTGGAAGAATGAATTGATTTTCCCCCCACCAAGATCCAATGTTTCCCATGGCCTCCAAGGAGTAGGATCATCCCTCGCTCATGAAGCCCAGAGAGAAAGAACTAGAGAGAGACCTGAGGTAAGTTTTGCACACACCGTGGGCAGGAATAGGTCAGGATTTGAAAATGAAAGACCTGAAAGAGAGAGACATCAAGCACATAGGCAACAAAGAGATGAACAGGATTTTCCATTGCCTAGACCCCGAGAGTACCCAAGAACCCTTAGACCCATTCAAGTGATCAAGGCAATGAAGAACTATTTCGATGGGACAGGAGATCCTTATGATCATGTGGCCGAGTACAAACAAGTGCTGAGAGCCGAACAAATTGAGGACTGGTTCACCCAGTACGAGGCATTTGGTTTGACCCTTAAGGGCACTGCCTTAGCTTGGTTTCAACCATTGAGTAGTCGCAACTATCGCAATATAGGTCAACTGCTAGACGAATTCATTGTAGAATTTTCCAAGAGTGGTATCAGGCATAACACTTCATCCCTGATCCACAGTTTCAAGCAGACACCCCAAGAAACAGTGCGACTAGCAGGTAGAAGGTTCAGACAGTACCTAGAAAGATGCCCTGCTCCCGAGTTACCCACACCAGCCAAACAGGTGGCTTTGTTCTTAGATGGCTTACTGAGCACAAAGTTAAGATCATATGTATATTTGAAAGAGCCTAGATCCATAGAAGAGTGCGTGCGGACATGCATTGACATAGAAGATAACTTGGGTGAGGAGTTAGGATTATCCAAACTCTATAAGGATTCAGATAGTTCTACTAGTCATACTCCAAAAATCTCCACGGAAATAGAGGAGATAGCTGAGCAAGTTGCCAAGAAGCTGGGAGTCCAAAATAGACAAACACAGAGAGTCACTCAAGTGAATCGGTGTTATACTTGTGGGGGCGACCACATGGCTAATGTATGCCCAATGCAAAACCAAAACATTAGAGAAAGGAATGCTCCATATTGCACTATTGAGAGAAAATACACAAACCACACGGCTCAAGATTGTCCCTACAATAGGCAGGCTGTTAGACAGAATTATCAGCAACCTTACCCACAAGGTAGGTATCAGAACCAATACCAACAGCCATATTATAGACCACAACAGCAATATCAGGTACCATATAGGCCACAACCTGTCTTGGGAAACCAACCACCAGCCCCAGCCAACGTGATTCCAGTCAAATATGCTGTGGGAGAGGAAAATCCAAATAGAGCATTGGTGCCCCTAACCCCGTGGATACCAGATAATGACTCTCATGCTCATAGTTCAGACTACTCCCATGAAGGTAGTCCACATGCGTATTACACAGAGTCACCTGAACATAGCGAGTTTTACTCGTATCAATATGAGGCACCACCTATGGAGCAAAATTGGGAGCCAGAATACTCCAATGTCATGTACACAAATCCTAACCCTAGGCCCCAGTTGAGACAAATGAGACCACAAGCCCCTAGAGGATCTTGTTTTAGATGTCAAGGTGATCATTTCATTCGTGACTGTCCCCAGCCACCATCTCCGAGTCAAGGACAGACTATCACAATACAGGCTTTTTGTCCTGATTGTGGCAAAGACCATCTCCCCAGAGATTGTCCAAGAAACCCCTCTAGTGCACCCAAGATTACACCCATTAATGTGGTAGGGTTAGTGGCAGATTCAAGTTCAAGTAGTAGCAATGTGGCTCCTATACAAGCTGTCACTAGAGCACAAGCCTTAAAACAGGATAAACCAGTAGAACAATCAGAGTCGAGTGAGTCGGGAGAGCCTAGTAAGAGGAAAACAAGAACATGGAAGGATACCAGAGAGAAGGCCAATCGCAAGTGGAATAAAAAGTTATCGGAACTAGAAGAAAGCTTAAAAGAAGCGAAAACAAAAATAGAAGACATTGCATCTCAAAGCCCCTCGCATGCCGAAACTCCATCCACTCCACCTCATCCCACCCCACCACCCATTGTAAATAGACCACAACCAAGGTCTGTTCTTGCAGATCCAACCCCAGAAGGCTTGGACATGATGTTCAAGGCCTACCAGGCTCGACTTCAAGAAGGGCCTACAGCTGCAAACCTAGACAAGAGTTACCCTAGAGCGGACTTAGAGATTGAACGGATGAAAATGTGCATGAAAATGGTAGAACAAGCTCAAGCCATACTTGAGACTAGTCAAAAGTTCAATTAGACAAACTCTATCAAATCAGATTTGCATTTCCAGGGCTTACTAGAAAGATTAGAGCAGTTGGTAAACAAACCACAAGTTTCTTTACCTCCACAGGCTCAACTAGTTATTGAAAGAGGAAGCTCACCACCAATGGGAGCTTATGTTCCTAATTCCACGGATCCAGGAATACCTCCTTCAATTCAACAGTACTCTCAAGAATTCTTGCGGGAAATACAAGAAGAGAAATGGGCCAAGGAGAAGGGTAATTCCCCTCCTATTCTTGAGATTGATGATCTTCATGATCAATTTCCCCAAGACATCCCATCTATTTATGAAGATGAAGCAGAACAACAAGAAGACGAAAGGTTAGATTTTGAATCTAATACCTTAGAAGAATTGCCTCAATTTCTCGGCCCATGGGAATCTGAATCTCTCCAGATTAGAGCTCCCACAATACTAGTAAGAAATGAAGACTCAGTGGTTCCAAGGAACACGGATGTCGTGAAGAACACTAAGGTTCAGTGTCATCTCACTGTAGAAGAGCTGCTCAAAGCAAAACCTGAGCTTTGGAATCATGTGAAGGATCAGGTTCCAGAACTTGATTCCAACATGCCAAAAGCAGGCTCTAAGCAAAGGGTACCAGAGATACCTCTAGACAAAATAGGGGACATGTGTGAGGGTGAAGAAGGTAATACTTATCTTCCAATCACTTACCAAGGTTACACAACCAAAGCAATCATAGATTCAGGTGCTGGTGTTGCTATTGCAACCACCTCCTTGTGGAAGCAATGGGGCAAGCCCACATTAAGGCCAACTAGAATGAAGCTTCAAATGGCTGATGGTCATTTTGAAAGACCTCTAGGATTGCTAGAAGGGATCACTCTAACCACTTGTGGTGTAGAGTTTGAGCACACATTTGCTATATGTGACTTTGAGAAAAATAATGTCTATGAGATGATCCTAGGAAGACCCTTCCTACGACAATTGCAAATAGTACAGGATTGGGGAACTAACTCCTTGTACTTACAACACTTAGGGGTCACCACCAAGGTCAATTTGAAGGATTACACCTTCAGAGATGTACCACCCCTACAGTGGAATTCTATCCACAAAGCGAAAGAAGATTCCATCTCTGTGCATTCTGAAAGTTCACCTGATCCATCATGGCTGCATGAAGATACTCATTTGTGGATGTGCAAGGTCGCAAAGGAAGAGGAAAAACGTTTAAAGGCAAGAGAAGAAGGAACTTCGTTAGGAGATAGACTAGTTAGAGACCCAGCCTACACACCGATGATCTTTCCAGATGAGGAGTTTGAGCCTCATGGCTGGCTAGAAATCTTAGTCACCATGGACATTGCTGTCAATGAGGAACAGTGGACACCTCATTGTGATGAGGAGGGTTATGATATCTCAGTTTTCATGTGTCAACCCTTGCTAGAAGAATATGACCCTAGTGATGTCATAGAGGAAGAAGAGAATGACGATGATCTGGAGTCTATTGTGATGGATAGTTGCTTTAACTCAGAGCAACACTATCTAGAAGATATAGGAGTGTTCACCCAGAAAGAAGAAGAACCTCTCACAAGTATTAAAACAGTAAACTCAAAGGATGGAAGTGAGAGTAGTCAAAAGAAAAAGAAAAGAAAAGCAGTGAAACAAGAAGAGGAGGAATCATTGTTTGAAGTACCAGAAAACTTCAAGAAATATGAAGTTGACGACCGCAAAATTTTGGTACGAATGCCTAAGAGAGAGGCCATCATAGGAGAATCATATGATAATAAAGAAAAGACCAAGAAGATTGTAGTGACCATTGAAGAGAACGAAGAGAGATGCACATATATAGGAGATGACCTAAGTGCAAGAGAAGAAATGGAGCTCATAGCTCTATTAAGGGAATATAGGGATGTGTTTGCATGGCACTATAGAGACTTGAAAGGGGTAGATCCAAGAATTTGCTCTCATACTATCCCCATGACTGCTGATGCTAAGCCCACCAAACAGAAGCCCTACACATATAATGATACCTATGCAGCCAAAATAAAAGAAGAAATTGATAGGTTGATTGAAGCTGGATTCATCTATGAGATTGAGCATACCGAATGGGTGTCCCCCATTGTTGTGGTACCCAAGAAGAACGGGAAGTTGCGAGTGTGTATTAACCTTAAAAAAGTTAATGCCGCTACAATTAGAGATAGTTATCCACTTCCAATCACAGAACACCTATTGGAGCGTGTTGCGGGCAAGGAAGTTTATAGCTTCCTTGATGGATTTTCAGGTTACAATCAAGTAGCCATTGCCCCAGAAGATCAACACAAAACAGCTTTTGCTACAGAGTGGGGAATCTTTGCATTTCGTGTGATGCCATTTGGGCTCACCAATGCACCTGCAACATTCCAAAGGCTCATGTGTCATGTCTTCAAAGAGTTCTTGCGAAAGAGCTTAGAAGTGTATGTGGATGATTTATGTGCTCATTCCCAAGAAAGAAGGTTTCACATCCCTGAGCTCAGACAAATCTTCAACAAGTGTAGAGAATATCGAGTGTGTCTGAACCCAGAAAAGTGTGTGTTTATGGTGCGTCAAGGTAAAATCTTAGGTCATATTGTTTCTAAGAATGGAATCTCAACAGATGAAGATAAGGTACGAGCCATAGCGGAGCTACCAAGGCCAAGGAATATTAAAGAGGTACAAGCCTTTATGGGCCATTGTGGATACTACCGTAGGTTTATCCACATGTACGCGATCATAGCTAGACCCCTTTATGCCTTGTTGTCTAATTTTGAGTGGAACGACGAATGCGAGAATTCTTTCAACGAACTGAAGAAACGTTTGTGCACGGCACCAATACTCACCACTCCTGATTGGAATAAGCCATTCCATGTCCATGTGGATGCATCCAATCATGCCATAGGATGTGTGCTAGCACAACCCACAAGTGAAGGAAACTTAGATTTGCCCATAGCATATGCTAGTAGACAGCTCACCGCAGCTGAACGGAACTATACCACAACTGAGCGAGAGGGCTTAGGCATGGTGTATGCTGTGAAGAAGTTTAGACACTATTTATTGGCCAACAAGTTCAAGTTTTTCACTGATCATCAAGCTTTGTTATATTTGGCCAATAAACATTGCAATACTGGACGCTTAGTAAGATGGTTCCTCTTACTAATGGAATATGACTTTGAAGTTGTTGTCAGGAAAGGTAGAACCCACCTTCGGGCAGATCACCTTTCTCGCATCACTTCAGGAGAGTCACCGCAAGGAGTGTCTGACGAATTACCCGATGCTTATCTGTTCAATTTAGAAGTTGTTCCTAAATGGGCAAATAAGTTGGTACCAGTCCTCACCTTTGGCCCTGCAAATAAGAATGTGAAAACATCACAAGAAGAAATTGTAAAATCACAAAAATATCACATATTAGCAGGAAGCATGTACAAACAAGATACTGAGGGTGTATTAGCTTGTTGTGTGGAGGATGATGAACATAGTAGTTGGTTGCAACAAGCCCATGAAGGAATGCTAGGAAATCACTATTCTAAACAACGAACATTGCAGAATTTAAAGCGTTTAGGAGTGTATTGGCCTAGCATGGACAAAGAAATACATGAGTGGATTAAGAATTGTCCAAGGTGCAGAGAGAGACCCCCAGTGGAGCATGCGACCCTTTATCAAGTGTCATTAATTCCAGGTTGGAGTGCTCCATTGGTAGAGTTTATGAGATCGGGAAGATTACCCAAAGAGGCTAGTCTAGCAAGAAGAAGAAGCATGGAGCAAGAGGCTCAAGGCTACGCCTTAGTAGGGGACAACCTATACCGAAGAGGCAAAGATGGTTACTTAAGACTATGCGTTCATGAATCAGACTATTTAAGGGTCTTAGAGACTGCACACAGCGGTGTTGCAGGTGGACATTTTGCTCCTGACCGAGTGATCAAGACCATTCTATTCTCAGGACTTTGGTGGCCCACTCTTCATATGTACGCACATACCTATGTGAAGAAATGTGACACATGCCAACGTGCACAATATCCAGTGAGAAAAGACGAGATGCCCTTGAGGCCAATGATGGGAGGACATGCATTTTCGAAGTGGGGCATAGACTTCATAGGTCCTATTAACCCCCCAGCTAGAAACTCCCATGCAGAGTACATCATTGTAGCCACAGATTACCTTACAAAGTGGGTAGAAGTCAAAGCCACAACAAAGAATGATGCTCAAACTACGGCTAAGTTCTTATTCGAGAATGTGTTCACGAGATATGGACTACCAATAGAGTTGGTGAGCGATAGAGGCACACACTTCTTGAATGAAGTCATTGAAAATCTTCTCCAAGAATTCTTGGTGATACATAAGAAATCCGCCCCCTATCATCCACAAGCCAATGGACAAGCCGAGAGTACCAATAAGATCCTCTGTAACGTATTGACAAAACTGGTAAATAATAAACGCTCTGATTGGGACAAACAACTTCATCATGCTTTTTGGGCTTATCGAGTTGCCTACAAAACGGTACTCAACGCCACCCCATTTCAGATGGTCTTCGGACAGAACGCTGTGCTACAATTAGATTTCTTAATCCCTGCCTTAAAAGTAGCACAAGAGTATGAGTGGAATGGGCATGAATTGTCCTCTAGGATCTTTGATCTCGAACGCTTGGGTGAGACGCGGCTACGAGCGGCAGCAGGCATCTACGCTGCAAAGAAGAGGCAAAAGGCATACTTTGATGCACACATCAAGGATAAGGGATTGAAAGAGGGAGATCTAGTGTTGGTATACACACTAAAACAACATGCCCGTAAGTTGGAAAAAAGAGGATACGGACCCATGATCATTAATAGAATTTCCACTAGTGGTGCAGTTCAGTTGGCCACTCTAGAAGGAGATATCCTGCCAAACTATATTAGTGGCTGTAGAGTCAAGCTATATCAAGAACCTCTTACTGAGGATATGCTAATGAGACTCAACACTGCTAAGAAGCGAAAAGAAGAAGAGTTAAGAGTGAGAGACGAAGCACAGGTAGAGGCCAGAGAGCGTATTAGGCGAAATAAGTTAAGGCGATTAGGCCTAGAAGTCAACTCAAAAGCCCCAAAATATCACATGGATATGTGTCAAAAGTCAGGCATAACGACTTCTCAGGTCATTGACCGAAGACCCTTTGTGACCATAGAGATAGGACAAGGGAAGGGTGCAAGGACGGTGAAAGCATTGATTGACTCAGGTGCAGCAAGTAGTGCAGTTAGACTTTCCTACTGCCAAGACTTGCAGTTGAACATCAATCCCATAGAAGCTTATCTCATAGGATTGGGAGGTGTGGAAACCCCTTGTTTGGGCGAGGTGGAACTTCCCATCTACCTTCAAGATGTTCCAATGAGAGTCAAAGCGCTAGTATGTCAAGATGAGAACCTTACAGAACCACTTGTCTTGGGTCAAGATTGGATCTATGACCATGCAGTTAACTTAAACCTAAGAAGTCAAATTCTTCAAGTTTGGGTACATGAACAATGCATTACAATAGAATTAGAGAACTGCATGCTCCTAAATCATGGCACCACACACTCTCTTAGTTCTTCCAAGACTAATCATATGAAAGAAGATGTTGTATGTGTCAAAAGCTCTATGATGCAGAAGGAGTCAATCGTGGAAGACCAGGTTCGAAGGCGTGTGGATCTTTCTTCTTCTCCAAAGAATCAAGTAACCACAGTTGTGAGTCCACCACACAAGCAAACACAACCGTTCACGACAACTGCTACAACAATTAGAAAGACACCATTCGATAAAAAAGCAGTTCAGAGCATGAAGCAGATATGGGTACGCAAAGGAGAGCAACCACCAACCTTGCCCCCACAAATTCCATCCAGGCAAGCCAACCAAGTCAGAAGACGAAGAAAGCAGCTCGGACAAGCTCAATCACAAGGTATCCAACAAGTTTGGGTGCCTAAGAAGTTAGCTGCAGCTCAACAAGGGCAATTGCAAATGTGGGTACCTAAGAAGCTCTTACATCCACAACAACCTATGTTCTCCCACATGCGAAAGGTCTCAACCAAGAAGCCAAAAAGAGAAGAGGGTAAGAACCACGTACAGAGACCGGAAGAAGATCAAATCAGCTCTTCAAGAAAAGTAGGAAGACGTGCACAAAGGATATGGGTTTGGAAGCCAAAAGTACAAGCAGCCTCCATCGAACCAAAGCGCCAACCACACTGGATACCACAGTTCAGAACGCATCCAAAGAGGAAGACGCCTGAAGTGACCTCTACAGTGCCGAATGATGTTCTAAAATGGACTCCAATAAGGAGGATTACATCAGTTCGAGACTCAAAGGATACCTCCACCAAGGTCGGCATCAACATCCACAAATAATATCGAAAGCCTCGAACGAGCAACAACCATGTGCTCCTTGCACAACCCTGTCTTTTGCACCATTCAGGTCATGCATTTCCAAAGTATGCATTAATATAGGGCCACATTACACGGCCGTGCATAGACACACTTGAGAATCCCATGCACAAGAGCACAGTGACATATGTCAAACATTTCTATTGATACTAACTTTTGTGTCTTGTTTTGTGATATCCTTTTCCTCAAAAAAAAAAAAAAAAAAAAAAAAAGGTAGAAAGAAAAGTGGGAGAGAGCTTGTTCCCAGGTTTGGCTTATGAAACATGAATGAGTCATGCTTAGTTGAAGGTGGAACTGTTGATTACTAGGCATTTATCAATTTGGATAGAAGTGTGTCTCGGCCAGCAGTGAGATTATTGCTGCCTTATCTGGTAGAGGACAAGCATTTGGCATGAACATGGCATCTACAACTATGATTTTCTCTTACCATGGTAGGAATGAAGAGCTTGAAGGTCCGCAACTTGGGTGATGCTTAACTACTTCATGTACCAGAGCATCTAAGGAGATATCTGCACAAGGTAGTTCTGGAGGAGAAGACTTCTGCATATGGTGAGCTAAAGAGAATATGTGAAACTCAGCTTGGTGTAGTTACCCGATGTTGCTTGCCAAGGAATATAAAGCAATTCAATTCTCAGTATTTCCTGAACCAGTATGGAACAGTAGCACTGGTGAATGGTCTATGTCAATCAGCATGGTAATCTCTTAGAAACCGGCACGTGTCCAATATTCCTCTGAGTGTCAATATAGGGAAGTGAACGTGCATGAGCCCAAGCTCATAAATGCACATTGTTAGTGACAAATGTTGCTTTGAAAAGAGGAGAGGGGATCCACCACTCAAAAGATCTCATCAGTGGACAATCAACATGGACATTCATCAACAAGGTTCCATCCCAAAGGCCGAGTGTACAACACGAAGAGACAAACATCCATCAACCTTCTCCATGGTAAGTATCTTTACTCTGGAAACACCATAACCATGATAGTTTAGGAAACCTCTTCGTCAGCATACCCGTGAGCACTTAGCTCAAGACCCGCAATTTTTGCACCATACTTCTTTCAATGCATTTTCCAAGTAAGCATGCGTAGGGCTACATTACCAGGCCGTGCACAAGGCACATACTTTTTTTCAACCCAGGCACGAACACACTTACCCATCATTCATTATGGGTTATGAGTAGTTGGCATGACTGCTCTCAACATCATCTTTGGAAGAGCTAGCGGACGTTATGGGAACAACATCCATATCTCGGAAGCAAATTGAAGCCAGTAGTTGCTCCAAATCACTCTTGACAACCTCTTTTGAGCAACTTGTAGTTTTGAAAGCTCACAACGACACATTCTTGCTGGAATCCAAGGAACTAGCTCATACAACAGATGGACACCACCTCTCAAAGCACTACATGGAACAGCCCTTCCAACAAGGGTCTGTCAGGGACGACAGACTCGAGAGGGGGGGGAGTGTTGAAGCTCAAAGTCAAGGACAAAGCATGGAAGCACATCAAAAGGTGGACACACAAGGAAAGGGAGCAAGTAGGGAGCTCCAAGAAGTGTATGTCAAATTTTCAGAAGAATTCCCTACAAAAATAGTGATTTTCATCACTAAAAACCATTGTAAATACCATTATCTATTTTTAGTAACTCCATTTTGTTCAAGCCGAGGAGTCCTCGAGCTTGAGGAGTATTAGAAGTACCATCATACCAATTTTCATAATTTTTAGACTTCGTTTGAGCCCTCAAATAAGCCCTGGAACCTAATTTTTAACTAGGCCGGACACTAGGTCTGGACAGGGCCAAAACTAGTCAAAAAACTATAAAAAGAGCTAGAGAGCTCATTTTTGGGGGTTAGCTTGTTAGAGAATAGAACTTTTGTAAGAGAATTCTTTTGCAATCTAAGCTTTCCATTGTTCCTCTCTTTGATCTTACTTTGTGCGCGTGTGTGTGTATGTGTGTGCATGTTTGTGTGCTTTCACTCACGCACTTGTGCCTTCACTTGCTCGTGGTCTTCATACCGGTTCTCACGTCTCCGCGGATTGACAAGTAAAGGAGGTGGTGCTTACGCTTGAGCTACACTTGGGATAATTTTTGGGCTTGTTTTCTAACACCTTGGGATTACCTTAGAGCCTTATGAGTGGGCAACACACTGAGGAAATCATAAAAAATTCAGGAACCCTGAGAGCCTGTTTTGAACCCTAAGTGCCTGTTTGGTCATAACTTCACCATACGAACTCCGATTGACGAGATTTTAGTCTCGTTTTAGAACATGTATTTTTAAGTTGGCCATTCTATAGGGTTAGGGGGTCACAAGAATTTGGGGGTACAGTGAGCTACTCCAAGGGGGGCTCATGTTTGTTGATGTGTGCTCATCAATTCATTGTAACTTAAGGCCATATTAACTTGTGAACCTTTGCAGGAACATTGCGTGCAATCAAGGCAATTCAAAGCAAGCTATCAAGGGTGAGTACTAAGCTTGGGAGAAGGCTTCCTGGGCTGGTGCAGCAGTATGAGCAACCAAAGGATTGAGGTTGGAAGTTCTCTCAACCCTCCTTCGTCAATTCTGAGCTTAGTCTAAGTACGGCTTAGGTGTGGAAATTAATTAGGGTAACGTCAGGCACGAATCAAGTCCAAGAGAACTAATCACCTAAGTGCAAGCATTAAGTAGGTCTTAAGTGAGAAAACCCTAAGGGACAAAAGTAAACTTGAATCGATCACTTATCAAGTGCAAAATTCACTTAAATACTCTTGACGACGTGATTCCTAACAAGAGCTTAACATAATATTCATCTAAAAAGAACAAAGTGATTGGTACAAATTAACCTGCAACGAGAGTGTACTTGGGACCAAGGGGGTAGATAAACCAGGCATATGAACCTTAGGTCAGGAAGACACCTAGGCCGAGATAGACAAAGCCTCAGATCTTCTGAAGCTAGTGTCAATCACACTGCTAGGTCTTGGGCCCAACAGTTGCGTGATTACCCATACACTCCCAGATTAGAAACAAGTGATTCTGAGATGTCCTATAACATGGAGAGACCAGTAGGTAGTTCAGGGGTGGCGTACCTAGAAAAGCTAGAAGGACCTTACAAGACTTAATTGGAATACATGAGGACTAATCATATAGGTGCTCGCATCTACGAAGACAACCTGAGAAGATCTGTGGTCTAGATTAAGAACCCCAATAAACCCCATGGACTAGAACACCCGGTAGTCAAGTTCGAGAATGGATCATACCTAGATAAAGAAGGGACTATTTATGTAGTCACCACCCTTCTAGATAGAACAGACGAGTTCGGGAATGTGATCGCAGAGACCGACATGGGTGACATAGAGCAAGGGAACTTAGGGAGAGAGCCGGGGACTCCTCGTGGCAAATCAGTCCTGACCAGAATCATGACACCAGAGTGGGTTCCTCAAGACAATAAGAGTATAGAATTGCTTTTAAACCGAGAAACCGATGAGGCTTTTTGGAGGTATAAGCCTGCCTAGCCTCATGAAGTAGGAGCTCTCACAATTTATGAGTTTAAAGACTCTGATAACCCAAGCAAAGTGACCTACTTAGACAATACGTCAGAAAGGATCTTCGTGGTCTCAGAGCATGGGAGGCATGCTTACACTTGGAAGGGTGAATTTATTTTTCCCCAACCTTGATCCAATGTGTCCTACAGCCACCAAGGAGCTGGGATCTCCCAAGCTCATGAAGCTCAAAGAGATAGAAGTAGAGACAGACCTGAGGTAAGGTTTGGCAACCCCCTGGGAAGAGAAAGGATGAGAACAAAAACAGATAGAGAAGAGACTGAGAGACCTAGAGCCCCAAGGAACCAAAGAAATGCTGATGATTTTCCTTTGCCAAGGCCGAGAGAACACACTAGGACCCTGAGGCCAACTCAACTGGTGAAGTCCATGAAGAATTACTTCGATAGCACTGGAGACCCTTACGACCATGTGGCAGAATTTAGGCAAGTCTTGAGAGCTGAACAAGTTGAGGACCTGTTCATGCAATACAATGCCTTTGGTCTAACCCTTAGGAACACCGCCCTTACATGGTTTCAACCACTACATGAGAGGCAGTTTAGGAGCATAGAACAACTTTTAGAGGCTTTTGTCACTGAGTTCTCTAAGAGTGGCATACGGCATAATACCTCCTCCCTAATTCATAGCTTTAAGCAAACACCTCAAGAGACGGTCAGACTAGCAAGAAGACGATTTAGACAATACTTAGAGAGGTGCCCGATGCCTGAGTTACCCACACCAACCAAGCAAGTGGCTTTGTTCTTAGATGGATTGTTGAGCACCAAGCTCAGGTCATATGTGTATCTGAAGGACCCCAGAACTATAGAAGAATGCGTGCGCATGTGCATAGACATTGAGGATAATCTAGGTGAGGAGTTGGAGCTATCAAAAATCTACAAGGATTCGGATAGCTCTAGCAGCCTTATGTCTGGTCAGTCCACATCTATTGAGGAACTTGCAGAGAGGGTAGCTCAAAAACTAGGTGTCTCTAGCAAATAAATCCCTAGATTTTCCCTAGTGAAGAGATGTTATACTTGTGGTGGTGACCATATGGCGAACGTATGTCCCATTATGGCTCAACCCCAAGTGAATCCTAATAGCAAGTACTGCATCATAGAACGAAGGTACACCAATCACACTGCGCAAGAGTGCCCATACAATAAGCAAGCAGTTAGGCAAACGTACCCATAACCATACCCTCAAAAAGGAAGATACCAGAACCAGTACCCACCTTAACAATATGGTAGACAACAACAACCCTATCAAACCCGACAAAGGCCTCAACTCGTGTTAGTGGAACAACCCCCTGCTCCAACCAATGTGATTCCAATAAAGTACACAGCTGTAGAAGAGAATCTGAATAGAGCCATAGTGCCAGTGACACCATTGCTTTCTGAAAGTGATCCCGGTGATCATAGTTTTGACTCTACTCACGTTGAAAGCCCGCAAGCTTATTACATGCAGTCACCGGAGCATGACAAGTCATACTATTATGGGGATGCGAGCGAACCTAGTGGGGAGCCTGAGTATGCAAATGTCATGTACACAAACCCCAACTCTAGACCTCAACCTAGGCAGGTACGACCCCCATTTCCTAGAGGACCATGCTTTAGATGTCAGGGAGATCACCTCATACGTGATTGTCCACTGCCTGCCCCTACACAACCCCAACCAGTGACAATTCAGGGCTTCTGTCAAGATTGCGAAAAAGAGCATCTCTTACGAGATCGCCCAAAGAACCCCAATAACCTACCAAAAATCACTCCTATCAACATCATTGGACTAGTAGTAGACTCTATAGGGAGTGTAACTTCCACTGCCCCAGTGCATGTGGTCACTAGAGCTCAAGCCTTGCAGCAAACTCAAGGAGTAGGGAAGGAAAAGAGTTTTGAGGTTAGTGAGACAGAGAGTATAACCAAGAAAAGGATGAGAGCATGGAGAGATAGCCGGGAGAGAATAAAAAGACAACGGTCATAGAAAATGAGCGAACTTGAAGAAAGCTTGAGAGAAACCAAAGCAAAGATAAGTGAACTCACATCTCAAAACCTCTCTCACACTACCCCACCACCATCCTTTCCACTTCTTGCCAACCCATCACTTTCCATTCCCCAACTTTCTAATCCACCACACATAACCCACCCACCACCCAGAGTAGGATCAGTCCTAGCCAACCCCACTCCTGAGGATCTAGACATGATTCTTAAAGCATATCAGGCCAGAATCCAAGAAGGGCCAAACGTGACAGATCATGACCAATGTTACCCTAGAGCCGATCTAGAGTTAGAGCGAACAAAGCTTTGTGCTAAGATGGTAGAATTGGTGCAAGCTATGTTCGAAGGCAGTCGCTTGTTCAATAGCCCTAGCTCCACTAGAACACCGTTGCATTTTGATGGTCTATTGGATAGGTTGGAGAGATTACTTACAAAGTCTGGAAAAGGAGCCACCTCCCAGGCTAAGGAGAGGGCAAGTGATAGAATAAGCATTCCTCCCCAGGAAGCTTATGTGCCCAACTCCAGTGAACCCGACACCTCTTCTTCTATAAATAGGTATTCACCAGAGTTCTTGAGAGAGATTCAAGAAGAAAAGTGGGCAAAGGAAAGTGAAGTCCCTCCTCCCATTGAACTTGTGGATGACGCACATGAGAAATTCCCACAGGATATCCCTTCTATTTATGAAGAGCAAGAGAGTGCCCAATCTCGTGAGAGATTAGATTTTGAGTCTAATTCCTTGCAAGAGTTGCCACATTTCACAGGCCCATGGGAAACTAAGTCAACTTGCATGAGAGCACCCACGGTCATAATAAAAAACAAAGATTCGATCATACCTAGGAATACAGAGGTAGTAAAGAACACTAAAGTGCAGTGCAACCTCACTTTAGAAGAGCTACTCAAGGTTAAGCCTAAATTGTGGTAACATGTAGCCAAACAAGTGCCAGACGTAGCGAAATCGCGTTCCCAGGTAGGATCTCATAGAACAGTGCCAGAAATACCATTGGATAAGATAGGAGACATGAGTGAAGGAGAAGAAGGAAATACCTATCTCCCAATTACCCATCAGGGATACACAACCAAGGCAATTTTGGACTCAGGCGCAGGAGTTGCAATTGCTACCACTTCCCTATGGAAGCGTTGGGGCAAGCAAGCACTCCGGCCGACGAGAATGAAATTGCAGATGGCCGATGGTCATATTGAGAGGCCCTTAGGATTGCTAGAAGGAATAACTCTCACTACATGTGGTGTTGAGTTCAAGCATACTTTTGCTATATGCGACTTTAGCAAAAACCAAGCCTACGAGATGATTTTGGGGAGACCATTTATGCGATAGTTGCAAGTGGTACAGGATTGGGGAGCCAACTCCTTGTACTTACAACACTTAGGTGTCACGCCCAAAGTTAATCTCAAGGATTACTCCCACCGAGATGTACCCCCCATCCAATGGAATCCCATCCATAGAGTCAAAGATGATACTGAGTCAATGCATTCCATAGGATCAGGATCCTCAGGGATGCATGAAGACACACACCTATGGATGTGCAAGGTGGCAGTAGAAGAAGAGAAGAGAGAAACAGCTAGAGAAGTAGGTGCGAAGGAAACTCATAGATTGGTTCAAGACCCAGCCTATGCACCTGTCGTATTCCCTGAGGAAGAATTTGAACCTCACGGTTGGGCAGAGATTTTAGCAACAATGGATGTAGCCATCAATGAAGAACAATGGACACCCCACTATGACAAGGATGGCCATGACATTTCAGTCTTCTCCATAGAGCGAATCATGGGAGACTCAATTTTAGAAGAATGCGAACCTAGCCCTGGTGCATTTGAGGATGCAAGTGACTCCGATCTAGAGTCAATCATTATGGACTCACCTTTTGCATCAGATGAAGAATACTTCTATGAGGTAGAAGTTCACCCTCAGAAACATGGAGAGCTCACAAATTATGTAAGGTTAACCACACAAGTGACTGCCAGAAGTGAAGGTAGGAAAAGGAAGAAGAGAGAAATCATACCAGTAGAGGAAGAGTCTTTGTTTGAGGTTCCCGAAAACTTTAAAAAATATGAGATAGATGATAGGAGAGTCATGATAAGAATGCATAAACGTGAGGCACAAGCAAGAGAGGCCTATGATAACAAAGAAACCACCAAGAAAATAGTTGTAGCCATAGAAGAGGGAGAAGAAAGATGCACCTACATTGGGCATGACCTGCGGAAGAAGAAGAGCAAGAGTTGATAGCTTTGCTAAGAGAGTACATAGATGTATTCACTTGGAGCTACAAGGACTTGAAAGGTGTAGACCCTGACATATGCTCACACACGATCCCCATGACCTTAGAGGCTAGGCCTTCTAAACAAAAGCCATACACATACAATGACAACTATGCTACCAACATCAAAGAAGAGATAGATCGCTTGGTTGAAGCTAGATTTATCTATGAAATACACTGAATGGGTATCCCCCATTGTAGTGGTGCCCAAGAAGAACGGCAAACTACGAGTATGCATTAAATTGAAGAAGGTTAACGCAACCACTATCAGAGATAGTTATCCGCTTCCTATCACAGAGCATCTATTAGAAAGGGTAGCAGGCAAGGAAGTGTACAGCTTCCTGGATGGATTTTCTGGTTACAATCAAGTAGCCATAGCACCAGAAGATCAGCATAAGATGGCTTTTGCCACGGAGTGGGGTATATTTGCTTTTCGAGTAATGCCATTTGGGCTTACCAATGCTCTTGCAACCTTCCAAAGACTGATGTGCCACGTGTTTAAAGAATTCTTGAGGAAGAATTTGGAAGTCTATGATCTTTGCACTCATTCCAACATTAGACAGACCCATATACCTGAGCTCAGACAAATCTTTGATAAATGTAGAGAATATCAAGTCTGCCTGAACCCAGAAAAGTGTGTTTTCATGGTCAGGCAAGGCAAAATTCTAGGACACAGTGTGTCAAAGAATGGCATATCCACGGATGAGGAGAAAGTGAGAGCCATTGCAGAACTACCTAGGCCAAGGAATGTCAAGGAGGTATAGGCCTTCATGGGGCATTGTGGTTACTACCGCCGATTCATTCACATGTATGCTGTTATTGTAAAGCCTCTGTATGCTCTTCTAACTAACTTTGAGTGGACTGATGAATGTGAGAACTCCTTCAATGAGCTTAAACGGCGATTATGTTCTGCACCAATCTTGACCACACCAGATTGGAACAAGCCATTCCATGTGCATGTGGATGCATCGAACTATGCTATTGGATGTGTGCTTCCCCAACCTACTGGTGAGGGTAACATGGATCTTCCTATTGCGTATGCTAGTAGACAGTTGAACGCAGCTGAACGGAACTACACGACCACTAAACGAGAAGGATTAGGCATGGTTTATGCTGTTAAAAAGTTTAGACACTATTTGCTCGCAAATAATTTTAAATTTTCTACAGACCATCAAGCACTATTATACTTGGTAAAAAAGCCATGCAATACAGGCATATTAGTAAGATGGTTCCTCTTAATAATGGAATATGACTTTGAGGTAGTGGTGAGAAAGGGGAAGACTCACTTGAGAGCAGATCATCTCTCAAGGCTCACTTCAGGAGAGTCCCCACAAGGAGTATCAGATGACCTTCCTGATGCTTACTTGTTTAATTTGGAAGTTGTACCACAGTGGGCCAAGACCTTAGTGCCAGTACTAACATATGGGCCCAAACATCGAGTAGTCAACACTCCAGATAGGAAGGTAGTAAAGGCCCAAAAATACCATATCATAGCAGGGAGTATGTACAAACATATGGATCAAGGAGTATTAGCATGTTGTGTGGAAGAGGACGAGTACGCGAAGTGGTTGCAACTAGCACATGTGGGTGCATTAGAGCAACACTACTCGAAACAAAGAACCTTACAAACATTGAGGAGACTTGGAGTACACTGGCCAACTATGGAAGCTGATGTCCATAGAATGTGCAAGGAATGCCCAATCTACTGCACTAAACCACCAGTGGAACATGCCACTCTTTATTGAGTGTCTTTAGTGCGAGATTGGAGTGAACCATTAGTAGCGTTCTTGAGGACGAAAACATTCCCTCAAGATATGACCCTGACAAGGCAAAGGAGCTTAGAACAAGAAGCTTTAGATTATACTATCATTGGAGATAATCGATACAAAATGGGAAAAAATGGGTATCTTAGATTCTGCGTCCACGAGAGTGAATATCTGAATATCTTAGAGACTGCTCACCAAGGTGTAGCAGGAGGACACTTTGGACCAGATTGGGTGATCAAGGCAATTTTATTTGCATGTCTTTGGTGGCCAACTCTCCACATGGATGCGCATACCTACGTGAAGAGGTGTGACGTTTGTCAGCGAACCCAGTACACTATACGAAAAGATGAGATGCCATTAAAACCTATGATGGGTGGACGTGCATTGTATAAGTGAGGAATAGACTTCATGGGTCCTATTAATCCCCCAGCTAAGGATTCACATGCTGAATACATCATTGTGGCCACAGACTATCTAACCAAGTGGGTAGAAGTGAAAGCTACAACGAAGAACGATGCACAGACCACTGCTAAGTTCCTATTTGAGAATGTGTTCACCAGATACGGGCTACCTATAGAGCTAGTCAGTGATAGAGGCACACACTTCTTGAATGAAGTCATAGAAAACCTTCTCCAAGAATTCTTGGTAGTACACAAGAAGTCTGCCCCCTATCACCCACAAGCCAATGGACAAGCCGAAAGCACAAATAAGATTCTGTGCAATGTGATCACCAAATTAGTAAATAATAAACGCTCTGATTGGGACAAACAACTACACCACGCTCTTTGGGCATACCGAGTTGCCTATAAAACGGTACTCCAAGCCACTCAACCCCCTTAGTCCTTTCTTAGCTTAGGCTAAGTGCGAGTAGTTGTCTTGATTGGCTAGGGGTACGATAGGAATGCTCAAGTTTTAAGAGCCTCTGATTTCTCAAGTCTAAGAATAGGATAAATTGCAGTTAAGGGACAACTTAAGGGAAAAGAACTTAAACTAAGTGGACAAAGAACATGAAGAACGACACACTCAAGTGCTCTTGACGATGTTTAAATAAAGACAAAAAAACAAGTATTAGAAAGTTAAAAAGAACAAGTGATTGGTATCAAAGAACTAGCAACGTGGTTGTACAAGGATCATTGGGTTAATTGGAAGGGCATATGAACCTTATATCGGGAAGACACCTAGGGAGAGACCGTCAAAGTATTAGATCATCCAAGGCTAGTGTCAACCATATAGCTAGATCTTGGGCCCAGCAGTTGAGTGATTACCCCTACGCTTTAGAATCAGAAACTAGTGACTCTGAGATTTCTTATAACTTGGAAAGACCTGTAGGTAGCTCAGGAGTGGCATACCTAGAAAAATCGGAGGGTCCCTATAAGACTCAATTGGAATATATCAGGACCAATCGCTTAAGTGCACACATCTATGAGGATGCTATGAGAAGATCTGTTGTCAAAATTAAAAACCCAGATCAGCCCATTGGACTAGAACACCCTATAGTCAAGATTGAAACTTCACCCCATCCTTTGGTGGTTGTTGGTGATCCACAAAGAAGCTTGTTTCATAAGCCACCAGTCTTGCATTAAGATTAGAAGTCATTTTTACAAAAAATTCTCAATCAATTTCAAAGAAGCCAGTGGAAAATGCTTCTTCAAATGTCTGCATATACGTGCTTGGCAAGAACATAAGCCGTGAATAGAATTCCATAATATTTAATCAGCTTTGTACCTCTCATTTTAGGTTGGGAGCTAGTTTCTGCCTCCTCCATAATCTTGACACCTTTTTTCTTTCTCGCGACTGTAGCAACCTTTGCATATTTGGCCATGGCTTCCGATGATGGCATTTCTTGCAAATGCTCTCTAATGCCAAAGGCATGATATATCAATATGGTCAAGGACACACTTCCATTCAGGAATTTCTTGTGATTCCACTGCTTCTTTGCCTCCAACAGCCTCTCTTGAATATACGGAGTCATATTGATTTGATTCCCAATTTGTCTAATAGCATGAGACAACATCTGTACTATGATTTTCTGAGGGGCAGTGTATCTATGCATGTTAGGGAATCAAAAATGTTGATGAATGAGCCTTACTTCTTCTTCAATATCAGTGCGATTAATGATAGTAAAGGTCCTAGTTTTTGCCCCTCGACTTTCCTCTTTTAATACTGTATTGCCATCCTTCTCCCATCCAAAAGCTTCTTTGATTAAATCATGTGTAAAATGAATTATGACCCATTCACCTACTGCATCCATGACTCTTGCCTCTAGCACCAATGGATTGTGTAGTGCTGGCTGTAACGTATTCATAACTTGTGTGCACATTTGAAAGTCGGGTTTATAGATTGGCAATTCAAAGTATTTGTGAATGCCCGCTTTCTTCATAATGTCAATGGTCGATGGAAGCTCATGTACCACTTTAAAATCTTGGGACATCACCGGGAACTGATGATCCGTGTCCATGATCTTGATGACTAGGAATAGATAATCCCCAACCAATTGATCCTCTCTAAACCAGTGTCCCTTTGCTTTAGTCATGCTTTGTAGAGGGAATTCCATCACTTCCTCCTGAATGGTTGCTTCAAAATCTTCTGAGGCCATCTGCACTTGTAATGAACAGAGCATTAGCTGCTATACAAGATATGGCATTAGTGCTGTGTGTTGTAGTAGCTTTCATTCTTTATGTCACTCCATCCCCTTTTAGTGTATGCGTTAGATCCCTTACCGCATATATTTTTTCATTTTATCTTGAAAGAAACAAGAATTAGCATAGCCGAAGCATTTATTTATTTACATAGTAGGTCCATTCCTAAGAGGTAGAAGTTATGAACTATTCCCCATTTGGAAAATGTGCACCACTAATTCTATGCTGTAGCTCATGTGCCGAATGCCTGGCCTTGTAATGTGGCCTTATCGTGCATGCTTTAGGTGCATTGGAAGCTTCATGTGTGCAACAGAAATCTTCTTGGTTCTGGTGTTTCATCCTTGCTGCTTGGGTTTCCAGATCCATTTCGTAGTAGAGGTATTGAACCTTGTTTTTGTCTCACTGTGCCATGCTACATGTGTATCTCTTCTCTTTCTAGTTATCGGAGGTGTGGGGTTTCTTCTCTTGAGGTATTCGTGATGAAGCTCGTTAGTCCTTATGGTACTGTGGTTTTGATACAATGTTTCCTCGTGCTTGTCTATCTCTTTAATGGCCGCTTGTCTGACCTTCTGGGAATCCACATTTTTTGCCGTGCTTTTTGAGCTTCAATCAAAGGCCTAGGGAGCCATACTTGCAAGAGTCGTTTTGGTTCGGATTTCGGTGAAGAAGAATTCTTGCCCACCTTTTCCTCCTTATGAGCTGGTGTTGCAATCTCTGATTCCTTCACTTGATCCTTGCGCACCCATTTGAAGTTGACATTTCCTGAATGCGAGTAGTTGATGGTGTTTTTCCAAGTTGGTGATCATTCTTTTGTGTGAGAAACTCTAAGAGTATTGATCTCCTTGGTTTCTTTCTATTTATCAATGAAGTAGGATGAATCCACTTTTCCCTTGGATACAATAGGGTTTGAAATTACTTCTCCTTCGACCTGCTTCTAAGTGATTGGTGTTGGAATCTTTTTCTACGTGCTCTTCTACGATTTGTGTTGCACTTTCGATGACGCCCAGTCCCTGTGAGGGTTTCTCTCCTAATAGGCTAAAGATTTCCTTGTGCCCTATTTTGGCTGAAATGTATCCCTGTGTTAGGTGGATGCTCACCTCATTGTCAATGATCTAGTTTTGTCTTAGTATCAAGTTTTCTATTAAGTCTTCATCTCTGCACACCAGAACTCGTTGTTTCATAGTTGAATTTCCTAGATGGAGGGATACTATAGCTTCTCCAATGCATGTTATAGTTTGACCCCCAACTCCTATTGTGGGTGTCATAATCGTTTGAAGATCTGAGGTGACCGTATTTCGTATGCAACCGAGTGCTGCTCCGGAGTCTATCACGGCATCTATCAGCCTGTACTCCGTTATTCCAATTCCTAGGTTTAAGTAAGGCTAGAACATGTTGACATTAGTCGTGTCAGACTTATGAACCTGGTAATTAGCCATGGGAATAGACTTTTCTCCTTGTAGATACCGTTCATCTCTTTGTCTTATCCAGTCTTTTCGTTTCTTAATATGCTCTAAGGCTTCTCGCCATGCTTCCTCTCTAATTATAATCTTCCTCTTTCTTCCTGTTTTGCGCACCTACGAGGCATGCTAGCATTTCATCCGTCAATGGCTCCATATATCGTTTTACTCTGCATCCACTTATGTAGTTAGGAAGAATATCTCCATCCAAAGTAGCTAGATTAACTACTCCACTTGTGGAAATCCTATTGATGATTAGAGGTCCATATCCGCGTTTTTGTAATTTCTTGACACGTTGCTTCAAGGTGTAGACCAAGACTAAGTCTCCTTCTTTTAGTACCCTTTCTTTTATGTGTGCGTCATAATATGCCTTTTGCCTTCTCTTGGCCGCCTAAATCCCTGCAACAACTTGTATTATAGTCTCATGTAGCTTCTCAATTTGGTCTAGTTGCTTGGATAATTCATGTCCTGTCCACTCATACTGCTGGGCTACTCTCAAAGTTGGTACTAAAAAGTCGATCGGCAGGATAGCGTTCTGTCCGTATACTAGATTGAATGGGGTAGTTCCAATGGCAATCTTGTAAGCGACTCGGAAGGCCAAAATTGTATGATGCAATTGTTTGTCTGAGTCACACCTCCCATTATTGACGATCTTTGTCAATACTGTGCATAACACCTTATTGGAACTTTTCGCTTGACCATTGACTTGAGGGTGGTATGGGGCTGATTTTTATGGATCACTAAGAACTCATTCATTAAAGACTCTATTACTTCATTAATGAAGTGCGTTCCTCGGTCACTCACAATCTCAATTGGTAATCCGAAACGAGTGAATATATGCTCAAAACAAAACTTAGCAGTGGTTTGAGCATCGTTTCTTCTAGTGGCCTTTGCCTCTACCCATTTTGTCAAATAATCTGTGGCTACTATGATGTATTCAGCATGTGACCCTTTCGCTGGTGGATTAATGGGTCCTATGAAATCTATACCCCATTTGGAAAATGCTCTAGCGCAGACCATAGGTCTCAATGGAATGTCATCTCTCCTAATCGGGTATTTAGCCCTTTGGCATGTCTCACAACTTCACCTACATAGGTTTTTGCATCCATATGTAGAGTTGGCCACCACAAGCCCGCAAAGAGGATCATTTTTATGGTTCTCTCGGCTGAAAAATGACCTCCTACAGCACCTGCATGTGCCATCTCTAATATGGGTAAATATTCTCCTTCATGTACACATAGCCGTAATTTATTGTCTTTCCCTCTCTTAAACAAGTGTCTTCCCATGAGTACATAATCATTGCTCATTTCCTCAAGGGATTGCTTCCTTGCCAACCTAATTCCCTCCTCATGTTCTCTTGTCTTTAGGAATTTCACTAGTGCTTCACTCCATTTAGGTGCTATTGTAGAGAAAGGTAAGGATGTATGATCCTCGGGAGTGGTCTCTTGGCATTTTGCGTAGTTACTAACATAATCATGGACATATTTATGCATATCAGGCCAGTATACTCATAATTGTTTCAATTCTCTTAGAGTTCCATGAATTCCTTTGTGTGTCCTCCATTTGTTTACATGAGCTTGTTCAATCAACTTCACTTGTTCGTCTTCCTCAACACATCTAGATAGTACAGCGTTGGGTTCTTTATGGTACACACTTCTTGCAATAATGTGCAAATTCCTCGACTGCAAAATTTTCTTTTTACTCTCTCTATTGATTGAGTGTTGAGGGCCATGAGTGAGTATCAGAATTAGTTTTTCTGCCCACTTTGGACACACTTCCAGATTAAATAGTTAAGTGTCTAGCAATTCATTGGGCACTCCACTTGGTGGTTCTGCAGTTGTTAACGTAGAGAGGTGATATGCTCTTGCATGGGTATTTCCCTTTTTCACTATTACTTCAAAATTGAACTCCATTAATAGCAGAAACCATCTCACAAGTCTTCCTGTGTTAAAAGGCTTATTGACTAGGTACAATAAGGCTTGATGATCTGTGAAGAACTTGAACTTGTTTGCTAAGAGATAGTGTCTAAATTTTTTCACTGCATAGACCATTCCCAATCCCTCTTGTCTGCTGGCTGAGCTAAGATGCATCCTATTGTGTAATTTGAAGTGTCCACATGAATATGGAATGTCTTGTTCCAATTCGGTATTTTTAGAATTGGAGCCGTGCTAAGTCGCCTTTTTAACTCGTTAAATGCCTTTTCACATTCATCAGTCCAAGTGAATTGAGTCAACAGTCCATACAAGGGTTTGGCAATTATGGCATACATGTGGATAAATTGACGGTAGTATCCACAATGTCCCATAAATGCTTGCACCTCTTTTGCATTGTTCGGTCTAGGAAGCTCCAAGATGACCTTAATCTTTTCTTCATTTGTAGATATTCGGTTCCTCGAGACTATGTGTCCTAAGATCTTCCCTTGTCTTACCATGAAGATACACTTCTCAGGGTTCAGGCAGACTCTATATTGTCGGCATTTATCAAATATCTTCCGCAATTCAGGAATGTGGTCTTGCCTTTGGTTTGAATATGTGCATAGGTCATCTACATATACCTCCATACTCTTCTTCAGGAATTCTTTGAAAACATGACACATCAACCTTTGGAAAGTGGCAGGCGCGTTAGTGAGTCCAAAAGGCATCACTCGGAAAGCATAGACTCCCCATTCAGTCGCGAATGTGGTTTTATGTTGATCCTCAGTAGCAATGGCTACTTGGTTGTATCCTGAGAATCCATCTAAGAAGCTATAGACTTCCTTTCCTACAACTCTTTCCAATAGATGGTTAGTGATGGGTAATGGGTAGCTATCGTGGATCGTGGCTGCATTCACTTTCTTTAGATTAATGCACACTCTAAGTTTTCCGTTCTTCTTAGGCACAACCACTAGTGGTGATACCCATTTAGTGTGTTCTATTTCATAAATAAATCCCGTCGCTAATAGCTTCTCTATTTCTTCTTTTATTTTGGCAGCATAAACCTCATTGTATGTATAAAGACATTGTTTTGATGGTTTTGCCTCTGATGTCATTGGTATTCTATGGGAGCAAATAGAGGGTTCCACACCCTTGAGATCCTTATATGTCCACGCAAATACATCTCGATGTTCTTGAATCAAGTGTATTAATTCTTTTTCCTCCTCAGTTGACACATCTTTACCTATGTATGTACATCTTTCTTCTCCATCTTCCACTATTACAATGATCTTTTTTGTTTGTTCTTTGTTGTCGAACACTTCTCCTTCTCTAGCCTCTCTCTTAGGCATTTGAATGGTTATCTTTCTCTCTTCTACTTTGTACCTTTTAAAATGCTCTGGAACCTCAAAAAGGTCAGGATTTGGTTCGATCTTACTCACTCTTTCCTCCCGCTTTGGTACTGTGGGGGCTACTTCTATCGCTAAGACCTTGGTCGGGGTAGCTAAGATTTCCATCCATCCATGCGGTTCAAATGTTTCATCCGAAAAGATTTGAGGCATGTACATTGGGTCCTCTACTGGTCAGTAGTTAGGATGTCCTATTGGCCATAACTGCCTTTTATCATCCTCTTTCTTGGCTTCTTGACACATCCATAATTGGGCATCCTCATGCATCCATGATTGATCGCTTGATCCACTGCTATGAATAGATAGATCATCTTCTTCCTTGTGTATAGGATTCCATTGTAGTGGGGGTACATCTCGATATGCAAACATATGCAAGTTTATTTTGGTGGTGTTTCCTTGATGTTGGAGGTATAAATAGTCTCATCCCCAATCTTGTACTACCCTAAGTTGTCTCATAAAGGGTCTTCCTAATATCATCTCGTAATTATTTACTTTTGTGAATTGAGAGATGGCTAAAGTATGTTCAAATTCAACTCCACAAGTGGTCAATTTGATCTTTTCTAATATTCCTAATGGTTTCTCAACATGGCCATCTGCTAATTGAAGCTTCATGTGAGTGAGTCGTAAGGCAGGCTCTCCCCATTTCTCCCAAATCTCCTTGGTCGCAATTCCTACTCCTGCTCCTGTGTCTAGTATGGCTTTGGTCATATAGCCATTGTAAGTGATGGGTAAACATGTGTTACCTTCGTCTCCTTTGCTAAACTCTCCAACCTTATCCACTGGGATTTGTACCTTAGATGGGTTTTCTTTTCCCTTATTTTCGTCCTTCTCCTACCCTAGTTCTAGTTGACCTGCTAATTGTTTCCATATTTGCGATTTAGCCTGGAGTAGTTCTTCCACAATCAGTTGGCATTGTACTTTTGTCTTTTTAAGTTCTGTTAGATTGTGTGAATTCTTATCTGAGTTTCCCTTTCCTTTTCCTTGTACTGTGGGTGCTCGGAAGATCAAGGATTCTTTTTCATACTCTCCCATGTAATTTGGTAGGGTCAAAATGCTCTGAGCTTCTTCCCTATTTCGGTCTAGTCTCGATACTTCCTCATATACTTCTTCCATGTTGGGATTTGGTTGATAAACTTCCACATCTAATTCCTCAAAGGGAGGTTTAGTCACTCCATTCCTCTTCCATTGTTCTTCTCGGATTCTATTCCATAATTCTTTTGGCCAATCAACCTCTAAGTCAGGTATCCTTGTATTGATCCTCTGCTACCCTTGTCTCAGGGAGGGCTGGGATGGTCTTTTCTAGGGTTGCTTGTGCTACCTCTATGAGTTTTCTACATATAGCAAGCCTCTGTTTTTCTAACTCTCCTTGTGGGTAAAGCTTTTCATGTTGTTCCACATTCGGTCCAGTCTTAATTCTAGCTTGGTATGCTTTCAACCACATGTCCAAATCATCCGGGTTTGGGTCAGCTAGAATTGATCCTAGTTTCTCTGCTTCTCGGATAGGCGGTGGAATGGGAACCTCTTCCCAAATCTCTGGTTCTTTATGCTTCTTAGTGCTTTTGTGTGTTTCTTATTTTCTTGACTTTTGTTTTTCATCCATTTTTCTTTGAGCTTCTCTCTTCTTTCCTTCCATTTTTGTGCTTTCATGTTTTGGGTATTCTCATGTGGATCCTCTGAATCTTCCACTATTTGAATTTTGGGGTTTAAGGTTCTATTGTTTTCTTGATCCAGATCCGGTTGTTTTCTTTCTCGTTCCTTTGTTTGTGCTTGTGTAATGGACTTTAATGGTACGGTGTATTCCTTATCACTTCATGATGCTTCTATCACCTCGATTACATTAATAGGTGGAGTGTCTTGAGCCTTGTTGGGGTTTTTTGGGCAATCACGGAAGAGATGTTCCTTTCCACAATCACTGCAATATCCTTCCCACTTCCTAGGAGGTGGTGGGTTGTAAGGCTGAGGGCATTCTCTGATGAAGTGGTCTCCTCCACATCTGGCTGAGGGGTGGTCTTATAGGTGGCTATGCTTTAGGTGCTGTGTACATTAATGCTGCCACTTCTGGCCCATAGGCATATTCATATCCTTCGTATCTGTAGTAGTGTGGATCATAAGTTTGTTCATACTCAAACATGTTAGTATCATAGGGATAGTACTCCCCTTGAGATGGCTCATAACCTGGGTTTGTCGACTCCACACTGGTCATAGGTGATGCTGTACCTGGCTCTCTAGGTGGATACCCATATGGTCGATACTGAGGTGGTTGTAGAGGCCGTATCTGCCTATTGAATGGACAATTTTTTGTGCTGTGATTGGTGTTTTTTTGTTCTATGTGACAATACAGGACCGTTCCTTGATGGGGCTGTCTATTGTAAGGATATGTCTGTGGTACACCTGTTCCTCCTCGTACACACATGTGCGTGGGGTGATCTCCTCCACATATACTACACCTTCGCAACATGGGTACTCTTAAGGGTTGATGTTGATAGTTTCTCTATCCTTGGACTCCTAATTTCTTTGCCACTAGCTCAATTAATTCTTCCACATTACTGGAGTTGTATGTAACCGTACTTCGAGAGTCTTCTGATTTAGTGGGGCTGGGCGCACTCTTCAGATCATCCGCTATGTAACCTCTAGGTCGATACACTCTTGAAGACATTCACTCAGGGTTTGTAACCTCTTCACATAGACTAACGTTCTTAGAGTCCTATTCGTTAGTCCATCCAGAAACAATGATATCATTTTTTATTGCGTAGGTCTTTCTGCTACCGGACATCTATCCACATACTGGTTGAATCTTTGGGCAACTGTTTTCACGGTTTCATTAGGGTTCTGTTTAAAACTATGGATTAAAGACATAGAATTGTGTTTAATCCCTCTCTTAGTGAATTCCCCTATGAATTCTTGAAAGAATTTCTCCATGTTTCCAAATTGATTGGGATCTAGAGATTGGAACCACGTCAGAGCCGTTCATATGAGGGTAAAACCGAAAGACTTATACTGGACAAAGAAGTTGTCTACTTGTTCAGCTCTTAAAACTTGCTTAAATTCAGCAATGTGGTCATAAGGTTCTCCCAAACCGTCATAATGATTCTCACACATTTGGCCACCTGAATAGGTCTCAATCTTCTCATTGGTTCTAGCTATCTAGGCATTACAAGAAAGGCAGGGATTGCTGGTCTAATTGGGGGTATTGCAGGCTGCACTCCTATTGGTGGTCGTGGCCTTACTGGTGCTCGGTATTGATTACCTACTCCAGGGTGGGTTTGATTGTGTGGTTGCACTCTGGGTGTTGTGAATTGCACATGAGTTCGGTTCGGAACACTCCGTTGGCTTGTTTGTCCCCACATTGTGTGTTCTGCCTCTTGTGTTCCGAAGGGGTTCTAAGAGGTGGTGGCTTGTTCTCTCTGAGGGAATACAGGCAACCCCATATACTTCAGCCGAGATCTATCTATGGCATCTACCAACCAATACCTTCTTTGGTTCTTGTCTAGATATGTTACTCTAGATTCGTCTTCTAGATCCTTTAGCTCATAAAACATCATCGTACTTTCTTCTCTTCCTTGAGTCCGTGAGTCAGTTTGAAGTAACAAGTCTGATCCATGGATCAAATAGACTTCCAGTAAGTAGTCATCTTGAGGTATCAAGTCCCCTCTCAAGACTCGCATTACTATTGACTTGCCTCTGGGGGTGATCACTAACTCCTCAGGGTTTGTTCTCCCTGAGTTTTCTTGTCCCACTAACTCTCCCCTCTCATTGATCAAATCAGGATATCCAGTCACAATGTAGATGCGACCCAACTTGTCCATGTATGCTCCACCTTCATATTTAACAACAGGTCTGGGCACAATTGTTGCATCTAGGGAAGTCACCATCCTAGCCACAAATCTGTTTAAACTATCCAGGTAGATGGGGATCTCTTGGGCATTAGTGGAAACATACTGCAAGGAGGTGCATTATTCTCCTTCTACAGCAATCATGAAGTTTCTCCCAGGAGCAGGACCCTACATGTCTTCCGAGGCCATGGGTAGTTCCTCCTCTGAGTCACTAGAGGTATCTGAATAGAGAGAGTGGTGACTGGCTTGAGCCGTACTTCCTATAGATGATATGACACTTCTCCGGCTACTCAGAACTCGTCCTGACCTCAAGTTCATTCACCCTCCTAGGGCTCTCTAGATCTCTAAAACTCTCCCTAAGTGGTTCCTCAAAGGCCTCAAATTTACCCTTGAAAATGCTCCAATTATTCTGGGTGATACCACCTTTGGTGATACTGCACGAGGTGATACTGCTCGTCAGACGATACGATACCACTTTTTGCACGATATGATACTTGGAAAATCCACGATACAATACCAGAGGACTAGATGATATGATACCACTTCTCTAGGCGATACGATACTATGGCAACAGACGATACGATACCACTCGGACAGACGATACGATACCGCTATTGAGCATGATACGATACTTGAATCTTTGGTGATACGATACCTCAAATCTAGATGATACGATACCAGACTAATTCACGATATGATACCACTTTGTGCGTGATACGATACTAAGTTGGGGCCGATACGATACTGGAAATTGCACAATACGATACCACATATGCTCACGATATGATACTACTTTTTGGACGATATGATACCAAAAAAGGTCACGATACGATACTAGGAAGTGAGGCGATACGATACCAAAGTGGACTGCGGTACGATACCACCTGGTAAAGTGCGATCGCGATACCAACCAGGCGATAGGATATTTCACGATACAATACTGGGAAGTGAGGCGATACGATACTGGGAAGTGAGGCGATACGATTCTGGGAAGTGAGGCGATACGATACCAAAGTGGACCGCGATACGATACCATTTGGTAAAGTGCGATCGCGATACCAACTAGGCGATACGATACCAAAAGTGGTATCTCTATACCAAGGCTGGTAATCGACGATACGATACTTCGACGAGTATCGTGATACAAGGGAATTTTTGGTATCGCGATACTAAAACCTCAACCGACCGCGATACTCAAGCCAAATCACATCCAAATTCAAAAAATTTTTCACGCCCTTGCGCTTCTCTCACCCCTCTTCATTCCTAGCCTATTGTCTCACTCAAAGGACTTCTAGAATCGTTCTGTCCCATCCCACGATACCAAATGCGCTTTCAATCACGTGTAAGTGCACTTCTATTGTGTTTTTGCTATTGAAATCTTAGGGTAGCTTACCTTTGTGATGTCCTGCTTGTGTCTTGAGTTCACTAGCTAGCGTTGAAGGCCTAGAGCGCACGATACTACGTGGATGATACCGATCGCTGCCTGGAAATGATACCACTTTCTGAGCAAATGAGAAATGAGCTAGAATTTTTGTTGGTTTTTATACTTTTTGAGAGCTAAGGCTTATCCTACACTATCTTGACAATTTTTTGGGATTTTCTTGGTACTTTTCCACTTACTTCTCCTCCAAATCTCTTCCTAACCTGTCCCTAACTCTTTCTTCTCTCCCTCTCTTCTAACCCTAAACCTAAAAACTCATTACACACACCTCCGGGATGTGAAGTAACAAGTGCTGAAGTGTTTGACTACTTGCCACTGAACGAATTCACTTCTACAAGTATGATTTTGTCACTCTTGAGCTATAACCATCACGAAGGCACCTTGGTTGAGTGTGTTCCCCGACAACGGTGCCAAAAACGTGTGTACCTAAGTCAAAAAGTCTTAGGAACTTGTGTCAAAGAGACTAAATCTCGTTTGCCATACAAGTGCATATAGTGGTGGATTGACACACGCTTAATTAACAATCCGACGAACCGACCTAACCAATCGTATGAGGATGTGTGCACACATGATGGAAAATGAAGTGGTTCAGCTCAAATGCATGAGAAAAGACTAATCTATCTCTCAAACTCACCTAACTACTGAAAATATCTGCCGCGATACCATTTACAATAGTTTTCACTAAATCAAGGATATCTCTAGTTTCGAGCTTTGAATATCACCAGATTTTGAAGCTCTCGATGAGATGCATCTATTGGTCATAGTTTCACTCGATTCTGACAACTGCTCTTCAAGTTATGACCAAAACAATGAATGGCGGGAAACACACACACTCACTCCACAACTCGTACTGCCTCACACACATACTACAGTAGCTCAAAAACAGTGGGGAGAGGTAGACAACAATCTTACACACATTCCAAGCATCACACACACATAGAAGTTTCAAGAGAATATGAAAATCTGCAAGGAGGAAGCGAATTCAAAAATCAAGAGCTCTCCTTCTTCACAATGGCAAAAAGTGTTTACAAAGAGTCACAAGGTGACTTATATACATGTGCCCTAAAAAATGGTCCTTTCATACAAGTGACCGGCACTTTCTTGGCTAATCTCTATTTTCCTACTATTTTACAAGAAATATATTACAATGATTTGGGATTATGTATCTAGAGGACTCCTCTAGTGCATTTACATGGCTTGAGGGAATTTCCTAAGACTTTGAAGAAGAAAAATATGCCCATCAATTTTTGAAAAATTTGGGGCTCCTATTTTGTGCCTCTTTTCTCTGCAACAGACAGAGAGAGACATAAAGACCCAAGGAATCTAATAAATGCAAACGAATTCCCTCTACCAAGGCCTAGAGAACACACTAGAACCTTAAGGCCCACACAATTGGTTAAATCCATGAAGAATTGTTTTGATGGCACAGGAGACCCGTATGACCACATAGCAGAGTTTAGGCAAGTTTTGAGAGCTGAGTAAGTTGAAGACTTGTTCACTCAATACAATTCTTTTGGCCTAACTCTCAAGTGCACCGCATTGACTTGGTTTCAACCGGTTCAGCAAGGTCAATTCAGAAATATAGATCAACTTCTTCAAGCATTCATCACTGAGTTTTCCCAGAGTGGTATTAGGCATAACACATCCTCCCTGATATACAACTTCAAGCAAACACCTCAAGAGACAGTGAGGCTCGCAGGAAGAAGTTTTAGGCAATACCTAGAGAGATGCCCTGCTCCAGAGTTACCCACTCTAGACAACCAAGTGGCCTTATTACTAGACGGATTGTTTAGTACCAAATTGAGATAGTACGTGTACTTGAAGGACCCTAGATCCATAGAAGAGTGTGTAGGCATGTGCATAGACATCAAAGATAATCTAGGGGATGAATTAGAGCTCTCAAAGATCTATAAAGATTTATATAGTTCTACTTGGCTTGCTTCCTCACAATCCACATCATTGAGGATCTAGCAGAACAGGTAGCACAGAATTAGGTGTTTCTAGCAAGCAGATTCCTAGATTTGCCCCAGGAAAATGATGATACATATGTGGAGGAGACCATATGGCTAATGTGTGCCCTATCATGGCTCAACCCCAAGTGAACCCTAACAACCAATACTGCACCATAGAAAGAAGATACACCAACCACACTGCACAAGACTGCCCATATAACAAACAAGCTGTTAGACAAAATTATCCTCTGACTTACCCACAACAAGGAAAATACCAGAATCAGTACCCAGAACAATAGTATGGTAGGCCCCAACAATCCTATCAATCACCCTATCAAGGGTAGCAAAGACCTCAACCAGTCCTAGCGCAACAACCCTCTCCTATAGCCAATGTGATTCCAGTGAAGTATGCAGCAACAGAAGAAAATCTAAACAGAGCTTTAGTGCTAGTGACACCATTGCTTTTAGAAAGTGACCCAAGTGATCATAGTTTTGACTCTACCCATATTGAGATCCCATATGCTTACTACGTGCAGTCACCAGAGCATAGTGAGTCATACTATTATGAAGAACCGAGTGAATCTAGTTGGGAGCCAGAATATGCGAATGTCATGTATGCAAACCCCAACTCTAGACCTCAGCCTAGGTAGATAAGACCTCCATTTCCAAGGGGACCATGCTACCGATGTCAGGGAGATCACCTCATTCATGATTGCCCTCTACCTACACCTACACAAACCCAATCTATGACAATTCAAGGTTTTTGCCCCGATTGTGGGAAGGAGCACTTGCTAAGAGATTGTCCCAAGAACCCCACCAATATGCCAAAAATTGCTCCTATCAATGTTATTGGGTTAGTGGTAGACTCCACGGGAAGTGTGACTTCCACGGCCTTGGTGCAAATCATCATGAGAGCTCAGGCACTTAAGTGAAACCAAGACTTAGGCTAGGAAAAGAATTCGGAAGTTAGCGAGACCGAGAGTCAAAATAAGAAGAGGACAAGAGCTTGGAGAGAAAGTCGTGAACGTATGAAAAGGCAATGGGCAAAGAAGATGAGCGAACTCGAGGAAAGTTTGAGAGAGACAAAAGCCAAGATAATAGAAATCACATCTGCTCTCAACATGAGGATCATAAAGATGTTGTCAGATCATTCATCAGGTAGTCAGAAGTGTGAAAAAGTAGTTCAAGAAGTTATTTTCAAAGTTAGCTAAAAGAAACTTTAAAAATAAAGCAAACTCACTTAAAATAAAGCAAAACCAATTTGAAAAGCGATGTGATTAAAATAAAGTGCTTTTTCGTGAGTTTTTTGCATGGAGTTTTAAAACTTATATAAGAGGGTCTTGGGCCACTTTGTTAGACATCACACACCAATTGGCAACGCCAGTTATTGGTCCCTCAGTAGAGGTGGTGCTCTAGCACACATGGGGCAACCATGGTGCACTCTAGGAGCATGTTGAGGAGCAGCTATGGAGTACTTCTTGGAGAAGAGTGTGCTCACACTCTTGCTTATGGAGAGGACTTACCCATCAACAGCTTGGTGGTGTGGATCAGCCATCTACATAATGTATTTGAAGATTGTCTTCTACATGAAGATTTCGATGTACTTCAAAGACATTTGATGGAGCTTAACAGAAGATTTACATCTTATGTTAAGAAATTCAGGTACATATTCTCTTTATGCACACAGGTACTACTTGAAGTATATGGAAGTGGCATCCATATCAGGAGGAGTTCTATTCGGCATAGGTACAAGAGAATCAGTACATGTATGCTTTATGCATATTTGGATGAGGTGTTTGAGAAGGTATGTTCATATGAGTTTGAGGATTTCTGGCAGCAAACTTGTTAGCATTCTTTGCTACTTTTGTATGTATGTTCTCTTTTCATGCACGTATCTGACTTAGGGTCTTCCATAGCCTAAAGTTAGATGAGGGTTTGCTGATTATCAGTTTCACACTGATCCTTCCTCTTTCTATCACTCATATTCACTCTTCTACAACCTATCAGGTCATACATCTCATACATATTCAGATTTCTGTCTCTACATCTGAATATTCTTATAAATTCTGTACATTCACTCATCCATCTATTTCTATTCACATAGAGTGGTTGAGAGTTTTGCTCCCACATTGTAAATTGGCATTTGTATATATGATAGTGTGAGTAAGAAGTGACTTAAGTAACACTTTACACATGTCATCTAATCTTTTTCTATCTTTGTCTCATCATTTGTATGATTAAAGTGTGGTATGTTCATGTTTTGTCAATATTGGAAGATTGCTGAAATTTATGTTGTAGATCTTGGACATATGGAACTATGGACCTGTGGTATTAGTTATGGGCCTACTAAATTTCCAACATTTGGTATCAGAGCTCATTCACGCTCTCAGATGTTGGGAAAGATGGATGGACACTTCAAGTGATGAGTATGTACTACCAAATCTTGCTTAGTACTAGCCCCTTGTACCTTCAGAGTTGATAAGTGGACCCTCCTATATTTCCAATGACACCATAAAAGTGCCTATGTACTTTCGAAATGATTTATGAAAAGATCTGATCAAAATAGACTACTTCTCAATAGAAGAATCCAAGAAAACTTTCTATTTTAGATCATACACCTGCTGCTTGTAATGCTCAGTACAACCACTACAGTAGGAATTGGAAAAATTCCTTTTAGGACTATCTAATTGGCTTAGTAAGCTAATGAGTCCAAGTGGAATCCCTTGAAATGATCAACTACACATAGAGAAATCAATTTAGCAAATTATTTATTACCCTCGATTTTTTAGGACCTCTACAGGTATTGACTAGTGAGTGCTTCGATGCAGATTTCTCTAATTTGGCTAAATGGATTTGCTTCAAACTTTGTCACAATGTATATAATTTTGAGCTGATTCCAACAAGCTATAGATTATTGAATTTGGTCAAGAAACGAGTGAGATATGAGCATCACACATTGATAGTAGAGAATGACTATAACAGAGATGTCATAGATGAACAATGTAAGTATAATGTATTAATGAACAATGTTGTACAATGTCATAGGCTTGGTAATCATGTCCTCATGATGAAGAATGGTGTAGGCTACAATAAGGGCCTTACACTTATACAGAATGACAATGGAGAGCTCGGGAATTGATCACTCACACTCGTGAATTTTACAAGAGAGTATATATAAGTGTTTCATCCAAATTTGAATTTGAATTCAAATTTTCACTCTCTCTAAAGGTGAACCTTCATTCTAGGAGATATTCTCTTGATGTGGTTGTTACTTTCCAACTAATCAAGTCCACAACTTTTTCGTATGTAGTTACAAATATTCTCAAGTAAAAAGAAATGACTTTTACAAAGGTAAAGTGGTAATTCTCCACTAGCAATGGTTTCCATGGAACTTCATATGTGTATGAGATACAAGCCAAATGTGTAGGCTTGTGATTTGCACCAACAGATCCCCCTCAAGCCAAACATTTTGGCTTGGTCTTCATCTTTGATCTTCATGAATATCTTGCAATTCAATCATTGATTTGAACCTGCAAAGTTTTGTACCATATAATGCTTTAGTAAGCAAATCTGCACATTGCGTGTTAGTTGATACATATGCTAGCTGAATATCCTTGCTTAGTAACTTCTCTCTCACATAATGATAATGGACCTCTATATGCTTGGTTCTAGCATGATAAATAGGATTAGCTGCAAGATGTAATGAACTTGTATTATCTCCAAAGATCATTGGAGATGTAGTATGCAAGCCCAATTCTGTATACAACAATCTGATCCATATGGCCTCTTGAGTAACATTGGCCAATCCTCTATACTCTGCCTCTGTAGAAGATAAAGCAACAGTAGGTTGCTTCTTTGAAGACCATGATATTGGCTTATGACCTTCAAATGAAAGATACCCTGAGGTACTCCTCCTATCATCTTTGCATCCTACCCAATCTGCATCTGAATAAATTTTAATGTCCAAGTCTGATGTATAAGGGAAATCCAAACCATGATGTTAAGTACCCTTAAGGTACTTCATGATATTTTTGGCAACCTCCAAGTGAGGTGCCCTAGGCTTGTGCATAAACTGACTTAGCACACTTACTCCATAGGCAATGCCTATCCTTGTCAAGGTAGCATAATTCAAGCTTCCCACTATGCTTTGATAACCTGCAATGTCCTCAAGTACATCACCTTCATGAGCACTTAACTTTAGGTTTACCTCCATTGGAGTACTTGCAACTTTAGCTTCCTGCAAATGAAATTTCTTCAACATATCCTGTATATACTTCCTCTGAGTAATGTAAATTTGAGAGTTAGTATAGAATAACTCAAGTCCAAGAAATATTTTAGTGATCCAAGGTCACTAATTTTGAACTCCTTCATCATCTGATTTTTTATCTATTTGATGCCATTAGCATCATTACCTGTAAGTATGATATCATAAACATATACACATAGGTATATTACCTCTGAATTACTTCTCTTGATGAATAGAGAAGTATTTTCTTTACTCATGACAAAACCTTGGTCCTGAAGATATGTGGTCAACCTGTGGTTCCATGCCCTAGGTGCGCGCTTCAGCCCATAAAGAGCTTTATTCAATTTGCATACATATGTAACCTTGTTTGGATCTTCATAGCTATGAGGTTGTGACATGTACACTTCCTCTGAAATTGATCCATTTAGAAATGCATTTTTTACATCCAACTGATACATGTATCAACAGAAAATAGGGTTAGGGTTTTCTCCCAAATCTGATCTCTGATGATTGAATGTCATATGCCATTGGAAAGCTCTCTTCAAGCTCTATAAGATAGACTCATAAAAAATTTACCCATTTTCGTGCCAAAAATGACTAAGCACCAAAATTAGGGTTTTTGCCCTAAATGGATTTTGGACTCATGTGACATTGTTTTCCAACAATCCTCCCTGCAATGTCATATTGGTACAAACTAAACTAGATATGTAACTTCATTCATCTGCAAACTATCATAAACTTCAACCTTGTACTCTCGAATTGATCTTCAAACCTTTTTTTCAAAAGTCTTCTTCAAAATTGAATTTGACTTTCTTCAAACTTCAAAAAATTGATCTTGCTAAATATGAATTGTAATACCTGAGAAAATATGCAAACTAGATATCCAATAGTGTATACATCAAGCAATCACTGTTTGACAACATATGTAGCATGAACTGACACTGAAGCTGCTATCTTCTATCTTCTCAAACTTGAAAACATACACTAGGATCCACATATTTGCATTTACCTTATGAAAGCTTTCTCAATGTACTTCTGTTGTGTCATGTAAATACACTAAACATAATCAAGAACTGAATCTTGGGACTAGTGACTGACAACTCACAACTTATTTTATTATGAACACTAGCTGGTTCATCTCTGACTGTACTCAACTCAACTCATGAGAGTCTTACCAAAATTTCATATCTATGATGTCATCTTGTCTTCATCTTTGTTCTATTTGTAAGTCCTTCATACCTCTTTCCTTCAGAACCTGGTATAAACATATATGTGCACACCTTTGAAAACATACCTCTCTGAAATATCAAATTTCTCTTCAATAGAACTCTGGAACCTTCTCTTGATCAGGAACACCTAAGAGGAACTTTCTCTAGACATTCTCCTTCTTCCTTCTTCTTTCAAAGCTGGAACATAAAGAGAAAATGACAAAGGAAATATAGGAATACCTAGAATTCTTAAAATTATGACTCTGCATTCTTTCACATATGGCTAAAAAATAAGTCTTCATGTTTCATCACCCCCTGTATGATTTAACACTAGTATCCCGAATTCTTCAAATATATCAGACTTTATGAAATCTAGAACGTCTTCCTTCATAACTCTGTTTTTTCATAACATTAATACCTATGTCTGAAACAGAACTTCTGAACCCTTTTTATTAGCATTGTGCACATGCCAATAGCTTTCCCTATTATTCCTCAGCTTCCCAAAAATCTAGAATAAGGTTAGCTGATCTATCATAAAAACCTTGCTGAAAGCATTTTAGGATTCATAACCTTCTACAACATAACAAGTATCTTCCTCTATTCCTTTGCAACACAAGTCTGATAGAATATGAACCTTTGGCTTACTTCCTCCAATGTTAAAGAACTTTCACAAACAAAGGATAGATATCTGACTCATAAACTCTCAAGATCTTTATGATCATTCAAGATCATCCAAAATTTATCAAGATCTTACAAGATCATACAAGATCATCCAAGATCAATGATCTCTCCAACAAAATACCTGTGTAGAATGCACTCTCATCAAACTTTCATGACTGAATGTTTGATTTGCTACCTGAATGTCTCCAAGTGGCCATGCTTCTCACAAAGTTGTAAAACTTTTCTTTAAACAAATCCTTCCTAAGAATCTACAACTCCTACTTGAAACATAAGTGGACAAACTCTCACCTTGAGAACTCCAAAAGCTGCAAGTTGATACTTCATACCTTCATATTCTACCCGGGTGAAATGTGCTAGTATTTGCTTGAATTTCTTTTGGCTAACTCCACTTCTCAATCAAGTGATAGGATCTGATGAAAAACCTTTTTTGAATACAAGCATGTATACAAAACTCAAGACAAATATAGAAAGTAGATTCTTCAACTGACTGGTACATCAAAAATCTGAATTTTCTAAAGTTTTCTAAAAATACTAAATATGAGGTAACTTTTCCAAACATAAAACCTCTCTTCAAGTCTCCAACATCTTCTTCAAATACTCTTTTACCTCAAGAGTTAGATAAAGAAGAAATATACTTCTCTACAACTTGTCATATACCAAGTAGCTTTGTATTGAAACTCCAAGAATTCTTTGAGGGAATATATAACTACCTGCTCAAAATCTTCAACTTATATATAACTCATACATATGAAAATCATGACCAAGTATAATGCAAAACAAGAAACTACTTCTTCTTTAAATTATTTTTTTCAAAAGATGTTCTTGTAGACTTGTCTTTGGATGTACAAGATAAAAGTAGGAAAAGTATATGGAAAATATAAGAGAAAAGGAAGTCTTACTTTCCCTTTGGAATTGTTGGACCTTCTTTTTCTACATCTTTCTTCCACCTGATGATGTCAACATCTTCAAACTTCTCTTCCATACCTTTTGTTCTCTTGATCTTGAAGTAGCAAGCACTCTTAACGTCTTCAAATGAACTTTTTTCTTTCTCTAGTGCTAAGATTAAGAGACAAAACAAGCATCGTATATAAATTGAAGTGAACATAGAATGATGTTTTACCATCTCCTCATATCTTTAAATAAAAAATTTGCTTCAAATGTGACTGATATGACTAAATTCACCAACCTTTTGTCTGAATGATGAATTATCTTTCTAGAGTTACCTCTCTAGATACAAAATGTGAGCAAAAAACTTCCAACCAACTTATAACACAAAATTGGCTGAAAACAAAACTCATCCCATCTCCAAATTTGTCTTCTTAGATAAGCTTTCTTGCCATGAAAGAGATCATCAAAACTCATCTAATCTCCTTGTTCTTGACATTTTTGATGTAAGGCTAATGCTTTAACTTTCAAAGTAATGAAAGTTTTTGAAAGAACTTCTTGAATCCTTCAAATCTCTTCATAACTGCTCTTCTAAGATATGACCTGCAAACGATAATCTGATAGTAGAAACTAATACATGTGATTTGATGCTGATCTGGTTCCTTCATCTTCTCTAAACCATTGTTTTTCCTTGAATTTGAAGCAGCCTTCTCTTCATCAAGTATGGATCTTCAAATAATACTTCTGTAAAGTATTTTCATACTCTTCCAAAAAGTATTCGATTGTTAATGGATCATCAACTTCATACTCCACACTGATGAATAAACATGTGACTGAATTGTCTAATTCTCAAATCTCTATTCATCTAGATTAAGTGTGTATGTCAAATGTTAGAAGATGCTCTTAAATCTTATGTTGTAAACCTGGAAGTCTGGGAACCTGGTTATCTGATGTTGGTGCAAATCACAAGCCTACACATTTGGCTTGTAGCTCATACACATATGAAGTTCCATGGAAACCATTGCTAGTGGAGAATTACCACTTTACCTTTGTAAAAGTCATTTCTTTTGACTTGAGAATATTTGTAACTACATACCAAAAAGTCATGGACTTGATTGGTTGGAAAGTAACAAGCACATTGAGAGAATATCTCCTAGGATGAAGGTTCACTTTTAGAGAGAGCCAAAATTTGAATTCAAATTTAAATTTGGATGAAACACTTATATATACTCTCTTGTAAAAGTCGCGGATGTGAGTGATCATTTCCCAAGCTCTCCATTGCCATTCTGTATAAGTGTAAGGCCCAAATTGTAGCCTACACCATTCTTCATCATGAGACTATGATTACCAAGCCTATGACATTGTACAACATTGTTCATTAATACATTATACTTAAATTGTTCATCTATGACATCTCTGTTATAGTCATTCTCTACTGGCAATTTGTGCTGCTCATATCTCACTCGTTTCTCGATCAAATTCAATGATCTATAGCTTCTTGGAATTAGATCCACGTTGCCTACATGCTGAAGAAGTTTGAAGCAAATCCATTAAGCCAATTGAGAGAAATATGCTTCGAAGCACTCACTAGTGAATATCTGTAGAGGTCCTAAGAAATCTGGGGTAATAAATAATTTGCTAAATTGATTTCTTTGTGTGTGGCTGATCATTTCAAGTGATTCCACTTGGAATCATTAGTGTACAAAGTTAATTAGATAGTCCTAAAAGGAATTTTCCCAATTCCTACTGTACTAGTTGTACTAAGCATTACAAGCAGCAAGTGTATGATCTAAAATAGAAAGTTTTCTTGGATTCTTCTATTGAGAAGTAGTCTATTTTGATCAAATCTTTTCATACATCATTTCCAAAGTACATAAACACTTTTATGGTGTCATTGGAAAGCTAAGAGGGTCCACTTATCAACTCTGAAGTTACAAGGGGTTAGTACTAAGCAGGATTCGGCAGTACCTACTCATCACTTGAAGTGTCCATCCATCTTTCCCAACAGTATTATCAGACCAAAGCTAAGGTAAAATGGGAGATTGTTTTCCTTCTTTCATTGATAAATTGGACACGAACAACTATCAAGCCAAAAGGATAAATTTTCCTACATAGGCACTGCGATAGTGCATTTGGAGGCCGATATGAATTTAGATCAAAATTTTGACACCACAAAGCCAAGGTGTTTTGAACTCCTAATCACCCTGTGTATGCTCACCAATTTTTGTGTAGTTTTGAGACTATGACTAAAGGGGTGTTGAGATGATTGAGATGAAGTGATGACCTTCCAATCATTAGAGTTTGAGGTGTGCAGAAGCATCCGAACAACACATGCAAGATGAATAATCTCAGAGGATAACATGACACTGAATTAATTACCAAGTAGACGTACAAATATTAGTAATCCATTAGGGTTATAGGCATATATACAATCCGGGAAAAAAAACATCCTTAAGAGGGAAAAAAGTGCCCTAGAGGTCCTAGGTGCATTTATGCACATCATTACCAAAATATATCAATAGGGGCATATTCCAATTCTTCTTAGAGGAGTTTGAGGCCCTATAAAATTCACATGAGTTTTGTCCAATATGGGAGAAGTCTAGTTTGGATGACTACTTTGCGACTCTACCAAAAGAAAAATTTTATAGATGCTACTTCCTAAATCACACTCTTGAAGTAGGTATAGACAAAGATGTCCCAAGAACCTTTGTACTCCTCTCCATTCTCCTAGATCATCGTGCAAAAAAATTCACCTCACCCAAAATTGGTTAGAGAGGATGTTTGGGACACATATTCCATCAGACAAGGAAACACTCATCCCCCATGAGATGAAGAAGATTGAGTTCCTTAAAATATCACAAAATATGCTATTACACTAAACCTACCCACGGTACTTTGCATGTGTATGCAACACTTTGCGTTCCCTAGATAGGATAGGCTTACTCAACCTCACAAGAAAATTTGGTTTGGTTTATATTGAGTACAAAATGCATCGATATGCCACATTGGATTATTGAGGGTTTTAAATGACAGATGGGCTTCACCATAGGCATATCATGTGATGAAGCCCATCTTGAATGAGCTTGACGCTCAACAAAAGATGCTTCTAAAATGAACTTGACACTCAACAAAAGTACCTCCTATTTTTCAAGGCTGTGCAAAGACAGAGCCAAGGATAGAAAAACTAAGATTTTGCCAAATCTACTAAACAAAATTATTTGAAATTTTTTACACATAGGCTAAACACTAATAGCTTTTTAATAAATGCTCAATCATCCAATGTGGAGTTCTATAGAGAGAGTAGCAGCCTCTCCACATTCATTTTTCTTGAAGAAGATGATGTAGAGAAATGAAGGAGCAAGACAATGATGACCAAAATTGTATGTATACTACTTCCATTTAATGTACAAGTGATTTGAAGTTTTTATATAGACTCTTTAAGTGCTCCATGATGTCTACAAATGGATTTTGAATTCAAATGAGGATGGGATTAGTTGTTGAAACAATTCACTTTCCTATAATCTAGGAAAAGTGAAGATATAATTTGATCTACCTTTAGGTGATTGATTGCTTGATTGATTTTCAAGCTCAACCACCTCAAATTCATGGAACTTGAGCTCTCATTTTCTTCTTTTACATATGAAAAGCTCTAAGATTTTACAGTGGTAAATGATCCATAAAATATCTTTAAAAGAATACGATAAATGAGCATACATAAAAGAAAACTTCAATGGATATTTTGACATAATCCAAATGATAGCTTTTTGATGTAGATAAAATCCACCTCAAGCATAGTGTAAGTTTGATGTTACAACATAGTTCTCTCTCTCTCTCTTACAAAAGAAAATGAGGTAAAGTGAGGGGATAGTGGTATATGGCTAGGACGGTTCAATTTCGGTGAAGATGGAGATGGCGGAGGAGGATGAATGGGGATGAATGGATGTGCTTACCTCATTTTCTTGCACAAAAGAAAATGACGTAAAGTGAGGGGATAGTGGTATATGGCTAGGACAGTTCGATTTCGGTGAAGATGGAGATGGTGGAGGAGGATGAATGGGGAATGAAGATGGAATTAATCAGAAAAAACGAGAAAAAACTTACCAAATCTACTTACCTAGAAACGAAAATTTCTGAATAACTCTCTTACCATCACATGCCTGCCCTCAAATAGTGCTCCTCGACAACAATGCACAACTTTTTTTGGTGTCACTCATAGAACAATGATGAGTATCGATGTTGATGGAAGTCCACCTCATAATTTCCAATCAATGGAGACATGAGGGTGATATAAAGATCATGAACAAGTGATGTGTGTAGATGTGAAGGTCAGGAGAACACTAAATGCACACATACAAGGTAGAGAAGATAAGATGGAATAATGGAGTATATTCATGAGCAACTTTACAATCTCTTTGCTCTCTCTTACAAGAATTTAATCCAAACTAGGAACTTGGAACCTCCAAAATGAGCTCTCTAGCTCTTTTTTATAGTTTTGAAATGAGTTTTGGTGACTTTCAATCTCGGTGTTAGGCAGAGTTAAAAGTTAGGTTCTACTGTTAATTTGGGGGCTCAAATGAATAACAAAAGCTATAAAATTTTGAGAGATAGCTTCTACCTAACCTCCTCAAACTTGGGACTCCTCAACTTGTAAAAATGAGCAAAGATTTACAAAAATGTGATTTTTCTACAATATGATAGTGATTATAACTAGAATCTCAAAAGAATTGAGTATTTTGTAAAGTATGAAAGATGAGGCATTCTTCTCACATGTTTCCCCATATCTTGTGGTTACCTAGCTCATTGCCTACTATTCTATCTGCTTGCCCTTACTTGACAATGGTATGTGTATGTGTATGTATATGTGCATGTGTATGTGTATGTGTATGTGTATGTGTATGCGTATGTGTATGGGCATCTGTATGGGTATGTGCATGTGTATGTGTATGTGTATGTGTATGTGTGTGTATGCATATGTGTATGCATATATGTATGCATATGTGTATGTGTATGTGTATGTGCATGTGGATGTGGGCTCAACAACTTAGTGGTTATCCCTACACATTAAGTTATGAAACAAGTGACTCAGAAATGTCTTTTAGCATGGAGAGACCCACACACACCTAAGGTACTACCTATTTGCAAACACCAGAAGGTCCCCATAAAACACAAGTGGAATATATCAGGACCAAGTGATTAGATGCCCACATCTATGAGGATGGTCTAAGATGATCAGTTGTCCAACTCAAAAATCCAGATCAACCCTTTGGACTTGAATACCGAGTGGTCAAGTTTGAAGAGGGGTCATACATTGATAAGGAAGGAACCATGTATGTGGTTACCAACTTACCAGACATGACAAATGAGTTAGGAAACATCATTCCTGAGAATGAGCTAGGAGATCTGGAGCAAGGAGACCTAGGACAAGAACCCAAGACTCCTAGAGGTAAGTCAGTTTTGACTAGAGTAATCACTCCAGAATGGATCCCTCAAGACAACAAAAACATAGAATTGTTTGTGAATAGAGAAACAGAGGAAGCCTTTTGGAGATTCAAACTAGATCAACCTAGCCCAATAGTCACCATCTACGAGTTCAAGGATCCGGAGACACTAGGCAAAGTTGTCTATAGTGGCATCAACATAACACATCGTCCTTCATCCACAGCTTCAAGCAGGCACCCCAAGAAACAATGTGACTTGCAGGAAGAAGGTTTAGATAGTACTTAGAAAGATGTCCTATTCTAGAGCTACCCACACCAGCCAAACAAGTGGCATTGTTCTTAGATGGATTATTGAGCACAAAGTTAAGGTCATATGTGTACTTGAAGGAGCCTAGATCCATAGAAGAGTGTGTGCGGATGTGCATTGACATAGAAGACAAATTGGGTGAGGAGTTAGGACTGTCCAAACTCTATAAGGATTCTGACAGTTCTACTAGTCATACCTCTAGAACCTCCACTGAGATAGATGAGATAGTTGAGCAGGTTGCCAAAAATCTAGGAGTTCAAAATAGACAAATGCCAAGGGTCATCCCATTGAAGTGAGGTTATACATGCGGAGGAGATCACATGGCTAATGTCTGCCTAATGATGACTCAACCCCAAGGAAACCCCAATGCTCTCTATTGCACTATTGAGAGGAAATACATGAACCACACAGCTCAAGATTGTCCTTACAACAAGTAGGCTATCAGACAAAATTATCAGCAACCTTACCAGCAAGGTAGGTATCAAAATCAATACCAACAGCCATATTATAGACCGCAACAACAATATCACGCACCATATAGGCCACAACCAGTCCTAGGAAACCAGCCACCAGCTCCTACCAATGTGAACCCGGTTAAGTATGCAATGGCAGAGGAGAACCTTAATAGAGCATTGGTGCGAGTGACCCCTTTGATATAGAAAATGACTCTCATGCTCATAGTTCAGACTACTTCCATGAAGATAGTTCATAGGCTTATTAAATAGATTCACCTGAGCAAAGTGAGACTTCTCCATATCAATACGAGACACCACTTACGGAACAAAATTGGGAGCCAGAATACTCCAATATCATGTATACGAATCCTAACCCTAGGTCCCAAGTGAGAAGAGTAAGGCCACAAGCCCCTAGAGGACCATGTTTTAGATGTCAGGGTGAGCATTACATTTGTGAATGTCCCCATTTGCCAACTCCAGGACAAGGACAAAACATCACAATACAAGGCTTTTGTCTCGAGTGTGGCAAGGAACATCTTCCAAGAGAGTGTCCTAGGAATCCCTCTAGTGCACTCAAGGTTACACCCATCAATGTGGTAGGCTTAGTGGCATATTCAAGTTCAAGTAGCAGTAATGTGGCTCTTGTACAGGCAGTCACTAGGGCATAAGCATTGAACCATGATAATCTGGTTGAACAATTAGAGTCAAGTGAATCAGGAGAGCCTAGTAAAAGGAAAACAAGAACATGGAAAGATACTAGGGAGAGAACCAATCGTAAGTGGAATAAAAAGATACCCGAACTAGAAGAAAGCATAAAGGATACAAAAACAAAAAATAGAAGACATTGCATCTTAGAGCCCCTCACATGCCGAAACTCCATCCACACCACCTCATTCCACCCCACCACTCATTGTAAATAAACCAGAAGCAAGGTTTGTTCTAGTAGATCCAACCCCAGAAGGCTTGGACATGATGTTCAAGGCTTACCAGGCTCGACTTTAAGAAGGGCCAACAGCTGCAAACCTGGACAAGAGTTATTGTAGAGTAGATTTAGAGATTGAACGAACAAAAATGTCCATGAAAATGGTAGAAGTAGCTCAAGCTATGCTCGAGACTAGTCAAAAGTTCAATCAGACAAACTCTGTCAAACCGGATTTGCATTTCCAAGGGTTACTAGAAAGATTAGAGAAATTGGTAAAGAAACCCTAGGATTCCTTACCTCCACAGGCTCAACCAGTTGTTGAAAGGGAAAGCTCACCACCAAGGAAAGCTTATGTTCTTGATTCCATAGATGAGGGAGCACCTCTTTCAATTCAACAGTACTCTCAAGAGTTCTTGGGGGAAATACAAGAAGAAAAATGGGCCAAGGAGAAGGGTAATCCACCTCCTATTCCTGAGATTGATGACCTTCATGATCAATTTCCCCAAGACATTCCATCTATTTATGGACACCAAGTAGAGCAACAAGAAGATGAAATATTAAATTTTGAATCTAATTCCTTACAAGAGTTGCCACAATTCACAGGCCCATGGGAATCTAAATCTCTGCAGATCAGAGCTCCCACAATATTGGTAAGAAATGAAGACTCAGTGGTTCCAAGAAACAATGATGTCATGAAGAACACTAAGGTTCAATGTCATCTCACTATAGAAGAGCTGCTCAAAGCAAAACCTGATGGAGTCATGTGAAGGATCAGGTTCCAGAACTTGATTCCAAAATGCCAAAAGTAGGCTCTAAGCAAAAAGTTCTAGAAATTCCTCTTGATAAAATAGGAGACATGAGAGAAGGTGAAGAAGGTAATACTTATCTTCCGATCACCTACCAGGGTTACACAACCAAAGCAATCGTAGATTCAGGTGCTGGTGTTGCTATTTTGACCACCTCCTTGTGGAAGCGATGGGGCAAACCCACATTAAGACCAACTAGAATGAAGCTTCAAATGGCAGATGATCATTTTGAAAGACCTCTAGGATTGCTCGAAGGGATAACTCTAACCACTTGTGGTGTAGAGTTTGAACACACATTTGCTATATGTGACTTTGAGAAAAATAATGTCTATGAGATGATCCTGGGGAGACCCTTCCTATGACAATTGCAAATAGTACAAGATTGGGGAACCAACTCCTTGTACTTGCAACACTTAGGGGTCACCACCAAGGTCAATTTGAAAGATTACACCTTCAAAGATGTGCCACCCCTATAGTGGAATCCTATCCGCAAAGTGAAAGAAGACTCTATCTCAGTGCATTTTGGAAGTTCGCCTGATCCATCATGGCTGCATGAAGATACTCATTTGTGGATGTGCAAGGTTGCGGAGGAAGATGAAAAGCGCCTAAAAGCAAGAGAAGAAGGAACTCCCCCAAGAGATAGACCAGTTAAAGACCCAGCCTATACACCGATGACCTTTCCAGATGAGGAATTTGAGCCTCATGGCTGGGCAAAAATTCTAGCCACCATGGACATTGCTGTTAATGAAGAAGAATGGATGCCTCACTGTGATGAGGAATGTTATGACATCTCTGTGTTCATGTGTTACCCTTGCTAGAAGAGTGTGATCCTAGTGAGGTCATAGAAGAAGAAGAGAATGACAATGATCTAGAATCCATTGTGATGGATACTTACTTTGACTCAGAGTAGCACTATTTAGAAGACATCGGAGTGCTAACCCAAAAAGAAGTAGAACCTCTCACAAGCATCAAAATGGTAAATTTACAAGATGGAAGTGAAGGTAGTAAAAAGGAAAAGAAAAGAAAAGCATTGAAACAAGAAGAGGAGGAATCATTGTCTGAGGTACCATAAAATTTTAAGAAATATGAAGTTGAAGACCGAAAAATTTTGGTATGAATGCCTAAGAGAGGGGCCATCATAGGAAAAACATATGATAACAAAGAAAAGACCAAGAAAATTGTAGTCACCATTGAAGAGAACGAAGACACATGTACGTACATAGGAGATGACCTAAGTGCAAAAGAAGAAGCAGAGCTTGTAGCTCTATTAAGGGAATATAGGGATGTGTTTGCATGGCACTATAGAGATTTGAAGGGAGTAGATCCAAAAATTTGCTCTCACATGATCCCCATGAGCATTGATGCCAAGCCCACCAAACAAAAGCCCTACACATATAATGACACTTATGCAGCCAAGATAAAAGAAGAAATCGATAGGTTGATTGAAGCTAGATTTATCTATGAGATTGAGCATACTGAATGGGTGTCCCCCATTGTAGTGGTGCCCAAGAAGAATGGAAAATTGTGAGTGTGTATTAACCTTAAAAAAGTTAATGCTGCTACGATCAGAGATAGTTATCCGCTTCCAATCACACAACATTTATTGGAATGTGTTGCGGGCAAGGAAGTTTATAGCTTTCTTGATGGATTTTTAGGTTACAATCAAGTAGCCATTGCCCTAGAAGATCAACACAAAACAGATTTTTCCACAGAGTGGGGAATCTTTGCATTCCATGTGATGCCATATGATCGTGTTTTGAAAATCACGATTTTGATGACAAAATCGTGATTCTGAAAATCGCGATGTTGACCACAAAATCGTGTTTCTGAAAATCATGTTTTTTGACATGAAAATCGCGATGTTGAGCACAAAATCGTGTTTATGAAAATCGCGATTTTGAGCACAGAATCGTGTTTTAATCGTGTTTATGAAAATCGCGATTTTGACTCAGAGAATCGTGATTCACAAAATCGTGTTTTTTGCTGAAAATCGTGATTTGTGAGAATCGCGATTTTGAGCCCGCTGAAAATCGTATTTTCTCAAAATCGTGTTTTTGGCATGAAAATCGCGATTTTGAGCACAGAATCGTGTTTTAGAGAATCGTGTTTTTTGGCATGAAAATCGCGATGTTGAGCACAAAATCGTGTTTTTTGAAAATCGCGATTTTGACTCAGAGAATCGCCTTTTTCACAAAATCGTGTTTTTTGCTGAAAATTGTGATTTGTGAGAATCGCGATTTTGAGCCCGCTGAAAATCGTATTTTCTCAGAATCGTGTTTTTGACAAGAAAATCGCGATGTTGAGCACAAAATCGTGTTTCTGAAAATCGCGATTTTGACTCAGAGAATCGTGATTTACAAAATCGTGTTTTTTTTTTTTCACAAAATCGTGTTTTTTCAGAATCGTGTTTTTGGCATGAAAATTGCGATTTTGAGCACAATCGCAGAATCGCGATTCTGAGAATGACCACAGAATCGTGATTTTTTTCAGCCAACTTTTAGGCGGGAAAACAGAAAATCGTGATTTTTCAAAAATTTTGAATTTTCACAGAATCGCGATTTTCATCACAGAATCGCGTTTTTTGGCGGGAAATTCAAATTTCTGAGCGCCGGCTATGGCGAGCTCCGTATGAGCAGAAAATCATGAAAAAAAAACACAGCGCTTGCTCTCCCTTGCTTCTCCTAACTCCTTCCCACACAATAATGCATGAAAAATGGTATGAAGATGGTGAATATGCACTAAAAAACAAGAATTTTCTATGAAGAAGAAGATGGAAGAAGGTGGAGATGATGATGATGATGAAGATGAAGAGGAAAAAACAGAAAATGAACTGAAATGACAGTTTTTTTACCTTCCAACGTCGCAAATCTACGATCTTACCATCACAACGCTCGTCCTCGAAGCTCTCTCCCCGGCAACGGCGCCAAAATTTGGTGTAGCTCAAGCGTAAGCACCACCTCCTTTACTTGTCAATCCGCGGAGACGTGAGGACCGGTATGAAGACCACGAGCAAGTGAAGGCACAAGTGCGTGAGTGAAAGCACACAAACATGCACACACATACACACACACACGCGCACAAAGTAAGATCAAGGAGAGGAACAATGGAAAGCTTAGATTGCAAAAGAGTTCTCTCACAAAAGTTCTATTCTCTAACAAGCTAACCCCAAAAATGAGCTCTCTACCTCTTTTTATAGTTTTTTGACTAGTTTTGGCCCTGTCCAGACCTAGTGTCCGGCCTAGTTAAAAATTAGGTTCCAGGGCTTATTTGAGGGCTCAAACGAAGTCTAAAAATTATGAAAATTGGTACGATGGTACTTCTAATACTCCTCAAGCTCGAGGACTCCTTGGCTTGAACAAAATGGAGTTAGTAAAAATAGATAATGGTATTTACAATGGTTTTTAGTGATGAAAATCACTATTTTTGTAGGGGATTCTTCTGGAAATTTGACATACACTTCTTGGAGCTCTCTACTTGCTCCCTTTCCTTGTGTGTCCACCTTTTGATGTGCTTCCATGCTTTGTCCTTGACTTTGAGCTTCAACAAGGAGTCATCCCCTTCAGTGCTTTTGTGTAGCTTTGATTGAGAATGTAGACTGCTGTATTGACTATTTCTGGCCATAATGAATCAAGCATGTCTTGAGCCTTTAACATAGAATGATCCATTTCAACTACTGTCCTGTTCTTGCACTCAACAACGCCATTTTGTTGAGGTGTATGAGTTGTGGTAAGTTGCCTTTTCATACCATGCTCCTTACAATAATTATTGAATTCTGTTGACAAGAATTCACCTCCACTATCTCTTCTGAATTTCTTCAGTTTCCTTCCTGATTCGTTTTCCACATGCTAATGCCACGTTTTAAAATTTTCAAAAGCATCAGCCTTCTCTCGAACGAAATAGACCCACATCTTTCTACTATAATCGTCGAATAACAACAAAAAGTAGAAAGTTCCTCCTAAAGCAGGCGTAGATATTTTACCGTAGAGATCAACATGTACCAACTCTAGAGGAGCTTGAGATCGATTGGTGGTCTCTCTTGGAAATGCCTTTCTTTGTTGCTTGCCCATCATAGAAGCTTCACAAGGTTCCTGTAACTCTGAAAATGCAGGCAAATGAGCAACCATCTCTATTCTTTGCATCTCCTTCAAAACTGCAAATCTGAGATGCCCAAATCATTGGTGCCATAACCTGCTTACATCTTTATCTTATGTAGTAGTTAAGGCACTTAACTCATACATGTTATCACGTCTTATGCCTTTACTTACTACATTACCTGATGAATCTATGATTTCTGCACCACTCTTATTGAAGTGGACTTCGAGTCCATGATTTGTTATTGCAGAAACTTTTCTTTTAAGTGTAGGTACATAGAGAACATCGGATAAATTTTTCTCAACACCTAGAGAAGTGATAAAAGAGATGGTTCCAGTTCCTTCTGCTGGACACTTGGAGTCATTTCCCACCACTACATTGATGGATTCCCGCAGAGGCACTAGGGAACTATACCAATCCTTTTTATTGGTCATATGGCGAGAAGCTCCGCTATTTGAAATTCATGGTTCATCAACATGATCTTGAGTAGATGATCATACCTCTTCAATAGCTACCCATAGTTCCAGCTTTGTGTTGGTTGCAAACTCTTTGTTCTTCCATGATGATTTTACAATCCCATTTTGTTCATCAGCTTGCTTCTTTCTGCAATCCTTGATGGCATGGCCTTTCTTTTCACAATGGAAGCAAATTCGTGTGAAATTTTTCTTCTTTGGCTTCTTCTTTGATCCATCAAAAGAGCCTTTACCTTTTGCATTTGCTGAGAATGTAGCATCACTTGTACTTTGTTGATTCTTCATCTCATCTCTTCTTCTAAAAGCATAGCACAAAACTCTTCAAATGTAAGGGGAGTTGGTCTTACCTGAGTATTAAGAGCTGTTACTAATCCATCATACTTTGCTGGAAGAACACATATACATCTTCGAGCCAGCTCTTCTAGTGTTATAACAACACCAACTGCAGCCAATTGATCTTGAAGATGTTTTATTCACTAGATAAAATCTTTAGCCTTTTCAGAATCAGAATGCTTTCCATTTGCCAACTAATTTTCTAAATTCTGTATCCTAGTGTGGTTCTTGCTCTCATATTGACGAGCCAATATGCCCAAAGCCTCATGTGCTTTAGTGGTATATTGAGCTAAAGTAAGCACAAAATCACTTACACTAGTGACAATTGCACATAATGCATCAACATTCCACCTCTTGCAAGCTCGTAGAAGATTTGGATCTGGCAGAATCATCAATCTTGAATTTGCTAGATCTTCAACTCACATAGGCTTTGAATCCAATCCCATTGGTCCCATGATAGTGTCAAGTAATTCATAGGAGTCCAAAATTGTAGAAATTTTGAACTTCTAGAGTGTATAGTTGGTTCCATCCAGCTTCCCTTTAGTGAATGCATGTGGGCGAATTCGAATAGGTGCAGCATTAACATTAGCTGAAGCACCAAGACTAGTGTTTGACGATGAACCATCATGTAATCACTCAAATAATCTACTGATATTCTATTCTGCTAGTAGGCTAAAATAGTGATACTTCTCAAGCTATTCGAGCCTTACGAATCTAATACCATGTAAGACAATAGTTACGCAATATAACATGGGAGTAGTAGCAGAGAAGATAATAGATATAGGAGAATCTCAAAAAATTTCTACTAGCAGCAAGTACAAAGATTATGGCATTGTCCACTCCTGCGCTCTCAAGGTAGAGCTTAAATGGGGATCTAGACAACTCTAGATAGGGAGATACAAGGTAGAGGTATGCTGGCTCAATTCAATGTCATACATAGTGCAGAAGTCATGTATATATAGGATCATGGGTGGCATTCTGTGGACGGCTATACATGGGCAGTAGAGTGTGGGCGGCCACTGCCCACGTAATTGCTATACGTGGCTTAGGCCGGTTGAACCGACCTAACAAATATAAATGATTTTTGACTCCGATAGGGAATATTCCATGAATATTCTCTTTACCATCGCATCGGGGGTCCCCCAGCCACGAGGCCCGCTGGCCCCCTTGGACCCCTCAGTAGGGGCTGCTCACCGTTGCCCCCGACCCCACAGTGGGGGACCCTGGTAACTCCCTTTCCTTACAATACCTTACATGGTACAATATGACCTTCATCCAACATGCAAGTTGGGATTCCCATCAAATGGGTAATGCACGCTTGGATTCTCCTCATAATGGGGGCCTTACAAAATGTGCATACAATCATGAGGGGTAGACATTGATCATATACTAACAATATGTGTAGGTGTATGTGTATGCATATGCATATTCACATGTATATGCATATGTGTATGTGTATGTGCATGTGCAAATGCATGTGCATGTGTATGTGTATGTTTATGTGTTTGTGTATGTGTTTGTGTATGTGTATGTATATGTGTATGTGTATGTGTATGTGTATTTGTATGTGTATGTGGATGTGCATGTGGGTGGGGATGTGTACGTGCATGTATGTGTATGGGTATGTGTTTGTACATGGATTTGTGTATGTGTATGTGTATTTGTATTTGTATGTGTATGTGTATGCATATGTGTATAACTATGTGTATGTGTATGTATATGTGTATGTGTATGTGGATGTGTTTGTGTATGTGGATGTGCATGTGGATGTGGATGTGGATGTGTGTGTGCATGTGTATGTGTTTGTGTATGTTTATGTGTATGTATATGTGTATGTGTACATGTTTGTGTGTGTATGTGTGTGTGTATATGTGTGTGTATATGTGTGTATATGTGTGTGTATGTGTGTTTTTATGTGTGTGTATGTGTATGTGTATGTGGATGTATGTGGATGTGTGTATGTATGTGCATGTGTATGTGTATGTGTAAGTGTAAGTGTAAGTGTATGTGTATGTGTTTGTGTTTGTGTATGTGTATATGTATGCATATGTGTATGCGTATGTATATGGGTATGTGTATGTGTATGTGTATGTGTATGTGTATGTGTATGTGAACGAGACTCGGAGTATCCTTCCACATTATACCACATGTCGAGGACAATTGGAATTCTGTTGGAAGTGAGGTAGGCCCTTGGCTCATGTCACAGGTCCATGGTTCCATAGTTCCAGTATATACAACATTAATTCCAGCATTCTTCAATATTGACAAAACATGAACATACCACAACTTAATCATACAGATGAGGAGATAAAGATAGAGAAAGAATAGACAACATGTGTAAGGTGTTAAATAAGCCATCGCTTACTCATAGTATCATATATACCAATGTTCAATGTACAATGTGGGAGCAAAACTCTCAACCACTCTATGTGATGAGAAATAGATGAATGAGTGAATGTACAAATGTAACAAACATATTCAGATGTATGGGCAGTAATCTGAATATACATGAGATGTGTGACCTAATAGGTTATAGAAGAGTGAATATGAGTGACTGAAAGAGGAAGGATCAGTGTGAAACTGATAATCAACAAACCCTCATCTAACCTTAGGCTATGGAAGACCCTAAGTCAGATACGTGTGTGAAAAGATCACATACTTAAAAAGTAGCAAAGAATGCTAACAGTTTTGTTGCTGGAAATCCTCAAACTCATGTGAACACACCTTCTCAAACACCTCATCAAAATATGCATAAAGCATATACATACTGTTTCTCTTGTACCTATGCTGAATAGGACTCCACTTGATATGAACGCTACTGCCTCCATAAAATTCAAGTAGTACCTGTGTGCATAAAGAGAATATGTACCTGAATACTTAACATAAGATGTAAATCTTATGTTAACCACCATCCAATGTCTTTGAAATAGCCCGACATCTTCTTGTAGAAGACAATCTTCAACGTGATATCTTCTTGTAGAAGACAATCTTCAAATACACCATGTAGATGGTCGATCCTCACCATCAAGCTGCTAATGACCAAGTCTTCTTGCCATGAACAAGAGATAACCTCCTCTCCATGAGCTAGAGTGTGAGCACACCCTTCATCTTCTCCAAGAAGAATCATTAAGAAGAACTCCATAGCTGCTCCTCAACATGTTTCAAGTTAGCACCATAAACACCACCTGTATTGAGGTCCAAGCTTCAAGCTTGTGTTGAATACTAGGTGAAGGATGATTCAAGTGATCCCAAGCTTGTGTTTATATAGTTTTCTTTGTCCATGAAAAGCTCTACCAAAAGCACTTATCGAATAAAAAACGCACACGATCGTTTGTCAATAAAGCACAAGATGCATTTGCGTCCGTCGACTTTCATCGTTGTCCATATTTCTGATTTTCTAAAAAGCATAAGAAAATCTTCTTCGCTCTGCACTGGCTGCCGGTGGGATTTGAACTAGGATGGGTTCTATAAGAGGCTTTTGCTCTAACCACGTTGCCTAGTGGTTTTGCTTGTATAAGAACCAAACGGAATAGCTATACATCCTGTTTGCGCCCGTGCTGTTGTGTTGTACCAACTACCAAAACAGTAGCTACATATGATATAGTTACTGAGCAAGATGGACCAAGAAGACATTGTTTTCCAACAATCCCCTCTGCAATTTCATATTGGTTCAATCTGGATTGGATCTGCAAACTATCACAAGCTGCAAACTACCACAAGCTTCAAGCTTGTACTCCCGTACTTCAGAACTTGTTCTTCAAAAGTCTTCTTCAAAACTGAATTTGATTTTTCTTCAAGAAACTTGAACTTCCTGAATATGAACCATAATACTTGAGAAAATATGCAAACTAGATATCCAATAGTGTTCTCATCAAGCAATAACTGCTTGACAACAAATGTAGCATGAACTGTCTCTGAACCTGCTATCTCTTGTTTTCAAAAACCTGAAAACATACACTAGGATCCACATATTTGCATTTACCTTCCAAAAAGGTTTCTCAACGTACTTCTGCTGCATCATGTAAATACACTAATCAAGAACTGAATCCTGGAACCTATGACTGAAAACTCACAACTTAGTGTATTATGAACACTGTTGGTTCATCTCTGACTGTACTCAAGTCAAATCAACTCAACTCAATTGAAATCAAGTGAAATCAACTGAAATATGAGTCAAAAAATCTATGATGTCATCATGTCTTCATCCTTTAAATCCTTCATACCTCTTTCGTTCAGAACCTGGTATAAACATATATGTGCGCACTTCTGAAATATACCTTTCTGAAATATCAAGCTTCTCTTCAATGGAATTTTGGAACCTTCTCCTGAACAGGAACATCCTTCTTCTTTTAAAGATGGAACATAAAGAGAACTTGACAAAGGAAATATAGGAATACCTGAAATGGGAATACCTGTAAGTATGAATCTACATTCTTTTACATATGGCTGAAAATAAGTCTTCATGTTTCATCACCCCCTGGATGATTTAACACTAGTATCTAGTATTCTTCAAATTATATGAGACTTTATGAAATCTTGGACGTCCTTCTTCATAAATCTGATCTTTAGTGATCAATACCTATATCTGAAACAAAATCTCTGAACCCTTTTTATTAGCATTGTACACATGCCAATAGCTTTCCATGTCATTCCTCAGCTTTCCAAATTGTAGAATAAGGTTAGCTGATCCTAACATAACAAAACCTTGCTGAAAGCATTTTAGGATTCATAACCTTCTGTAACATAACAAGTATCTTCTTCTATCTCTCTGCAAGACAAATCTGATAGAACCTGAATCTTTGACTTACTTCTTCCAATGCTAAGAATCTTCACAAACAAAGGATAAACAACTGACTCATAAATACTCAAGATCATACAAGATCATTCAAGATCAATGATCTCTCTTGTGTAGAATCTGCTCTTATCAAACCTTCATGACTGAATGTTTGATTTATTACCTGAATGTCTTCAAGTGTCCATGCTTCTCAAAAACTTTTAAAACTTTTCTTCAAACAAATCCTTCTCGAGAATTTGTAATTCCTACTGGAAACATAAGTGGACAAACTTCTCACCTTGAGAACTCCAAAAGCTGCTAGTTGATACTTCATAACTTTTCATATTCTACCCGGGTGAAATGTGATAGTACTTGCTTGACTTTCTTTTGGCTAACTCCACTTCTCAATCAAGTGATAGGATCTAATGGAACACCTTTTTGAATACAAACATGTATCCAAAAGTCTAGACAATCATAAAAAGTAGATTCTTCAATTGACTGGTACATCAACAAGACTAAATTTTCTGAAGTTTTTTGAAAATACTGAATATGAGGTAACCTTTTCCAAACATAAAACCTCAACCCAAGTCTTCAACATCTGTTACAAAAAACTCTTTTACCTTAAGAGTTAGATAAAGAAGAAATATACTTCTTGCAACTTGTCATATACCAAGTAGCTCTGTATTGGCACTCCAAGAATTCTTTGAAGGAATTTATAAGCTGCCTACTTAAAAGCTTCAACTAAAACATAACTCATATACATATGAGTCAAAACATATATCTGCTGCTTTTCTTTCTCTCAATGCAATTCTTTTTCAAACCTACTAAATCATGAGCAAGTATCATGCAAAACAAGAAACTGCTTCTTTATTTGACAAGATGTTCTCGTAGACTTGTCTTTGGATGTAGAGGATAAAATAGGAAAAGTATATAGAAAATATATGAGAAAAGGAAGCCTTACTTTTCTTTTGGAAATGATGGACTTTCTTTTTCTGCATCTTTCTTCCACTTGATGATGTCAACATCTTCAAACTTCTCTTCCATACCTTTTGTTCTCTTCATCTTGAAGTAGCAAACACTCTTGACTTCTTTGAATGAGCTTTTTCTCTTTCTCTAGTACTAAGAGTAAGAGACAAAACAAACATGGTATACAAATGGAAGTGAACATAGAATCATGTTTTATCATCTCCTCATATCTCTGAATCAAAATTCTAATTCAAATGTCTGATAAACTGAATTCACCAATCTTTTGTCTAAATGATGAATTACCCTTCTAGAGATACCTCTCTAGATCACATTTGTACCTGGATATTCAACCAAGTTACAACAGAAAATTGGCTGAAAAACTCATCCCATCTTCACATTTGTCTTCTTAGATGAACTTTCTTGCCATGAAAGAGATCTCTCAAAACTTCTCTAGAAAAAAACCTCTAGATACCTGTTTTGATGTAGCCTTTAACTTTCAAATGATGAAAGCGTATAAAAGCACTCCTTGAAACCTTCAAATCTCTTCATAACTGCTCTTCTAAGATATGACCTGCAAATGATAATCTGATAGTAAAAATTGATACCTGTGATTTGATGTTGATCTGATTCCTTCATCTTCTCTAAACCATTGTTCTTCCTTGAATTTGAAGTAGTCTTCTCTTCATCAAGTCTAGGTCTTCAAAATAATACTTTTGTAAAGTATTTGCATACTCTTCCAAAAATATTCGGCTGCTAATAGATCATCAACTTCATACTCCACACGGATGAATACACATGTAATTGAATTGTCTAATTCTCAAATCTCTACTCATCTAGATTAAGTGTGTATGTCAAATGTCAAAGTTAGAAGATACTTTTAAATCATATGTTGTAAATCTGGAAGTCTCGGAACCTGGGATTATGAATGAGCCTTAATGCATTGATGCCAAAGATCTAAAGTTCTGAAACCAAAACCTTAGTGCTCTGATACCAAATGTTGGAAGTGAGGTAGGCCCTTGGCTCATGTCACAGGTCCATGGTTCCATAGTTCCAGTATATACAACATTAATTCCAGCATTCTTCAATATTGACAAAACATGAACATACCACAACTTAATCATACAGATGATGAGATAAAGATAGAGAAAGAATAGACAACATGTGTAAGGTGTTACGTAAGCCATCGCTTACTCATAGTATCATATATACCAATGTTCAATGTACAATGTGGGAGCAAAACTCTCAACCACTCTTTGTGATGAGAAATAGATGAATGAGTGAATGTACAAATGTAACAAACATATTCAGATGTATGGGCAGTAATCTGAATATACATGAGATGTGTGACCTAATAGGTTATAGAAGAGTGAATATGAGTGATTGAAAGAGGAAGGATAAGTGTGAAACTGATAATCAACAAACCCTCATCTAACCTTAGGCTATGGAAGACCCTAAGTCAGATACGTGTGTGAAAAGATCACATACTTAAAAAGTAGCAAAGAATGCTAACAAGTTTGTTGCCGGAAATCCTCAAACTCATGTGAACACACCTTCTCAAACACCTCATCAAAATATGCATAAAGCATACACAAACTGTTTCTCTTGTACCTATGATGAATATGACTCCTCTTGATATGAACGCTACTGCCTCCATAAAATTCAAGTAGTACCTGTGTGCATAAAGAGAATATGTACCTGAATACTTAACATAAGATGTAAATCTTATGTTAACCACCATCCAATGTCTTTGAAGTAGCCCGACATCTTCTTGTAGAAGACAATCTTCAACCTGATATCTTCTTGTAGAAGACAATCTTCATATACACCATGTAGATGGTCGATCCTCACCATCAAGCTGCTAATGACCAAGTCTTCTTGCCATGAACAAGAGATAACCTCCTCTCCATGAGCTAGAGTGTGAGCACACCCTTCATCTTCTCCAAGAAGAATCATTAAGAAGAACTCCATAGCTGCTCTTCAACATGCTTCAAGTTAGCACCATAAACACCACCTATATTGAGGCCCAAGCTCCAAGCTTGTGTTGAATACTAGGTGAAGGATGATTCAAGTGATCCCAAGCTTGTGTTTATATGGTTTTCTTTGTCCATGAAAAGCTATACCAAAAGCACCTATCGAATAAAAAACGCTACGCGATCATTTGTCAATAAATCACAAGATGCGTTTGCGTCCGTCGACTTTCATCGTTGTCCATATTTCTGATTTTCTAAAAAGCATAAGAAAATCTTCTTCGCTCTGCACTGGCTGCCGCCGGGATTTGAACCCAGGTGGGTTCTATAAGAGGCTTTTATTCTAACGGCGTTGCCTAATGGTTTTGTTTATACAATGACCAAACGGTATAGTTATACATCCTGTGAATGCCTGTGCTGTTTACCAACTACCAAAATAGTAGCTACATATGATATAGTTACTGAGCAAGATGGACCAAGAAGACATTGTTTTCCAACAAATTCAAAATGAAGGATTCTAGGTAACTATGAGTATTTTGGTGTTGTGCACATTAATAGTGGATGGATTTCAATATCCTTTAGGAACCTAGTGTCTAGGTGATTATGGAGTCTCCCAACATCTCTCAATATTCAAATAGAGGCAGTTCCATGGCTTAGAATCTTGGTATCTAGTACTTCTATGTATGCCATTTCCTTTTTTCTCTTTGGCGGTCCCTACTTGATTCCACTATGTCTGTGTACGTCCACTGCCTCAAATACATCTCATCCTTCATTCCACAAATAATCCTTTTCTGACCTGCAATACCTTCAACATGCTAGTCTCGATAGATATTTCCACAAAGCTATGTTCCTGTAGCATGCATGATGAATAATGATGGTACAATATGAAGGCTCAAGAGTAGTAGAAACTTGAAGGAACTCGAGAGATCAAAATCTTCACCCCTTTATAAGGAGGCCAAAGGATCAATCAACGAGATATAAATAATAGAGTAAAATGCAGAGCCAAGAGGGCATACTTTACGATATAAAAGTGTGCATGCAAAGATGAGAGCATCATAGCATCAAGGGAGGGAAAGAGGCACTTAGAAAGATAGACAGAGGAGAAGTATTAGTTTGTAGAATAGGAAGTGTCAGAAAAGCTCATGGGAGGATAAGATAGAAGAATTCGAGGTGGTAATATGTGGATAAGAAGAAGTCATCATTCATATGCACGAGTAGAGTCAAGCTATGCACTGAGTAGAAGAGGTGCAAGTGCAAAACATATGTGCATTTAAGGTGAGATTAGACGGGGGAGAGAAAGCAAAGTTACTGACTAAGGGTAATTATGTTCGAAGAATTCGAGAAGGGTGATGGAAGAGAGAGTTCAGATGGTTGTGTGAAGAATCATCTTATGTTGCTAAACTTGGAGTGAACTGAGAGTGCCTTCAAGGAACCACTGAGGGTGTGGGGACCAATGAGGAGGGTGATGATGTGGATCCATCAATAGAAGAGGTGGTTGCTAAAGTTCAAGGGCTTCCTATCATCCATTTCTCCCTTAATAATACCCTACCTATTCCGTTGATCATGGTATTCATCCTCCCTACTAGAAGATTATCCTAGGTGTCTCATCATCATATTGCTTTTCTACCCAAAGAATATCCAAGATATCTTGTCATCATGTTTCTATTCTACCTGGGGAATATCCTAATTGTTTTTTTGAATATGCAACTAATTGTTCTCCCTAAGGATATGAAGAAAATAGTTCTAGCTAGTGCAATTGAAAAGAGGGATAGCCTCAAACATGGCTTGATCCAATTCTACCATTTTTGCACAAAGCTTAGTTCCTTCAATCTCTAAGTCAGCTCTAGGGTAAAATTTGTCATGTTCCGTCACATTTGTCCCTTCTTGGATTCCAGCTTGATATGCTTTAAGCATCATATCTAAATCCTCACGAGTAGGATCTACTAAGACTGATCCTACTTCTGGTGGTGATGGGGTGATGTGAGGTTGATTAGATGGTGATGGTAATGGTGGTGGTGGTGTTTCATGAGAGTGTGTTTGAGATGCAATTTCTTTGATTTTTGCTTTGGTTTCTCTTAGGATTTCTTCTAGTTTGCTCATTTTCTCAGTCATTATCTCTTCATTCGTTCATGGCTATCTTTCCAAGCTTCGTTCTCTTTTTGGTTGTGCTCTTAGTCTCATTGTGGTCTAGGCTCTTCTCTTGACCTATGCCTAGGTTTTGTTGTAGGGCTTGAGCTCTAGTTACTACTTGCACTGGGGCTGTTTGTACGCTAGAGTCTACAACTAATCCAATAACATGAATAGGTTTGATTTTCTATGTATTGTCTGCATTCTTTGACTAATCCCTTAGGGGATGCTCCTTACTACAATTGGGACAAAGCCCTTGAATGGTTACAACTTATGGCTGTCCTAGGCATGAATTGGATAATCTCTAATGAAGTGATCTCCTTGACATCTATAGCATGGTGCTCGAGGCCCTTGGGGTCTAGGGTTATGGCTGTCCTAGGCATGAATTGGACAATCTCTCTGAAGTGATCTCCTTGACATCATTTGTCTAGGTTGGGGCCTAGGGTTATGGTTGGTGTACATTACATTTGAATGTTTGGGCTCCCAACTAGGTTTACTAGGGTTTTTTAGAAGAATAGATCTCATTATGCTCTGCTGAATCCATGTAGTAAGTAGGTGGACTCCCTACATGCATTGAGTTGAAGTTATGCGCATTTGGACCACTTTCAAAAATCAAGGGAGATTCTAGAACTAAGGCTCTACTTAAGTTCTCTCTTGTTGATGCATATTTGACTAAAATCACATTGGCTAGGGGAGGAGATTAGTATCTACCATGTTGCTCATAAGGCTATGGATAAGTTTGCCTAACCACTTGCTTGTTATAAGGGAAATCCTATGCAGTGTGGTTAGTGTATCTCCTCTCAATGGTGCAATATTGGCATGTGTATATGTATATGTGTATGTGTATGTTTATGTGTATGTTTATATGTATGTGTATGTCTATGTGCATGTGTATGTGCATGTATATGTGTGTGTATGTATACATGTGTGTATGTGTATGTATGTGTATGTGTATATCTGTGTGTATGAGTATGCATGTGTATGTCATAAGCATGTGCGTGTGCACATGCATGTGCACATGTGCATGTGCATGTGCATTTGCATTTGGATGTGTGTGGATGTGTATGTGTATGCATATCTGTATGTGTATGTGTATGTGTAGGTGTATGTCTATGTGTGTACATGTATGTGGGTATGTGTATGTGTGTATCTTTATGTGTATGTGTGCATGTATGTGTATGTGTATGTGTATGTGTAAGTTTATGCATATGGATATACATATGTGTATGTGTATGCATATACGTGTGTGTATGCATCTCTGTGTATGTGTATGTGTATTTGTATGCTTATGTGTATCTTTATATGTATGTGTATGTATATGTGCATGTGTATGTGTGTGTATAAGCATGTGTGAGTCTTTGTATGCATGTGTATGTGTATATGTTTGTGTATGTGTATGCATGTGTATGTTATGTGCATGTGCATGTGAATGTGCATATGGATGTGTATGCATGTGTGTATGTGTATATTTAGGTGTATGTGTATACATGTATGTGGGTATGTGTTTGTGTGTATCTTTATGTGTATGTGTACCTGTATGTGTCTGTGTACATGTATGTGTATGTGTATGTGTAAGCGTATGCATATTGTGTATGCATACACATATGTGTTTGCATACAAATATGTGTATGCATATGCATATGTGTATGCGCCTACATATGCATATGCAATGTGCATGCATATGTGTATGTGTATGCATATAGGAATGTTTATGCATATGCATATGCATATAGGTATGGGCATGCATATGGGTATGCGTATGCATATGTGTATGTGTATGTGGATGCATATGAGTATGTGTATGTGCATGTGTATGTGTATGTTTGTGTGTATATTTATATGTATGGGTATGTGTATGTTTCTATGTATGTTTATGTGTATGTATATGTATGCTTATGTGTCTATATGTGTATGCATGTGTATGTGTATGTGTGTGTATGTGTGCACATGTGTATGTGTATATGTATGTTTATGTGTATGCATGTGTATGTCATGCACATCTACATGTGTATGCATATGTGCATGTGCATGTGGATGTGTGTGGACTTGTATGTGTATGCATATGCGTATGTGTATGTGTATGTGTATGTGTATATGTGTACATGTATGTGGGTATGTGTTTGTGTGTATCTTTATGTGTATGTGTAAGTGTATGCGTATGGGTATGCATATGCATATGTGTATTTGTATGAATATGTGTATGTGTATGTGTATGTGTATGTGTATGTGTATGTGTATGTGTATGTGTATGTCTATGTGTATGTGTGTACATGTATGCGGGTATGTGTTTGTGTGTATCTTTATGTGTATGTGTAAGTGTATGCGTATGGGTATGCATATGCATATGTGTATGAATATGTGTATGTGTATGTGTATGCATATGCATATGCATATGTGTATGTGCATGTCTTTGTGTATGTGTATATGTATGTTTATACGTATGTGTATGTGTACATTTCTATGTATGTGCATGTGTATGTGTGTGTATGTGTGTGTGCAAGTGTAGGTGTGTGTGTATGTGTATGCATGTGTATGTGTACATGTGTGTGTATGTGTATGCATGTGTATGTGTATGCATGTGTATGTGTTGATAGCAGCCAAGGAAGTCACAACATTATGAGACAGGGAAGCCGCTTCAAAGACTTAAAGCAGAGCGAGAGACAAGGAGGACCAAGTAGGCAGAGTAGTCAATGAAGATCCAAAAACTAGGCCTATCCAATTTTTAAACAATAAAGTTTTTTCATCACTACACCAACATTGTAAATAATGTTTTTGGTAGATTAGACTCCATTTTGTTCAAGCTGAGGAGTCCTTGAGCTTGATGAGTATTAGAAGTACCTACATATCAATTTTTATAATTTTTAGACTCAGTTTGAGCCCTCAAATAAGCCCTGGAATCTAAGTTCTAACTAAGTCAGACACTAGTTCTAGACAACACCAAAGCTAGTAAAAAACTATAAAATGAGCTAGAGAGCTAATTTTCGAGGTTGGCTTATTCGAGATTAAAGCTTATGTAAAAGATATCTTTTGTAATAGAACACATTCTATTGTTCCATCTCTTTGTCTTGCCATGTGTGTGCATGTGTGTGTATGTGTGTGCATGCTAGTGTGCTTCTCACTCCCACACTTGTGCATCTCACTTGCTCATGGTCGTCATAACCTCCTCACATCTTCCTAGATTGACAATTATGAGGTGGATCTCCTCACGTTGGTACTTGCCATTGTGCTAGAGTGATGCCAAATTTGGCACCGTTGCTAGGGAGGGTGTTGGCACTCAAGGTCAAGCACAGGCCACATGAATGCATCAAAGAAGTGGATACAAAAGAGGAGAGAGCATGTAGGAATATCCATGAAGTATGTGTCAAATTTTCAAAAGAAATCCCTATAAAAACAATGATTTTGAACACTAGAAACCATTGTAAATATCATTTCACATTTTTGCAACTCCATTTTGTTCAAGCCAAGGCTTGAGGAGTATTAGAAGAATTTATCTACCAATTTTCATAATTTTTAGACTCTGTTTGAGCCCTCAAATAATCCATGGAACCTAATTTTTAAGTAAGCCAGACATTATGTTTGGACAAAGCCAAAACTAGTCAAAAAACTATAAAAAAAGCTAAAGGGCTCATTTTTGAGGCTAGCTTTTTGGTAGCTTCTTAGTAGCTTGTGAGAGAGTTTTCTTAGGAGAGATTGAAGCTTTTGTAAGAAAGTTCTTGTGCAATTGAAACTTTCCATTGTTCCTCTCTTTGATCTTGCCTTGTGTGCGTGTGTGTCTGCATGCATGTATGTGTTTAAACGTCACTCACATTTGCTCACCACGATTGCTCACGATCTTCATATCCTCCTCACATCTCCATGGATTGACAAGTAAAGGAGGTGGTACTCATGCTTGAGCTACACCAAATTTTGGTGCCATTACTAGGGAGGGTTGCTTGAGGACGAGTATGCTGATACTAAGATTGTAGATTTGTGACGTTGGAAGGTAAAAAAAAAAAAAGTCATTTTTTGTTAAGTTTTAGATTTTCCATCTTCATCTTTATCATCGTCATCATCATCATCATCACCATCTTCTTCCATCTTCATCTTCGCTGAATTTTTTTGTTTTTGACTGTATATTCACTACTTTCACCTCATTTTTCATTCATGGCTATGCTAGAAAGAGAAAGAGAGGCAAAGTTTTTGTGTTTGTGAGTTTTAGTGCTTTCCACGACCTGCTACATGACGCATAGGCCTCGGATCTTGATTTTGAAGTTCTTGCAAAAATTCTCAGGAAATCGTGAATTTTTGGGATAAAATTGTGACTTTTTAGAAATTTCAAAAAATTGTGAATTTCATGATTCTCTGGTTTTTGCCTAAAATCACTTAGAAAATTGCGAATTTTTGGGTTTCTGAATCTAAGAAAATCGTGACTTTTTGGCTTTGGGCTCTCAAGGAAATTGGGATTCTTTGGTTTTCAAATTGTGAGAAAATCGCGAATCTTTGGTTTTCTAAGTTGGAAAAAATCATGAATTTTTCGTTTTGTGATTGTGAAAAAATCACAAATTTTTGGTTTTCTAGGTGTGAAAAATTCAAAAATTTTTGGCCTTGGGGCTCTCAAGTAATCACGACTATCTAGTGGAATTTGGAGGAGAAAATCGTGACTTTCTTGCCACCTAAATTTTGAAGAGTATCATGAGTCTTTGCCATCTAGATTTTCATGAAATCATGACTTTTTGGAAGACTAGCTTTGACAAAATCGCGACTCTTTGCAATCCATTTTGAGAAATTTGCGACTTTTTGGCCATCAAGTTTTTGAAGAAATCGTGACTTTTTGCACTTATGTTTTGGAAAAAGAATCGTGACTTTTTGCAAGGGAGCTTTTGAGAAAATCATGATTCTTTGGCTCAAAGTGTGGAAAAAATCACGATTGTTTCGTTTTCGGCTCTCAAGAAAATGATGAATCTCTAGATTTCTGACTCAAAAAAATTGTGACTTGTTGGGAAGCAAATTTTGAGAAAATTATGACTTTTTAGTTCTCTAGCTTTATAAGTGTGAGAAAATCATGAATTTTTAGGCTCAAATTTTTCAAAAAATCATGACTTTGTGCCATCTTGTTTTTGAGAAATTCGTGACTTCTTGAAAGGCAACTTTTTGCACTCCCGTTTTTGAAGAAATCACGACTTTTTGCCAGACATTTTTTGAGAAATTCATGACTTTTTGAAAGAAAAAAAGAGAAAGAAATCATGACTTTTTGGATACTTATTGGGCAAAGAATCGCTACTTTTTGGCTTTTGGCTTTCACAAAATTATGACTTTGTGAAAGAAGAAAAAGGGAAAAAATCATGATTCTTTGCTACATCCTGTTTTTTTTTTAAGGAAGTTCATCCTTGGCCTATTCTCTCGAGACTTTAATTAAAGAAAAAAGAACAAGTTATAACTAAATGGGACTAGTGCCCTTGGGACCCCCCAAATCCCACAAAGCAGGGGTAGAACTTGTAGGTCTAGAAAGTGTTACAAAGGAGGTTAACAAGCCACCTATCCTCCTCATGGGGGGCCCACTTGGGTTTAAGCTTGTTGTTCTCTAAGATAAACACTTTATGATGCCTAAATAGTGGAGATCTCTTACAGTTGGAGATTCTTATGCAGAGGAGGAATAGAGACTTCTCGATTGACCACTGTTTAGGAGGGTGACCAAAGTTGCTTGCGCACCACTCCCTCCAAATCTTCCAAAGGGTTTCCCCTCTTATAGGATTCCATAGTGCCACTCAAAAGCGGATTGCTTCGGCAAGCTTTGCTTCCAGGTGATTTGTGTTTGCAGTCTCAAAATATTCCAAGGGTTTTCCAAAGCCGGAGAGACTTTGGGCAAGTGAAGAAGATATGACCTAGATCCTCGAAGCTTCAGTGGCAACGCTTGCACCACATTGGAGCTCCACAAATTTTGTTAGTCTTTAAGTTGGTCCAGATGCCACGGTGGAGAATTTTCCACATGAGAACCAATTTTTTGATCTCAATGAGGGGATGCCAAATCCTGTTTGTCTGTCCCCCCCCCCCCCCCCCCCCCAAGAGCCTGATTTTTTGTAACTTTTTCATCCAAAATCCATTTTTTGAGCTCTAGAGTGCGTTGGAAAGCTTTAGCTCGTTGACTTTAGATAAAGTAATTTGAAGTTGACCTTTAGGTGGGATTGGGAAGCCAATGGAGCTCCAAAGGATTTCGATCAATACAAAGGGGAAAAGGAATCTTTAAAAATACTTGAATCAAAATGTCTGTCAAATAAATTGAAGTATAAGCTTGATCTAAACTTGGGAATTTTACAAGTCTGTGGAGAGCCATTCAAGCGAGTCAAAGCAAGGTGGAAGGTGCATTACAAGTTTGGAAATGTGTATCCTGGGCATTCAAGTGTGATAAAGGGAGAAGGGACTTGAGCTTGGAATGTTTCTTAACCCCCTAAGTCAATTCTTAGCTTAGGCTAAATATGAGAAGTGATAATGATTAATTAGGGCTATGACAAGTACGAACAAGTCCAAGAAAACCCTAATTTCTCAAGTTCAAGCATAGTTAAGATATTATTGTGACAAACCGTAAAGAAAAAGGACTTAAGTGGATTGATCACATCTCAAAGTGTGACAAAACTCAAGTTCTCCTAGTGACAATCTTTCTCAGCCAAGATTATACAGAGAAATCTATACAAGAATAAGTAACTAATTCAAAAGAACATTGCCACGTGATAGTACTTGGAAAAAATTGGGACTAGTAGACAAATCTTATGAACCTTAGATCAAGTAAATGCCTAGGTTGGGATAGACAAACCATCTGAAGCTAGTGTCAATCACATCATCTAAAGCTAGTGTCAATCACACAGCTAGGTCATGGGCACAAAAACTTAGTGATTATCCCTACATGCTAAGTTTGGAAACAAGTGATTCAGAGATGTCTTTTAGCATGGAGAGACCTACAGTTAGCTCAAGCACTGCCTATTTAAAAACACCAGAAGGTCCCTATAAGATGCAATTGGAGTATATTAGGACCAATCGATTAGGTGCACACATCTATGAGGATGGTCTGAGGCGACTAGTTGTTCAACTAAAAAATCTCAATCAACCCTTCGGACTTGGACATTGAGTGGTCAAATTCGAAGATGGTTCTTATATTGATAAGCATGGGACCATGTATGTGGTTACCATCTTACCAGATAGGACAGATGAGTTTGGAAATGTCATTCCTTAGAATGAGATAAGAGACATAGGGCAAGTAGACCTAGGAAAAGAACCCAAGACTCCTCGATGCAAATCCGTTTTGACCAGAGAGATAATGCCATAGTGGATTCCCAAGACAACAAAAGCATAGAACTATTATTAAATAGAGAAACAAAGGAAGCTTTTTGGAGATTCACGACATATGAACTTAGCAAAATAGGCGGAGTCACCATCTATGAGTTCAAAGATCCTGAGATACTAGGCAAAGTTTTCTATCTAGATAACACATCAAAGAGAATGTTCTTGGTAACAGAGCAAGGCAAGCATGTGTACACTTGGCTAGATGAATTGATTTTCCCTCCACCAAGATCTAATGTTTCACATGGCCTCCAAAAAGCACGGTCATCCAAGGCTCATGACAACGAGAGGGAAAGAGCCAAAGAGAGACCTCAGGTAAGCTTTGCACACACAGTGGGTAGAGATAGGTCAAGATTTGAAAGTGAAAGACTTGAAAGAGAGAGACATAAAGCACCTATCCATCAAAGAGATGAACATGATTTTCCATTGCCAAGACCCTGAGAGTACCCAAGAACCCTTAGACCCTCTCAAGTGGTCAAGACAATGAAAAACTACTTTGATTGGTGAGGAGATCCTTATGATCATGTGGCCGAGTTCAAAGAAGTATTAAGAGCAAAACAAGTTGAGGACTTGTTCACCCAGTTTGAGGCATTTGGTTTGACCCTCAAGGGTATTGCCTTAGCTTGCTTTCAACCCCTGAGCAGTCACAATTATCAAAATATGGGTCAACTACTAGAGGCATTCAGCTTATAATTTTTTAAGAGTGGCATTAGGCATAACACATCATCCTTGATCCAAAGCTTCAAGCAGACACCCCAAGAAACACTTCAACTAGTTGGAAGGAGATTCAAACAATATGTAGAAAGATGTCCCACACGTGAATTACCTACACAAGCAAAACAAGTTTCCCTAGTTTTAGATGGACTTCTAAGCAAGAAACTTAGATCATATGTATATCTCAAGGAGCCGACCACATTAGATCAATGCTTGAGAATGTGTATTGATATAGAAGACAACTTGGGCGAGGAGTTTGAATTGTCCAAACTCTATAAGGATTCTGATAGTTCTACTATTCATATTTCTAGACCCTCCACTAAGATAGATAGGATAGCTGTGGAGGTTGCCAAGAAGCTAGGAGTTCATAATAGACAAACACCTAGGTTCACCTCATTGAAGCGATGTTATACTTGCAGAAGCGACCATATGGATAACGTATGCCCATTGCAAAATTAGTTTATGAGAGAACTAAATGCTCCATATTGCACTATTGAGAGGAAATACACAAATCATACAGCTCAAGATTGTCCATACAATAGGTAGGCTGTCAGAAAAACTTATCAACAACCTTACCAACAAGGTAGGTATCAGAACCAATACCAATAGCTATATCATAGGCCACAACAATATCAATCTCAATACCAATAGCAATATCACACACCATATAGACCACCACTAGTCCTAGGAAACCAACCACCAGCTACTGCCAATGTAATTCCAGTTAAGTATGTTGTGGTAGAGGAGAACCCTAATAGAGCATTGGTGCCGATGACTCCTTTGGTCTCAAAAAATGACCCTCATGCTTAGAGTTTTGACTACACCCATGAAGATAGTCCACAAGCTTATTACATAGAGTCACTTGAGCATAGTGAGACTTATCCATATCAATGTGAGACATTACTTATGGAACCAAATTGAGATCCAGAATACTCCAATGTCATGTATACAAATCCTAACCCTAGGCCCCAATTGAGACAAATGAGACCACAAGCCCTTACAGGACCATGTTTTATATGTCAGGGCGACCACTTCATTCGTGAATGTCTGCACCCATCGGCTCCAGGACAAAGACATAACATCACAATACAAGGCTTTTGTCTTGAGTGTGGAAAGGAACATCTCCCGAGAGATTGTCCAAGGAACCCCTCTAGTGCACCCAAGGTTACACCCATTAATGTGGTAGGCTTAGTGGTGTTATGGTGGATTCAAGTTCAAGTAATGTTAGCATGGTTCTGATACAAGAAGTTACTAGGGCACAAGCTTTACAAAAGGCTAAATGAGTTGAACAATCAGAGTCAAGTGAAGTAGGAGAGCCTAGTAAGAGAAAAATAAGAACATGGAAGGAAGCTAGGGAAAAGGCCAATCGTAAATGGGCTAGAAAGTTATCTGGATTAGAAGAGAGCCTAAAATATGGAAAAACAAAAATGGCAGACATTGCATCTCAAAACCCCTTGCATGCTGAAACCCCATCCACTCCACTTCATCCCACCCCACCACTCATTGTAAATAGTCCACAATCAGGGTTTGTTCTTGTAGATCCAACACCAGAAGGCTTGGACGTGATGTTTAAGGGCTTACCAGGCTTGACTTCAAGAATGGCCAACAACGGCAAACCTAGCCAAGATTACCCTAGAGAATATTCAAAGATTGAACAGACAAAAATGTGCATGAAAATTGTAGAACTAGCTTAGGCTATGCTCGAGGGCAATCAATAATTCAATCAGACAAACTCTATCAAATCGGATTTGCATTTCCAAGGCTTACTAGAAAGATTAGAGAAGTTGGTAAACAAGCTCCATGTTTCTTTACCTCCACATGCTTAACCAAATTGACAGGGATAAACTTTTGATCGAAAACTTTTTCAAACAAAAATTACTCGATTGAAAAACTTTTCGATTGAAAATCTATTTCTAATATAAAAATAAATATTTTTACATTCGATAAAAAATGTCATTCCACACCTGCTTTAAGATTCTATGAAGCTCTAATCCTACCATAGAGACTTTCATTTAGGGGTAAACTTGATGTTTTTTTTTGCAGATTTGAAAGTACGGTTATGCATATGTGTGTATGTATGTGCATGTCTGACACATGCACATACATACACACATATGCATACACACATATGCATACACACACAAACATGCACACATATACATACATACACACACATACATATACACATATACATCTGACACATGCACATACATACACACATATGCATACACACATATGCATACACACACAAACATGCACACATATACATACATACACACACATACATATACACATATACACATATACACACAAAATCATACACACACATAGACATATATACACATAGATACTTGCACATATACATACACACACATATACATACACATATAGATACTTGCACATATACACGCACATACATATACACATATACACATATACACACAAAATCATACACATACATAGACATATACACATACACAAACACATATAGGTACTTGCACATATACATACACATATATATACACACACATGCATACATACACACATGCATATGCATACATACATAGATACATGCATACACACACATGTACATGCATACACACATATGCATACACACACATACACACACATACACACATATACACACACATCATACACACATATATACACATACACAAATGCACACATATATGATATGCATACAAACACATTTACAAATGCACACATATGCATACACACACATACACATATAGATACTTGCACATATACACATATACACATATACACATACACATATACATATAGATACTTGCACATATACATACACACACATACACTCACATGCATACATATATACACATGCATACATACATAGACACATGCATACACATGCATGCACATACATAAATATGCACATGCATATGTATATATACATAAACACAAGCATATACACATAGTAAATTGACTTGATCCTTGAAATAAAAAGCATAGTCAAGAAACCTTATCTGCCTTCACAATCATGTACAAGTAAGTAACCTCACAAAAGAGGGTTTTTGATGCATCAAGAACCAACCCTGAACACATGCATGTATGGTATTTTCAACCATCTTTTTTTCGATTTTTGTACCCATATGCATTTGCCATATGGTTGATGTATATATACACATTGCATCTAGTCCTGCCACCACCTACTAGAGAGATGTCTCTCCTACCAACCTATATTCTAGTTGAATAAAGGAGAACCTATTGTCTGATATCCATTCAAACGATTAAAGTTAATGATCAATAATGATCTCTTTTTAATGGGAAATTTCTACCTTGATACGTAGCTCAAAATCAATCAGCCTTCAAAATAACCTATAAAAATATAAAAAAATAAGAACTCATTATTATGTGCTTGAAAAGTTATTAAACTATATCATAAAAAGTAAAATCTTTACTTGCTTGCATCTTTCTTGTCGTAAGTATCCAAGGATCAGGTGCATAAGTCGATTTCTGTCAAAGCTTGGTCATAACAAGTCCCTCTTGATGTTATTGTCTTAGCAAGTTGATTTCTTTCCTCCCAACATATCCCTCTTGATGCTATTGTCTTGACGCCAAAATCTTAGCTAACAGAAGGTTCTTGTTGTATCAATACCATACAACTTCCTAAAGAAGATCTATGGATCTGTTAAGTTGTATTGAATCAATACAACAAGAACCTTTTGTTAGCTGATATGCATTGTCCTAGATGCCTTTGATCTTCACTTATTAATAGGTTCTCAACCCTTGAATTATCAAAAAGAACATAAAACCTTTTCCAACAATTATAATAGTTTTTAATTCACAATCATACACACACATACACAATCATATTAGATTTTCACTTAATATCATATAACATACACACACATACTATTGTGAAGTACAAATCAATATTGATTCAAACAATCACAATACATTTTTACTCACAATCATACACACACATACATATACTATTGTGAAGTAAGAATCAATGTTGAATCAAACAATCACAATAGATTTCATTCACAATTATACACTCAAATACACATACATATACTATTGTGAAGTAAGAATCAATATTGATTCAAACAATCACAATCCATGTTTACTCACAATCATACACACACATATATATACTATTGTGAAGGAAGAATCAATTTGAGTTAAACAATCACAATAGTTTCTAATTCACAAACAAAAATATTTTTCTATATGATTTTAATCCTAAAGCAGTTAATATTTATAGCAAGAGTTTATACCTTGTTCTTTCTATGACACTGTAAGTTTGTAAAAAACAAAGTAACTCTTATGAAAAATGAGTCTAGTTGTATTCTTTTATAAAACATTATTCAATCAAATTTGTTTTGATAAAAAATGTATCCAATTGAACGCATTTCGATTCTATAAAGTTTTTGATCAAAAATGTTTTTGATTGAAAGTGCGTTCGATTGAAAATTGTCCAATTACCATGCAAAAAGTATTCATTCATGTCTGAATAAGCTGACATGGTACCAAATAATTTGATTGAATAATGAGGATTTGTCATAAAATTCCATAATTATTCATGAATAAACAAATTGTTAAATAAGGAATAATGCAACCTAGCTTAGAAGTATATGTGGACGATTTATGGGCTCATTCCAAAGAAAGAAGACACCACATCCCAAAGCTCAAACAGATCTTCAAACAATTTAGAGAATATCGAGTGTTTTTGAACCCAAAAAAGTGTGTAGTTCATGGTACGTCAAGGTAAGATCTTAGGTCATATTGTTTTTAAGAATGGAATATCAATAGATGAGGACAAAGTAAGAGCCATAGCAGAGTTGCCAAGGCCAAAGAATGTTAAAGAGGTACAAGCATTTATGGGTCATTGTGGATATTACCACAGATTTATCCACATGTATGCAATCATAGCTAAACCTCTTTATGCCCTATTGACAAAATTTGAGTGGAACGAAGAATGCAAAAATTCCATCAATGAGCTTAGGAGACGTTTATGCACATCACCAATACTGACCACTCCTGATTGGAATAAACCATTCCATATCCATGTAGATGCATCCAATTATGCAATAGGATGTGTGCTAGAACAACTCACAGCTGAAGGAATCTAGATTTCCCTATAGCATATGCTAGGAAACAACTGAACATAGCTTAATGAAACGATAAAATAATCGAAAGAGAAGGCTTAGGCATGGTATATGCTGTGAAGAAGTTTAGACACTATCTATTGGCCAATAAGTTCATTTTTTTCACTGACCATCAAGCTTTATTAAATTTGGTCAATAAATCTTGCAATACAAGATGCTTAGTTAGATGGTTTAGTCTTACTTATGGAATATGACTTTGAAGTGGTTGTTAGAAAAGGTAGAACTCACCTCAGGGTAGATCATCTTTCTGGAATCACTTCAAGAGGGTCACCCCAAGGAGTGATGAACTACCTAATGCTTATCCGTTCAATTTAGAAGTTGTTCCTAAATGGGAAAATAAGTTTGTACCTATCCTAACCTTTGGACCTACAAATAAGAATGTGAAAACAAAGTAAGAAGATATTGTAAAATCACAAAAATACCTAATATTGGTAGGGAGTATGTACAAACAAGATAGAGAAGGTGTGTTAGCTTGTTGTGTCAAGGAGGATGAACATAGCAGCTGGTTGCAACAAGCCATGAAGAATTGCTAGGAAATCACTATTCTAAACAACGAACATTGTAGAATCTAAATGTTTAGGAGTGTATTGCCCTAGTATGGACAACGAAATACATGAGTGGATTAAAAATTGTCCAATGTGCCACAAGAGACCCCTCAAAGTGGGGTATAGACTTTGTAGGTCCTATTAACCCCCCATCTAGAAAATCCCATGTAGAGTACATTATTGTAGCCACATATTACCTTACAAAGTGGATAGAAGTAAAAGCCACAACAAAGAATGATGCTCAAACAATGGCTAAGTTCTTATTCGAGAATGTGTTCACTAGATATGGGTTACAAATAGAGTTAGTAAGTGACAGAGGTACACACTTATTGAACAAAGTCATTGAAAACCTTCTCCAAGAATTCATGGTGATAAATAAGAAGTCTGCCCCCTATCATTCACAAGCTAACGGACAAGCCAAGAGCACAAATAAGATTCTATGTAATGTGTTCACAAAATTCGTAAATAAATAACGCTTTGATTGGGATGAACAACTTCATCATGCTATTTGGGCTTACCGAATTGCCTACAAAACAATACACAATGCCATCCCATTTTAGATGGTTGTTGGATAGAATTCTATGTTACCATTAGACTTCTTGATCCCGACCTTAAAAGTAGCACAAGAGCACAAGTGGAATGGACACAAGTTGTCCTCTAGGATATTTGATCTAGAATGCTTAGGTTAGACTAGGCTACGAGTAGTAGCAAGCATCTATGCAGCAAAGAAAAGAGAAAAGACATACTTCAATGCACACATCAAAGATAAAGGATTGAAAGAGGGAGACCTAGTGTTGGTTTATACACTAAAGTAGCATGCCCGTAAATTGGAAAAAAGAGGAAATGGACCCATGATTATTAATAGAATTTCCACTAGCGATGATGTTCAATTGGCCACTCTAGAAGGTGACATCTTGCCAAGCTATATTAGTGGATGCCGAGTCAAGCTATATCAAGAACCTCTTATAGAGGATATGCTAATGAGACTCAACATTGCTAAAAAGCAAAAAGAAGAAGAGTTAAGGGCTCAAGAAGAAGCACAGGTAGAGGCTAGAGAGCGCATTAGGCGAATTAAGTTAAGGTGACAAGGCCTAGATGTCAATCTTAATGCCCCAAGATATCACATGGCCATGTGTCAAACATCCAATGTAATTGCTTCTCAAATAATCGACATACGTCCCTTTATGACCATAGAGGTAGGATAAGGAAAGAATGTAATGACTATGAGAGCTTTGATTGACTTTGGTGCAACCACTCGTGCAGTTAGACTCTCATACTTCTAAGATCTACAATTGAACATTAATTCCATAGAAGCCTATCTCATAGGATTGGGAGGTGTGGAAACCCCTTATTTGGGCAAGGTGGAGTTTCCCATCTACCTTCAAGATGTCCCAATGAAAGGCAAAATGCTAGTGTGTCGAGATGAGGACCTTATGGAACCACTTGTCTTGGGTCAAGATTGGATCTATGAGCATGCAGTCAACTTAAACCTAAGAAGTCAACTTCTTCAAGTTTGGGTACATGAACAATGCATTACATTAGAATTAAAGAATTGCATGATTACAACTCCAGGTATCACAAGTTCTCTTACTTCTTCTGAGACTAATCTTAGAGAAGAAGATGTTGTATGTGTCCAAAGCTCTATGATGCCGAAGGATTCAATCTTGGAAGAACAAGCTTGAGGGTGAGTGGATCTCTCTCCTTTTTTAAGACTAATGTCACCATAGTAGTTCAACCACAGAGGCAAGCAAAATAGTACAAGACAACCACTATATCAAATAGAAAAAGAGCATTCAAGAGGAAAGTAGTTCCGGGCATGAAGCAGATCTAGGTACGAAAAGGAGAGCGATCATCAGCCTTTCCAAAATAATTCCCATCCAAGCAGGCCAACCAGGACAAAGGAAGAACCAAGCAGCTAGCAGAAGATCAACCACAAAATATCTGACAAATTTGGGTGCCTAAGGAATTAGTTGCAGCTCAACAAGGGCGATTACACATGTGGGTACCCAAGGAACTCTTACATACATAGAAGCCTAAAATCTCATTCATGAGAAAAGTCTCAACAAAGAAGCAAAGGAGAGGTAATAGTCAGAGCCAAGCACAATGATCAAAAGAGGATGAAATCACCTCTTCGACAATAGTAAAAAGACACGTAACAACGGTATGGTTTTGGAAGTCAAAAGAACTAGTAGCCCCCACAAAACCAAAGATCCCACCATGATGAATACAAAAGGTACAAAACCATCCAAAGATGGAGCGGCCAAAGGTGATCTGTACAAAGCAAAAAACAATTCTAAAATGGATCCCTATATGGAGGAATGGTCAATTGTCAGTTAACCATCAATTGACTGCATCATTTTGAGATCCATTGGATACCTCCAAATAAAGATTGCATCAAGTCTACAAGTAACATCGGAAGCCTCAACGTGCAAAAGCCATATGATCTTTGCATAACCCCATCTTTTGCACCATTCAAGTCATGCATTTCCATAGTATGCATTATTAAAGGGCCACATTACAAGGCCGTGCATAAACACAATTGAGAATCCTAGGCACATAAGACACATTTGACATATGTAAACTATTTTATTGATACTAACATCCTTCTTCTCGTTTAGTGACACTCTTCCAAAAAAAAGGAAAAAAAAAAGAAAAAAAAGAAAAAAAAGAAGGGACATAACCATGCACTCGAAGAATCTCATCAGTGAATGATCAATAAAGACATCCATCAACAACAAAAGAGAAGCTAGTGGTGGTCAATCACCTTGAGGGGAGTACAACACAAAGAGATGAACATCAATTGACCTTTCACCATGGTAAGCATCCCCTACTTGGGCAACACTCTAACAATGATAGATTAGGAAACCTCTTCATCCACATACCCTTGAGCAATAAGCTCAAGATGAAATTTTTTGCACCATACTTCTTACAATGCATTCCCCAAGTAAGCATGCATAGGTCCACATTACATGGCTGTGCACAAGGCACATATGTTCTTCCACCTGTGCACTAATAGACTTACCCATCATTCATTATGGGTTATGAGTACTTGGCATGATAATTATGAAAGCCATGTTTGAAAAGCCCAGAGGACATCAATGTTACACTATCAATATTAATGAAGTAATTCAAAGTCTACAGTAGCTCAAAATCAACAATTGACAACCTCTTTTGAGCAACTAGCTATTTTTGGAAGCTCACAATTACATCATCAAGTTTGAATCCAAGGAAGCAATACATACAAAGGGACTACAACTTGCAAAAGCTAGGAGTAAAAAAACGAAGAAAAGAACAACCAACCCTACTACATTTAGAAGACAAATCACTCTTGTTGATACATGAGGGACACTACCTCTCAAAGTACTACTTGAAACACCCCGCTCCAACAAGGGTCTGTCAGGGATGACAAACTTGAGAGGGGGGAGTGTTGGCACTCAAGGTCAAGCATAGGGCACATGAATGCATCAAAGAAGTGGATACACAAGAGGAGAGAGCACATAAGGAGCTCCATGCAGTATATGTCAAATTTTTAGAAGAAATCCCTATAAAAACAATGATTTTGATAACTAAAAACCATCGTAAATATCATTTCACATTTTTGCAACTCCATTTTGTTGAAGCCGAGGAGTCATGGAGCTTGTGGACTACTAGAGGTATTTACCTACCAATTTCATAATTTTTAGACTCCATTTGAGCCATCAAATAAGCCCCGAACCTGGTTTTTACTTAGGCCGGACACTAAGTTTAGAGAGAGCCAAAACTAGTAAAGAAACTATAAAAAGAGCTAGAGATCTCATTTTTGAGGTTAGCTTTTTGGTAGCTTCTTAGTAGCTTGTGAGAGAGTTGTCTTAGGAGAGATTGAAGCATTTGTAAGAGAGTTCTTGTGCAATTGAAGTTTTCCATTGTTCCTCTCTTTGATCTTGCCTTATGTATGTGTGCATGCATGTATGTGCTTGTCTCGGAAGACGTGAGGAGGGGATGACAACCATGAGCAAGTGAGATGCACAAGTACGGGAGTGAGAAGCACACTAGCATGCACACACATACACACATGCACACACACACACACACCAAATTTGGTGTCACCCAAGCACAATGGAAAGTACCAACGTGAGGAGATCCACCTTATAATTGTAAATCCGGGAAGACATGAGGAGGGTATGACGACTATGAGCAACTGAGAAGCACACTAGCATGCACACACCAAATTTGGTGTCACTCTAATACAATGGCAAGTACCAATGTGAGGAGATCTAGCTCATAATTGTCAATCCCAGAAGATGTGAGGAAGGTATGACGACCGTGAGCAAGTGAGATGCACAAGTGCGGGAGTGAGAAGCACACTAGCATGCACACACATACACACACACACACGACAAGATAAAGAGATGCAACAATGAAATGTGTTCTATTTACAAAAGATCTCTTTTTAAATAAGCTTTAATCTCCAAAAAGCCAACCAAAAAAATGAGCTCTCTAGCTCTTTTTCTAGTTTTTGATTAGCTTTGGCCCTTTCCACACCTAGTGTTCGACCTAATAAAAAATTAGGTTCTAGGGCTTATTTGAGGGCTCAAATGGAGTCTAAAAATTATGAAAAATGATACATAGTTACTTCTAATACTCACAAGCTTGAGGACTCCTTGGATTGAAACAAATGGAGTCTAATCTACCAAAAAATGTATTTACAATTTTGGTGTAGTTATGAAAATCACTTTTGAAAAAGATTTATCTTTAAAGAAATTGGACAGGTCTAGTTGTCGGATCTTCATTGACTGCTATGCCTACTTGTTCTTGCTTGACCTTCCTCTACTCTAACGCTTTACGGCAGCTCCCCTGTCTTGTAACACCTGGACTTCCTTGGCTACTGTCAACACCCCCCCTTATGGCATCTGTCATCCCTGATAAAACCTTGTTGTAGGGAGTGTTTGATGTAATATTCGATGACATCTCTGGCTAGATGATGTTCTTGTATACACACTCCTCGTGCCACATCTATCATCAAATGATCCCAATCTACTGGACCTATAATGTTCGGACGTGGCACTCATAGCTGATCAACATGTATTTCTTGTTCTACTGCAAAGAGATGCAACACGTGAGTGGGTCTAGGAATGAAAATTTTTCAGTGGTACTCCCAAAATCTCATAGAGGACATCTCCTCAAATGTATACTTGTACCAAATAGGTGAGTACTTGATGTGTGCATGCCAGGCATAAATTATGTTTATGGAGGGGGTTTGGCTCATATCATATACCAGATTGTGACTCCCTTCAGAAAACCCAAGGGACGGAATATAGGGAGCATGGATTGTGCAAAAAAATTTGAACACTACCATCATTCACTCAGAAACATTCATACACATCCATAACAGTGTCTTTGATGGTTTTATCCTTAGGCGAGGGTGGGGTTGAAGATGCATGCAGGGACGAAGCTATGTCATGAAGGAGTATGTGAGTGGAAGAGGCCTGGACTTGACTCTTAGAAGGGCTGACTTTCCTACATTTTTCTTGGAAGAATTGAAAAAGCTCTTCATTGTCATCATCAAATCCCATGACCTCCTCATACTCTTCACGCAATAGAAGATTACCCGTCGGAGGGTTCGAAACAGGGTGAACGACGGGGAGGAGGAAGGAAAGAAGGTGAGGCAAACGGGTACGAGGACAATCACCTTTGACTAATTGATGCATAATGGTTTGAAACTCGTGATGGATGCGTCGAAAAAAGAATAACGCCCAATTGAGAGGCTCACGTGCGACAACATCAATCAAAGAATAGAAAGGGTGAGATATACCATAAGTGCATTTTTGGAGGTTGAGTGCAGTCACCAAAAATTGCAATGCAAAACATTCGGGCTCGGGTCAGCACATGATGGCGAAGTCATTGGAAGAATGTCTGGGAAAGAGCTACTTCATCATTGCCAATGGGAGAAGAGGAACTTCAATATGTCCTTCTTGTGGGAGATGGAAGATTTCAGCCACAGTGTTGAGAATAACCACCATGCGCAGGTTTAGGCAAGTAATAGGCCAAGAGGATTTCATCGGGGAGATATTTGCAATGGCCGCAATGATTGGGGTGAAGTAAGGATGACATTTTACCGAATGCCAGTGCAACTCGACAAATGCTAGTAAACTGCGAGGGCGAAGGAATTCTACCAGATCGGGGGATAGGCCAGCACGGAAGGTGGTGATGTTTGCAAGGGATTCCATGGCACATGGAGTAAACATAATGCACAAGCTACAGAACGCACAATACAAAGAGCGCAAGAACACAAAAAAGGAAAAGAATACAAAGATAGTGGTTAAGTAGAAAACACAGGGTGACATTGTGGCTATAGAGCATAATCATCACAAGTGGAGGGAAACATGTGTGGATCGTTACTACGAAAGCGCATTAAGAGATGCTGAATCGTGAAGGGCAGCGGTGGAGCATGTGTAATTAATAAAAAACGAGAGGATTACAGTGAGATGGTCAACCAGAAAGTGCATAGCAGAGACAATGAATCAAAGAGACCGAAACAAATCGGGTCCTAACGAATGTAAATAAAACATACACAAAGTTAAGGTGAAGTGGATGGCATGCCATACGGACGGAGTTTAGATCCATTGATGGGTTTATGGAGGAGAGTGCTAGTCAATGTAGATAACCGAAAACTAACCGGACCAATCTGCTCTGCAATATGATAGGGACCAAACCAACGAAGCTTGAACTTTTCAACCAAATGATTAGACTTGGTGTTTTAAAAAAGAACCAATTGCCCTACTGTAAAGATAGGAGTTCCGAGGAACGGATCATGAGTTTTAGCTTGTCACAGTTGAAATTCTTGAAGAACCAAAAAGCTTTCCAGATGCTGTTCATCTAAAGACCGCAAGACATCCAATCGAAAAGGGAAAGAATGTTCAGTTAATAATTTGTGCTCCAATGCCACTCGTAAGCTGGGTACCACTAATTCCATAGGTGCAATTGCCTCAAGACCACATGCGAGTTTAAAACGGGTACTTTTGGTAGCAACCTTATAAGTAGTGCAGTAAGCCCATAAGACCAAAGAAAGAAATTGATCCCATCTTTTTGGACATTCCAAAAAAAGTTTCTTCAGCATATCAAGAAGAGTTTTATTAGTACTCTCGACCAATCCATTCGCTCGAGGGTAATCAGGGGAGCCGAATTTATGGACAATACTGAAGGTTCGGGTGAGCACTTGCATTAATGTATTAGCAAAATGAGTGCCTTGATAAGAAACAATCTCCAAAGGGAGCCCATAACAAGGAAAAACATCATGAAGTAAACATTTAGCAACCATCGGAGCACTTGCTAACCGTAATGCCCAAGCTTTGGCCCAACGAGTAGCATAATCAGTACAGGTAAGGATATAACCATGATTGGTAACAATAGCAGGAGGCATAATAGGACCAATAAAATCCAAACCCCACTTTTGAAAAGGCTCAAGGGGAAGGACAGTCTGAAGCAGAAAATGATGCTAGTGTAAGGGTTGCCCAGAATGTTGGTAGGCATCACACTAGTGAACATAATTAGCAATATCCTGATGCATTGTGGGCCACCATAATCCATTATGCAGAATTTTTTGGTGCATAAGGTCTACCAAAAAATGGCCAGCGGAAGGAATGGAATGAGCCATGAAAATGACCAAAGAAACTTCATGTGGTGGGATACATCGTAAAATACTAAAAGTGCACCAGATGAATTCATATAATACAATTGTCCCACAGTGATGTGAAATCGATGACTATACATAGCCAATTTATGACGAGCTAATGTCGAGGTAGTATTTGGGGGACATCCACTAGTTAGAAAAATCAGAAGGGTGCCATAATACAAAGATGACACACGTAACACCTCGGAAGTATCCTGAATTGAGTCAGTCATATAGATTTCTAGAGTGGTATCATCAATGCCACCGAGGGGCTCACCAAAATCTAATCGAGAAAGGGAATCTATGAGAGCATGTGCAGATCTCGGGCGATGTACAACCTCATAATCAAATTCTTGAAGCAACAACACCCACCGAGCTAATCTACCACCTAAATATTGTTTTCGTACAAGAAAAACCAAAGCCGCATGATCCACATGAAATATAAATTTGCATCCCAGTAGATAGTGCCGGAATTTTTTCGCTAAATAGACTAAACCAAGGCATTCATGTTCAGTAGCGGAATAATTATGTTCAGTAGCTACTAGTCATCGACTGACATAATAAACAGGACGAAACCACTTGTCATGTTGCTACATTAACACACTTCTGATTGCAATATCAGAAGCATCCACAAAGACATGAAAAGGAAGTTGCCAATTAGGAGCTTGTAAAATAGAAGCTTGTGTTTTTCAGTCAGTCAAAAGCTAGTTGACATTCCTACGTCCACACAAACTGGCGAGGGTTACTGGTAACCAAACGATTAAGCGGTATATCCACATGAGCGAGCCACCGGAGATGTCGAACATGCCACAGTATTTGTCCAAGGAATCGCAAAACTTCCTTTGGAGTCATAGGAGGGGGTGCGTTTAACACGGCACAAACTTTATCAAGTTCCACTTGAATTCCCTATTGTAAAATAACATGACCGAGTAGCTTGCCACAGGAAATTGAAAAGACGGATTTGTTAGGATTTAAACAAAGATAAAACTCATGACACTTGGAAAAGCAGCATCTTAGGTGGTAGAGGTGAGCCAATGTATCACCAGATAATGAAAAATCGTCCAAATACACCCGCATAAATGCAGTTAAGTAGGGAGAAAAGATTTCCTACATGCATCGATGAAAGGTGCTTGGAGCATTGTGGAGACCAAATCATATCACCGTGCAAGCATATACTCCCCAATTAATAATAAATGTAGTCTTTGCAATATCCATCTCAGCCATGCGTACCTGATTGTAGCCACTATAACCATCCAAGAAAGAGTACATTTCTCGTCCAAGAAAGAGTACGTTTCCAAGAAAGAGTACGTTTCCGGTAGTCCGTCGTAATTGCTTGTTTTTCTTTGGGATGATGACAATAGGGGAGATCCATTCTGCATGCTCAATGGGAACAATGAAACCTAATTTCATAATCCGACCTAGTTCAGCTTTCACTTGTGCAGCATAATTGGGATTCATCCGATAACTCTGTTATTTAATTGGCCACACATCCGGTTTCGGCATCACATGGTGTTGGTAGATTCGAGGATCCAATCCATTCATATCACGATAGTCCCAAGCGAATATGTCACCAAATTCCTTCAATGGCTGTAGTAAGTCATCTTGAAAAGTCTCAAGTAGTCCGGCCTTAATCTTGATCGGACATGAGTTAACCTCGTCGCCCAAATTGCAAGTGATTAATTGATCTTCCCGTACATAAAACTGTCGGGGCATGGAAATATCTTCCTATGGGGGGAGTAAATGTTGAAGATCAGTAGCATCCAAAACTTGATCCACGATTGGTTCCACTTCTTCGGTAAGAGGGACTACCGTACAAGCGGCCGGAGTCCAATTATCCATTATGGTCTTCTAATTAACTGTACCCAATGCTAACAAATCCTGGTTAGCATTTAGAAAAGCTTATTCTTTGTCATTCGAAATGCCATCCAACATATGCATGGGTTTTGCCATGTAAGGTCGTGCATGTAGATCACAGGGCCTCATATCATCCAAGGGTACAACATATTTCCAGTGATTGCTTTTAAAAATAAGTTCGTGTGCAGACCAATCTTGTAACACTTTTGCTTGCTTCAACCAGGGCCTCCCAAATAATAAGTTGTAATCCAGGATTGATTTAGGTAATTCCAAGACAACAAAATTCATTTTGAACACTGCTCCCTGTAGGGTAATGGGTATATCATGCACCAAACCCATTGGTGTACCCGAGATTGATCAACCATTGTTACAAAGAACTGGACAGGTTCAATTTGAGTCCATGCTAACTTCTTACAGAGTGCGTCTATAGCAATATTGACCCCTGAGCCTCCGTCAATTAATACTTGTGTAATTTTGTAGTTTTTATACCATACCGTAATTAAAGGAACAAAATGATCCACATTAGAATCAATTTCCTGGCTGATGGTTGCTGTCGCAGGTATGCAAGACGATCCTGGACTAATTTGTTGCTAAAATTGTTGTCAAATACCAGGGACCAATGCTAAAAGTTGCCCCAATGGGATCATAATGGATGCTTTTGATAAAATATTCCTCATAGAATCAAAATTTGACGTACCAACCACCGGTACCGGATCGGGAAAAATAGTCGGTTCTTGACTTGCCCATGTGCTATCTTTAGTAAATATTCTTTGTTGTTCTTGGGTGCAACTTCTTACCAAAACATGTTTGAACTGCTACTGCTTGTGTATCTACCATTGAGATGTATACCATATTTGTCATGGGGTGCTGTCATTCTTTTCTTCGCTTATCATATTCAGCTACTTCTTTACAATATCTACGGATATGTCCAATTTCTCCACAAAAGTGGCATCTTGGTGGTGGGAGAGATGTAGCTTCACCAGATTGTCTCAAATTCCAATGAGGTTGTCCAAAATTGTTTGGTCGTTGTCCTCTCTAATTTTTGTAAGTTTGATAAGATGTATTTCTCAATTGTGGTGGTACATAATGGGTGGACGGTTGTCCCTGCTCTTGTATTATGGCATTTATGGTCGGTCTCGTCTATACTTTGGCATACTATGCTTATGTATCTGATTTAAGTTTGAAATTTTTCTCGGATGCAGATTGGGCTGGCTCCAAGGAAGACAGAAGGAGCACCTCAGGATACCTTACTTTTGTAGGCTCAAAACTTATCTCATGGTCATCCAAGAAGTAGCCCACAGTTGCTCTCTCTTCTACTGAAGCTGAATAGAGAGGTCTTGCCATAACTACTCAAAAAGCAATGTGGATGAAGAAACTATTTATAGATCTTGGATTGGACATTGGAACTCCAAATATTTTTGGTGACAACATGAGCTCTATTCACTTGGGTGCCAATCCAATTTTTCATGCAAGGACTAAACATATTGAAGTACATTATCACTATGTAAGAAAGAAGATTGTGCACAAGGAAATAAAGTTATCTTATGTGTCAACCCATCAACAATGTGCAAATATCTTAACCAAGGCATTAGATGGAACCAAACTCAGCAAATTCAAAGGTATCATTGGTTTGCAGGTAATCTTGGAAGACTGAAGACCTCAAGCTCACTTGACTTGAGGGGGAGCTATTGGAACAAGTCCATGGCAAGTCTAAGTGGTGGCTTGAGTCATCAAAAGACATAGAAACTTGAAGGAAATGTATAGTATTTGTAGAGTTCACTTGTGAACTCACCCTTGTAAATTTTAAACTTCTAGTCGATGTAAAAGTGAAAGTATCTAAAGTGCTTGAGTCCACTTTATAAGTAGGAAGGAGAAAACCATAAATTTTTGATTGAGTGAGTTGGAGAATCAATCACTAAAAGATTGGAGATTGATTTTAGGTGAGATTCAAATTCAAATTTGGGTTCCAAACATCACTATATATACATGGATTTTAGTCGTGGTTTTTGTACCTCCATGAGAAGGGCTTCATGCCATATGAGAGTGTGGTGACAAGGCACACATCCAGTAAGACCATTGTACTTTACAAGCAATATACATTTATTTTGATGTTCATTTGTGTCCATATCTTCATGTCTATGTGAGTGTACTGCTCACTGCCTCTATCCCTGTGAATTCCATGAGCTTGGGATGTCCCAACTCCTTAATGCCCATAAGAGACATTGGATCTTGGTTGCAGAAAAACAAATTCACCCTTCCAGCTGTAGGCATGCCTATGTAGTTCCATTACCATGAACACTCTCTCCGATGTGTTTTCTAAGTAGACCACTTTGCTTGGGGTGTCTTGATCTTTAAATTCATATATTGTCATGCTTCCTACTTTGCTAGGTTGATTGGTCTTAAACCTATAAAAGGCTTCATCTCTCTCCCTATTCCAGAACAATTATACACCTTTGTTGTCCTCGAGAATCCATTTTGGTGTGAGTATGTTGGAAGGGATGGATGGATACCTCAAGCTAGTGAGGTGGTACTGCTAAAACCTGCTTTGTACCAGCCCTGATGCACTTAAGAGTTATAAGGTAGGCCCTTTTAGCTTGCAAATGACACCAAGAAAGTACTTATGGACTTTGGAATTGATACTTGAAATAGTTAATCCAAAACAAACTAGTTTAAGAATAACTAGTGTTGAAAACTTTTTATTTTAGTCCATACACCTACTGGTTCTTTTAATCAGAGCTCACAACACAATACCAATTGGAAAAATTCCTTTTGGGGGAATTCAATTAGCTTAGATAGCTAATGATTGCAATTGGAGTCATTTAAAATGATCAACTATGCTTTGAGAAATAACTTTAGCAAATCAGATCTTACCCCCGATTTAGGGAACAACCAGTAGGTGACCAGTGAGCACTTCGAAGCTGATTTCTCCCAGATGCCAGAACCAAATCCTTGAATTTTTTACAAAAAAGAAGACTTTAAGCTGGTTCCAACTAGCCAAAAATTATGTAAAATAGTTGAGTATTCGCTGAGATATGACCAGAAGAAGTTGACTGTTCTGAGTAGTCATAGTAGAGAAGTAGACATAGATGTTCAATGAGCTATATGTATTATAGAACATAATTGTACAGAGTCATTGGCATTGTAATGATGCTCAATGATGATGAACTGAGTGAGCTATAGTGTGAACTGTTGGAACATCAAGCTTACACTATGCTTGAGGTGGATTTGATCTACATCGAAGGCTATCGTGTCGAAAGAATATCCGTTGGAGAGTTCTTTTTCATATGCTCATTTATTGTATTTTTTTGAGAATATTTTGATGGCTCATTTACCATTGTAAAAGCCTTGAGCTTGACACATGTAAAGGTAGAAATATAGAGCCAAAATCCCATGAAATTTTGGTGGTTGAAGTTGCATTCAATCAAGTAATCAATCACCTAAAAGTAGATCAATCAAGATCTTCACTTTTTCCTAGATTGTAGGAAAGTGAATTGATTCCCTCCAACAACCATTCCCACCTTCATTTGAATTCAAATTCAATTTGTAAAACTTGTGGAACACTCCTAGAGTCTATATAAAGACTTGGAATCACTTGTAAAATAGATGGAAGCAATATACATACACTTGTGACCATCATTGTCTTGCTCCTTCAATTTTCTGCATCATCTTCTTCGCCAACAGTAATCTTGCAGAGGCTGCTGCTCTCTCCTCAGAGCTCCAAATTGAGTGCAAGAGGACGCATTGGAAAGATATTAGTGTCTAGTTTATGCCTGTTAATTTTCAAAGCATTTGGTTCAGCAGATTTGGAGAAATCTCAGTTTTTCTACCTTGGGGTCAATCTCTACGTATTCCTGAAAAATAGGAAGTACCACCGGTGAATGTCGTATTCATTCCTATAGCATATTTTTGCTTATTCCTTATAATTTTGTGCATTCCATACACTCAACCCTATGTGTATCACTCCCATAAAAGGATTTTTTCTAATTGTAATCACGCTGGTCGCTATGGGCATTTGAAGTTCGTTGTCTCTTCCATAGATAGTAAGCTTTTTGAGCTAGTCGACCCGCAAACCTATCTGTTTTGTATCGACTCATTCCCCTTGATGCTCCAAAGTACATAGTGTGTTTCTTTGCACTTATAGCATGACTATAAGGTCTATTTGAGTCTCCAAAAGCTCAAGGGCTGGTCTTGTGCCGGTTGGCTTGACCAAACTTCATCGCTTCGAAACGCACTTTTCTACCTTCGACAAGCTTCTCCAAGTTCTTTCATGAACTACTCAAGGTTTACAAATGATCAAGGAGAGAGCTCTAAAATGAGGCACTTGTCACCGCGAGATTTTACAAGGCCTTATATATGTTTCTTTTGAGTTTGCATTTTGAATTCAAACTTTGGATCCAATAAAAAAATGTGACGCCATTGATTTAAGAGATATTCCCTCATCATTAAGTCATAGCTAATACTCTTCCTGATTCCATGAGTTATAAGCTTTTACAAGATTCTCCTAAGAATTAGTGTTTTACAATGGTAAATGATCAAGTAGTTACAAGCTATAGTTCACATGAATCATCAAGTGTTAATTCCACACAATGTCTTCCATGTTAAGCCAAATGTGTAGGCTTGAACATTTGCACCAATAGAGTATCATGGTTAGGACCAATTTAACTCTTGGGGTTCTTAGTTCTCTTCCTCAATTCCCTTGCTCTATGTCACCTATTTCAAACTTTGGGATTACATTGCTAAATTCATATGTTCTATCTAGCTAATTTGCGACTAAATATATGGTTCCTTCTTTATCAAGGTATGAACCATCTTCAAATTTGACTGTCAGGTGCTCTAGTCTAATGGGTTGATCAGGGTTTTTAATTTGGACAATAGATCTTCTTAGAATATCCTCATAGATGTGAGCACCTAATCAGTTGTTCTTGGTATATTCTAGTTGAGTCATGTATGGTCCTTCTAGTTTTTCTAAGTATGCCACTCCTAAGCTACCTACTGGTTTCTCCATGCTATACGACATCTCAGAGTCACTCATTTTTGAACTTAGGATGTATGGGTAATCACTCAACAGTTGGTCCCAAGACCTAGCCATATGATTGACACTAGTCTCAAAACATCTGATGCCTTGTCTATCGTGGCCTAGGTGTCTTCCTAACCTAAGGTTCATAAGCCTTGGTCATTATCCCAATTTTCCCAAGTACAACCTCGTTGCAAAGTTCTTTAATATTAGTCCCTTATTCTTTTTGTTCTCCTTAGACTGTCACTTCTTATCCAATAGTTTTTGTCATGAGAAATACTTGAGTTTTAATGCACTTTAAGTTTGATCACTTGATTTATGTTCTTTCACTTTAAAGTTTGTCGCAAAGCTACTTATTTATGCTTGCTCTTGAGTATTGAAGTTCTTGTACTTGCATCATGCCTAACATAGCCCTAATTAATCAATACATCTAACCATACTTAGCCTAAGCTAGGAATTGATTGAGGGGGTTGAGAATGCTCCAACCTCAATCCACTTATCCCTTGGATCACCCTTGAGTGCTCAAGACACACGTTCTTAAGCTTGTAACATGGTCTTGCTCTAGACGCCCTTTGATGCTCTCAATGGACCTCTAAAAGTCTCACAATTAGATCGAGTTAAATTTATGTGAATTAGTAGACCCTTTTCATTCATGTAATTCAAAGACCAAATTTCCCCTTTTCTTTATGAAAGACTTTCTTAAGGAGCCCTTAGCTTCCTCTCCCCTGTGGAAGGCCAACTTCAAAATATTATATCTAAAACTCAACTTATGATTTTAAACAAGCTTTCCAATGAACTATAGATCAGTAGAAAGGGATTTTGTATGAAAAAGTTGTCTGTTCAGGGTTTTGGGGATAAAAACAAGAAATCAGGCAAACATGACTTCTTCAGATACTTTCTTGGGGGCCTCACAATGTTCCAATCACTTGAAATTTATGATCAAAATTAGCCCAAATTTTGAAAATTAAAAATCCTAAAAAGTTGGTTGAAATTGCCTATCAATCGTGATGGACATGGCTAACAATCACAATGGACAGAGCTGTCCATTGTGGCCTATCTATCGTGATGGATAGTGTCTATCACGATGGACATGTCTATCAGGATAGATAGTGTCTATCATGATGGACTGAATTTTTTGGATTTTTGCATGAATACCTATCAATCATGGGTTTATGCATCAAGATGGACGAAAATTTTACCAAAATCAAGTGTCAAACATGATATTTCTGTCAATCGTGATGGACAAGAGTGTCCATCATGATGGACAGTGTCTGTTGCGATGGACACCTGTTTGTTGCAATGGACAAACAGTCCATCGTGGGTTGTCAATTGTGATGGACTGCATTTTTTTGGTCTTTTGCATTTATTATTGTCAATCATGCTATGTGTTGTGATGGATAGGTTTTTGGCTAAGTGCAAGTGTAAATCGTGATATTTGTGTTGATCGCGATGGACAAGGACATCCACCGTGATGGATGCTATCTGTTGTGATGGATAGAAGCATCCATCATGGTCTATCTATCGTGATGGACAAGTAGTCCATTGTGATGGACAATGTCAATCATGATGGATGCTCTCTATCATGATTGATAGAAAAAATGCAAGATTTTTTTTGAAATTTTTATGGATTTGCAATGTGCATATCTTCTACTCTATGGTGGTGCACTTAGTTCTACCAAAAAGTCGATTGTTCTATCTATTATGATGAGCAGAGTTCAACACCCTGAGACCTGTGCAAAGAATGCTAAGAGGATAGTGTGGATCATCCATGTCTTAAGAGCATTTTCATTTTGTGTGAGTGCTAAGAGCATATTTTGCATCACTGGTATCCTATTAGTGTCATTTGTGTGGTGTATTTATGTGTGAATTGAATGTTTAAGTAGCTTAGAGCCATTCCTTTCGATCATATCCATCCTTGCTTATGAACGTAGGTATGCATATGCATATGCGAATGTGTATATGTATGTGTATTCCTTTGTGTATGTGTGTGTGTATGCATATGTGTATGCCTATTTGTTTGTGTATGTGTATGTGTATGTGTATTTGTATCTCTATGTGTATATATATGTGTATGTATATGTGTATGTGTGTGTATGTGTATGCGTATGCAAATGCATATGTGTATGTGTATGTGTATATGTGTTTGTATGTGTATATGTGTGTGTATGTGTATGTGTTTGTGTATGTGTATGTGTATGTGTATGCCTATGCATATGCATATGTGTGTATGTGTATGTGTAAGCATATGCATGTGTATGTGTATGTGTATGCATATGCATGTGTATGCATATGCATATGCATATGCATATGCATATGTGTATGCATATGTGTATGTGTATGTGTATGGATGTGTGTCAATATGTGTCTGTGTTTGTGTATGTGTATGTGTATGTTTATGTGTATGTGTATGTGTACGTGTATGTGTATGTGTACATATATGTGTATGTGTATGTGTACATATATGTGTATGTGTACGTATATGTGTATGTGTATGTGTATGTGTACATATATGTGTATGTGTACGTATATGTGTATGTGCATGTGTACATGTACATGTATGTGTATGTGTCTGGTTATGTGTATGTGTATGTGTATGTGTATGTGTATGTGTATGTATATGTGTATGTGTATGTGTATGTGTATGTGTATGTGTATGCGTACGTGTACGTGTATGTGTATGTGTATGTGTACGTGTATGTGTATGTGTATGTGTATATGTATGTGTATGTGTATGTGTATGTGTCCCTATATGTGTATGTGTTTGTGCATGTGTACGTGTATGTGTCTATGTATGTGTCTTTGTTTGTGTCTATGTATGTGTATGTTTCTCTATATGTGTTTGTGTTTGTGTCTGTGTATGTGTAGGTGTATGTGTAGGTGTATGTGTAGGTGTATGTGTAGGTGTATGTGTATGTGAATGTGTGTGTAAAAAGCATTTCAATCATGATTTGTGATCAGAGGTGATGCATGCACTAAGGCTCTATATTGATTTGCATTTGTTGCCACATACTTGACTAATACTACATTCACAGGGAATGGTGGTTGCTAACCTAAGATCATTGGAGTTCTTTGCTGTGCTTGGTAAAGTTACTAATAGTTTTGTTGAGGACTATATAAATATTGTTGTTGGTATTGGTTTTGATACCTATAATGCTATTGGTAGGTTTTCCTAACTTCCTTATTGTTGTAGGGGCAATCGCGAGCTAGGTGATTGGTATACTTTCTATCTATATTACAATACTAAGAACATGGGCTAAGGGTAGCTTTTGCTTGCATAGAGCAAGAATTTGCCATGTGATCTCCTCCATAGGTGTATCAATGCTTCACAATGGTTACTCTTTGGGCTTATTTATTCTTAAGATTTTCTCACAATTTTGAGCAACAAGTCTCGTAATTTTTCAACCAATGAAGAAGGCTTTAAACAAGGTACTAGTTGAATAATATGAATCTTTTTTGGAGTTTCAAAAGTTCTATTTCCTTTCCTAGGTTGTCCTCAGTGTCTATCTATATCCTAACACATTGATCTACGGTATTTGGCTCTTACAAATACACATATGATCTAAGTTTCACACTCAAATAGTCTATAATATGATATAGCCGACAACATAAAATGCCGGAAGTAACAATAAGATCACCATTTGAGAGATCATGAACTGTGCATCTATCATTAAAAAAATTGATAACCAAGCCAATCTTGGCTAATGCAAAACACAAGATATATTTCTTCATTCTTCGCACAAAAAGAACTACCATCAACCAACTCCCATTATAGGATAAGAGGATTTGTTAGTGCATGTGATAGTATTCCCTATAGAGCCAAGCTCAAGTGAATTGTAGAAGCTACAATATGAGGTAACATGTTTGGTTGCCCCACTATCAAAGTACCAAACAGCTGAGTCTATTGTAGACATACACTCTTCATGAGAAGATGATTCATAGCTGCAAATGGTGGTAAAACACCCATTCTACAGTGTGCACAAGGTTAGAAAACTTTGTTTTAGATGTAGAGGCATCTACAACTTTCCTAAATTATCTACAAATTTGTTTCTTGCTTTTTCTATTTTCTTTTCATCTTTGTCTTCCTTCTTCAACTCTGTAGCATTAACTTATTTCTGCTTACTAGTAGATGAGATCCATTTACCTTTGCCCTTCTAAGTAGCTAAGAAAGCTTGATTTGCAACATGCATAATTGACCTATTTTGCTTGGACTAATATTCCTAGGCTAACTCCTCAAATGCCACTACATTTGGATTTCCTTTCATCATCAACCAAAGAGTAGAAGAAAAACTCTTATATGATATTGGAAGATAGTTCAAAACATTGCAATATCATATAAGACTTCATCATCTGCACAAGTGAACTATTTGGTAAGACTTCATCAACAAAAATCAAGTGCTCCATCATGTCTTTTCCATGGAATCTCCTTCATTCATATCCTCACTCTCCATCTGTTTTTGGAGGAAATTAATCAAGCCTCATTTCTTTCCTGATATAAAGTTGTACGTGTATCCCAAGCATCCTTTGCTATTTTGCAAGAGCAAATGTGAGGGATAATACTGGACAACTGAAACTTGTATATATGTTGGCACAAAAGGATGAAATTGCCTCAATAATCATTGTGATACTGCATTTGAAGTTCGAAACGAGCTCATTCAAAATTTCAACACCACAAATCAAAGTTGTTTTGAAGTTCTAAGACTATAACTGGAGGGGTGTCAACGATTCCCTAGATGAAATAGCAACCTACTTTGATACCAGTTGTTGGAGTTTGAGATATGTGAAAGCATATGAACAACATAAGGAAGAAGAAGAAGAAGCTTGGAGCACGTCATGATATAGAATGAACTACCAAGTGAATGTGAAAAGATAAGTAATTTGTTACGATTATGGAGATATATACAAGTCGAGAGTAAAAAAATCCTCCTTAAGAGGGAAAAAGTTCCCTACAAGTCCTAAGTGTTTTTACACACATCACTACTAAAATATATCAAAACTTGAACTCATATACCATGACCTCATCTTAGTGAAGGGTCTTGTTATTCAAAATCTCCAAAGGCATTCTTACATTTGCTTATTCAAAAATAGTTATATGCCCACATTATCTTAGGGTACTTTGGATGTGGCAATGATCCTTATCAATACCGTCTTTCCTCTAGGTGTACTAGGTCCTTCATAGGGATCATCTTCCTTAGGTTCTCCTATTTTACACTCACAAAGAGCTACTCCAAAATCGTCCGTCCTATTTGGAAAGTTGGTTATCACATACATAGTTCCTTGCTTATCTATATATGATCTCTTCTCAACTTTGATTATGGGGTGATTAATCCCAAAAGGGTGTTCATGGTTTTTGAGTTGAACAACATATCATCTTAGATATACTAACCTTGAATCATTTTGGGTCTCTCCATGCTATATGAACTATTCAATTCACTTGTGCTTGATCTCAAAGTAGAGAGATGGCTACCTAGTAGCTTAAACCAAGATTTTTCCAGATGATTGAAACTAGCTTTAGAAGACCTCAAGCTTTCTCCATCCATTCTTCCAAGATATTTGCTTGCTCACAAGTTCATGAATTATCCAACCCTTTCCCTTAAAAAATACTTCTACATGTTTTGATTTTCTTGATTCTCTATCAGTTTTCTTTCTTTTATATGATTAAATTAATCCTTGCCTTTGTATTGAAATGTTAGGAATGAGTTAAAAGAGTAGTCTCTTTCATTTGATCATTTGCTTACATTCTTTTCCTTGGATTTTCATGTTGAAGTATATTTTTGATCCTTGAACTTGATGCTTGTTTTGGTTTATTATGCTTCATTGTTCCTATTGCAACCTTAAGAGCTAAACCTAGAGCTACGTGCTAAGTCTAAACTAGAAATTGGCCAAAGGTATTTAGAGTTTTTGAACCTCAACACATGTTCTCTACAAGGTTAATCCAAGCCCAAAACAATGTCCCAAGCTTCTTTTGCATACACGAGCACAAACACAATACTATGGACTATATGTGCACCTAGTATGTTTGATAGATCCTAAAATATTTTACTAAAAAGTGTGTCTATCATGATAGGTTGGTCTATCGCAATAGTGTTCTATAATATTAGAGTTCTCTATCGCAATAGAGGGTGTTTTTCATGATGGAGTGATATATCATGATAGTGGTGACTATCACGATAAAGCCAATCTATCGCAATAGAGTGAGCCTATTGAAGTTTTGATTTGCCATGATAGCATGGTGTGTCATGATACACAACCTTGTCTTGACTGTGATATGTTGTGATAGAGTGGTCTGTCATGATAGACGATGGTCTATTGGGGAGCTTTGTCACAATAAGGTGGGCCTGTCTTGATAGAGTGATGTATCACAATAGAGACATTTTGTCACAATAGAGTGTGGCTATCATAATAGATTAACTCCATTTGATTATTTTATCACAATAGAGTGGCTTTATTGTGATGTGGTGACTTTATCATGATAGGGTGACTTTGCTGTGACAGACGTGAAATTTCATGATAGAGGGTTTGTTTTTGTATGTTTGCTTTATTGCAATACATGGATTTTTCATGATAGATTGAGATCTATCATGATAGATGGGTTAGTTCATTGGGGTGGTCTATTGTGATAGCCTCAATTTGTCTCAATAGGGTGACCTTGTTGTGATAGGGCCGACCTATCATGATAGAGCCAGTCTATCGCTATAAAGACATGGTCAGCCGCAAGTTTGGTCTATTGTGATAGAGTTAAAACTTGAAATTTTTGTAATGCATCTGGTGCATTGGAGAGGTGCTTAGGAGGCCTATCTTTTTGTGTTCATGCATTAGTCAAAGGTCTAATGTTTTAGTTTCTCATTATAGATTGAGGGTATGCCTTGAGAATCAAAAAATGGTGTGTTGTACCTATGCAAATTGTTTCAGATGATGGCCACTTCGAAATCACAAGAAAATAATAAAAAACATGCAAAAACCATACATTCTCTCGCTCTCTCTCTCTCTCTTTCTCCCTCTCTCTCTCCCTCTCTCCCTCTCTCTCTCTCTCTCTCTTTCTCTCTCTATCTCACATGCACACACACACACACACACACACAAGAAAATGAGGAATGAATGGAGAAGCTGAGCATATGGTCTCCGAGGTGAAAATTCGGTGAAGAAGGAGGTGCAATGGGAAGGTGAATGGGGATGAATGGACATAATAGAATTGCACATGGAGCTAGGAATGAATAAGATAATGGAAGAAAATCAAAAGAAAAAACCTACTTACCAATGATTCCAACATCTTCTCTCTACTCTTACCATCACATGTTTGTTCCTTGAGCAGCTCTTCAATGACCCCAAAAAAGTGTCTCTCACGGAACGATATTGAGTACCAAAATCCAGTTTTAGATTATCAACCTAATAGAGAAGAGGATAATATGAAGATTGTGAGCAAGTGATGCATGCAATTTTGAAGGTAAGAAGCACAATAATGCACACACACGTACACACAGAGATGCGAGGAAGAGAAGATAGAGTGCAACAATGGAGTATCAATTTAATGAGCATCAAAGTTACAATTGAACCTCTTTCTAGACAATCTCAATCTATTTACCTTGACCAATCTCTCAAAATGAGCCTACATGCTCTATTAATAGTTTTTAGACTAGGTTTGATTCGTCTCACATCTATTGACCAACATGGTCAAAAATATGTTCAAACTCTAATTTCATAGCTCAAAGGACCTTCCAAAAATTTGAAATTTGATACATGCATTCTACCTAAGCTCCTTAACCTCCAGGACTCTTCCGCTTGGAGAAAATGGAGCTATATTTACAAAATGAGATTTTTACAAAGTTATAGTGATGAAAATCATTATTTCAATGATAAAAATATGTTTTTGCTCAATTCAATTGTGTAGTGTCTCTCTCTCTCTGCATGCTCCCACTTCTTCAATGTTTGCTCATATTGTGACTTCCACTTGGGCCACTTGATGCATCACCTCCTTGTCCAATAATGTGTATGTGTGTGTGTTGGTTTGCGTTTGTGTGTATCTCTATGTATGTGTGTACGATTCCTTGTATATATTTTTGTATGTGTATGTGTATGTGTATGCATATATGTATGTATATGCATGTGTATGCATATGGATATGCATATATGTATGCATACGTGTATGTGTATGCATATGCGTATGTGTAAATATACATGTACATGTACATTTATGTGTACATGTATGTGTTTGTGTATGTGTATGTGTACATGTATCTGTACGTGTACATGTATGTGTATGTATATGTGTACGTGTATGTGTACATGTACGTGTATGCATACATGAGTGTGTACGTGTGCATGTCCATGAGCGTGTACATGTGCGTGTCTATGAGCATGTCGGTGAGCATGCATGTGTGCTTGGATGTGCACATGTGCATGTGTGTACGCGTGTATATGAGTGTGTGTACATGTGCATGTATGCATGCGTGTGTGTATGTGTATGTGTATGTGTATGTGTATGTGCATGTGTATGTGTATGTGCATGTGTATGCGCATGTGTATGTTTCTGTGTTTGTTTGTGTGTGTGTGTATGTGTATGTGTATGTGTATGCTATATGTATGTGTATGTGTTTGTGGATGTGTATGTGTGTGTGTGTGTGTGTGTATGTGTGAGATAGCAAACCCTTTTTGACATCAGTGCTCACAAAAATCTACACATAGATATATGTGTTCCATACCATCCAACAATCGAGCTCATGTACTTTCTCTAGAGAGTCACATACAACTCTTCTTTATACACTATATGAGGTAAACCTCTTATACACATAACAAGTTGCATGACGGATTTATTGACCTCTTTTCCTAAGGACTGATTCACAGCCCAAGCATCAACAATGTGACATTTCCTTCCCCTTAAAAACATTTTTGTACTCGAAATGTAGATGAAATGTCCTTTATGGTATAAAGTGCTCAAACTTCCCTAAACCTATGTAGTCTATGTAGATGTTCATCTATGTTTGTGGTTTCCATGCATCCTTCCCCTTAAGAAGCCTCATATGAGATCATCTTAAAGGTGGCAAATTATCTGAGTGGTATCTACTATCTCCCATACACTCAACTTCCAAACAATCACTCTCATAACATATAAAGTCATCAAAATAACCGAGTCCATATGATGTATCCTCAATGGAATAATAGTATGAAAATTCCCACAAAAAGTGACTTAAAATTTATCTAGGACTATATGATAGATTTTCCCTCATACCACTCTTAAGTCTTCCTAACCTTGACTTTGGTCACAAGTAATAGTTTAATCTAAAATACCCTATGAACTATGCAATTCAATGGTCTAGCTTAACATTCCAGTAACCATAGAATCCTCTAAAATATAGAACAAATTACCATAAAAAGTGACTTCAAATCTATCTAGGACTGAATGATATATTTGCCCTCATACCACTCTAAGTCTTCCTAACCTTGAATTTGATCACAAGTAATAGTTTAATCTAAAATACCTTGTGAACTATGAAATTCAATGAAGTAGCTTAACATTCCACTAACCAAGTAGTCCTTGGTTTGTTACCCATAAAGTTGGACTAAGTTCTATTGGAAGAATATCTATTCATGCTAGTGCAAACTCTAAAATTTTCTCTTTCCTTAACTTTTCCATATGAATGCAAAAGCACTCCCTTGGAGATTTAGATAATCCATAAGTACCCATCCTCCTAATTGATGCTCAGACATCATCCTCATGATGAAACACCAACGAAGAGTTTGCTAACCCAATAGGTTAGATCTATCCCTAACTCCTAGAAACCCTAAAGAGAGGAGTCATAGCTCTACTCCGAATCTCACTAATATCAATGCTAGATCATCTCATCTAGTCGAGGACCATCACCAGAAATAAACATAGATGCTTCTTTCTAGACTCATCATGTGAGGCTCAATCTAATCATTAACTTTTTGATCAATTACCTTTGATAGAAGAGTGCCACTCCTATCTAGAAAATCTAAAATGGAGAAAGTGAGTCTCTCTCTCTCTCTCTCTTGCTCACTCTCTCTCTATCTCTAATCTCATCTAAGGAAAAGAGCTCTATTAATGGAATCTATTCCATACAATTGTGCTACTCATCCATAATTGGAAACATTTTTATAAGTTCTCCGTGTCTTTTCCCTCAAAAAAATAGAATAAAACTCCCATATGAAAAACAATTATGTTGAAAAGTAGAATAAATGAATTCCTTTTTAAAATATAAACTATGAGATGTTCTCTAAACACTTCTTTTTTCTAAAGGAAGATATACTCTATTCTTCTCCTGTGAAGAAAACATATCTTCCTTTTCTTTTTCTCTTTCAAAGGAAAAGAGCTAAAAGGAGATATCTAAGGTAAACTACCAAAGTGAGATCTCTAATCTAAAGTGAGATCTTTCATCAATCTCTAAGCTAATTCCCACTTTTTCCTTCCCTTCAAAGAGAATTTTATGAATTCATTTGCTCCTCTCTTCCATAAACTAATTCATACTCCTTCATTGCATACATGCCTATGAAGATGAAGATCAAATCTCCCATAATAATGAAGGTGTAGGTTGTGAAGAGTGGAGAAAATAAATTCCTTCTTAGGGTCAAAGCACACTGCTGAAATGCTCAATGGTGATATGACATGATTATGGTAAATAATGATATGACATGATATGATAATAAAGAGATGTGTATCCATACTAAAGAAAGGACCTCTTCCAACCATTCTATGTGGATGAATCCGTATGATCCATCCAGACTAATGGAATTATCCTTCCTAAAAGCTATAAAGTGAGTATGTGATATGAATGGAAATAAAATCATCTATCACATACTCTATTGGAAGAATAAATCTTCCGTAAACTATGAAGGATAACTTTAAATCCTAAGGATATATATACTAAACTCTCTTCTTTGATCTAGTGAGACATGCCCCTATGAACGATAACTCCTTTAGAGTAGAAGTGCATTTGACGCTTGCTAAAATTTCCCATTTAACATTTTGCAAGAAAGTTAAAATCTTGGTTAATGGCTCTTTTGGGGAGAAAATTATCATGCAAGAAGGGAGGATTTGGATATGTGAAAATATAAGGAAGTATCTTCACATATTGAAGACATGGAGAGAAAATTATGATTTGAAAGATGGAAGAATTCCTTTGGGCACTTTAAAAATCACATTTCCACTTTTTTTTCGAGCACCTCCATGAGTTTATTAGTTTGGCAAAGCATATTCTGGATGCCATATCTTGGCCTAACAAACTCCCAATTGGACATGCTATGCATTGTTTTGAAGATCACAAGTTTTACTTTCTTTTATGAAAAGAAATTATGGAAATAATGTATTTTTCTAGATCTTTGAAGGTCTGTAAACTCTAATAGTTTTTGACATATACATTCTAGAAGCAATATCTTGCAAACTGGAAAGGCCTTTGTAGTAATTTCACTTTCAAGAATTTATAAATGTTGTATATTGCATATCATGATGGTCTAGTAGTCCAAAAAAAGTTTCGTGGGTCTTTAGGTGGATCACATATGCATTTTTGTTAGTATATTTGCATTATTTTGGTAATTATTTGGCCATGTTTGACATGAAGTGATCCAATGTCATCGAACATTTCAAAATTTTTTTTAGGATCTAGCAAGACAAATGCAGAGGTCTCAAATCTTAGCAAAAGACTTAGATGCATCCAATTTATACATCAAACCATTCAAGGATGTATGGCTTATATTTTTAAGCATTATGGCTTATGTTTTGGCATGTTTATATATACATGAATTGACATATGATTGAGTATTTGATCATTTTTTTAAGTTGGGATCAACTTCCTAGGAATATATATATATATATATATATATATATATATATATATATATATTTATTTATGATTTGTAGGAAAGATGATTGCAAAAAATAGAAGGTTATGTAACATAGATGTTGTTGTTTATATTTTTTGAAGGTTATGGAGTTCATACTTCAATATAGGGATTGTATGCCATGGGTTCACAAAGCCCTATGCTATAATGAATATTTTTGCACCTTCACTTCACACCTAAGAGGTGTGGTAGCTTGGATAAGGCATGCACCTATGATATATGTTGTGGAGGTTTGATTCTATAGATCGTCATGCTAAAGCTCTAATGCCAATCTAAGATCAAAAAACCTTTTTGTCACGCTTGCTCATGAAAGCCTACACATTGACATACATGTTCGATACCACCCAATTGCCGAGCTTGTGTCTTCCCTCTAGAGAGTCACACATGACTCTTCTTTCTACACTATATGAGGTAAACCTCTTATGCACATGACAAGCAACATAAGAGATTTGATAGCCTCTTTTCCTAGGGAGTGATTCACACAAGGATCAACAATGTGACACTATGTGTATGCATATGTGTATCCGTATGCATTTGTGTATGAATTTTCATATGTGTACGTGTATGCATATGCATTACGTAGGCATATGTGTATGTGTATGCATATGCATATGATATATGTGTATGCATATGCATATGAATATGCATATGTGTATGAATATGGGTATGCATATGGGTATGTGTATGCATATGCATATGTGTATGTGTATGCCTATGTGCATGCATATACATATGCATATGTGTATGTGTATGAATATGAATATGCATAAATGTATGCGTATGTGTATGCATATGCGTATGCGTATGCATATGTATATGCATATGCATATGTTGTGTATGACTATGTTGTGTATGTGTATGTAAATATATGTTATGTGTATGTTGTGTATGCATGTCTTGTGTATGCATATGTGTATGGGTATGTGTATGTATATGTGTATTCATGTGTATGTGTATGTGTATGTGTTTGTGTATATGTCTGTGCAAGTGTGTGTATACATGTGTGTGTATGTGTGCATATGTGTTTGCGTATGCATATGTGTATGCATATGTGTATGCATATGCATATATGTATGCATATGGGTATGCATATGCATATGTGTATGTTTATGTGATGTGTATGTGTATGTGTATGTGTATGTGTATGTGTATGTGTATGTGTATAAGTATGTGGGTACTATATGAAAAAGGTACATCTACTTTACCATCTCTCAAAGTCTAAACCAAACATTTAGGCATACTTTTGGGCTCTTCTATCTCAACCTTCTCATCAACAAGTGCATCATGTAGACATACGTACAAAATGGAATGATCTCCATCATCACGTGGAACCTATAAAGGTTAAGAAATTATCACATTTGGACCAATACTTGAATTTTCACCTATTAAAAGAGGGATTAAAATATCATACACAACTTTAAAGATTACTAAAATCTCCTTGGTACATGAAAGTAATTGTTAAATTGCATCTTCCAAAAAACCAACATCATAGTACGCCAAAATACATTTACTCAATGGATGATACAAACAATAGCCTTTGCTATCAAAGTTGTAGCAAAAAAAAACATTTTAGTGCTTTGTCATCCAATTTCCTATGTTGTTCATGCAGTAATGCATATGTCCAACAATAAAAGACAAGTACATGAGTAAGATGGCTTGCAACCATGCCAATCCTCACATGGAGTGATCAATTCTAGTGCTTTGGTGGACTCTTGTTAAGTACATATGAAGCAAACATAACAACTTCAAGCTAGAATGTAGATGGTAAAGCCTAACTTTTGAACATACACCTCGACACCTACATGAGAGAAATATACTTTCTTTCAGCAACTTCATTGTTTTGAGGTGTATATGACACTATGCAATGAAGTTTTAACCCATGCTTAGCCATAAATGCATTAAAATTAGAAGACATGTACCCCCCCCCTTGATTAGAATGGAGGGTACCCAATTTAAATGTTGACAAATTTTCAACCATATCTAGAAATTGTTTGAAGCACAAAGATTCTTCAAACTTATCATTCAAAGTATACACCCGTGCATGACTTGAGAAATTATCAATAAAACTCATAAGATGAAGATGTTTCCCAAAAGAATATGTCTGTACAGGAGCACATACATCACTATGAATAAGCTGAAATTTATGAGGAGCTCGAGCCGAACCATCTTTTTGGAAGAAGGAGTGCACATGTTTACAAGGTATCTCAAGTTTGGGTAGAGAGAACACCGTTTGAGATTTTTGCATGTGTAGCAAATTGGCAAAATTCAAATCACTAAAGCATGAATGCCAAAGCTTTGTATGTGAGATACCCTAAGAATCTTGAAATCCACATGCTAAATCATTCATAGATTTTGAATAGTCAATGAGATTATATAGTTTCCAAGAATATGAGATTACATCTCCATTTTTTATCTAGAAGACAATTCATTTCCATTTCACTTACATTTTATATTATATGTCATTCTATTTGGGTACCTTGCCATTTTCTTCTACCAATGTATTCATCCTCCTTCAAGGTGAATTATCCCACATATGATGTACTTTTGAGAACCCCCTCCAACTCTATATAAGGAGGGACTCTCCTCCAATTTATACTTGGTTAGAAGCTTGAAGAGACTACTCCATGCTCTTGGAAATATCATTCTCTAATCCATGCAAAATTTCCCACTTCATGGTCTATTCACTTTTGAGTCTCAAACTCTTTCATTTTATGAGTACACTCTTCTTTTTGTTTTGCTTCCGTGTGTGTACTCTCTACATGGTATCAAAGCATTAGCTGGAGGTCTTGGTGGTCATTTTGGTGGTGATTCTAGAGATTTTGATGGGGTGTTCTTTGATTGCTCGCCTGGCTTTCTCATCATTGAGAGAAGCCTTCTCCATCAGTATACTCTCTTTTGGGACTAATTTTACCCATTTTCCCCACCCCCACCCTTTCTTTCATCCATTATCTCACCCTCTTTCCCCATTTTTCACTCCCACCCACTATCTTTTGTGGCCATGTTTGATGGTTTACTTCATTTTTGTGGTCATCTTGTGGAGTTGATCATCGCTCTCAAATCATTAAAGTGCTTATAAAAACTCTCACGATATTTTGTGTCTTGTTGACGGTCATTGGTGAATTTGGAACATGTAGCATCTCTCTAATAATCATTGCGAGTGTTCTTCTTGCTTGACGACATTTGTAGTATTTTTCCCCGCCCTCTGCTATTTTTGGGATATTGCTATGGTGCATTCCAATATATACCTTTTTTAGATAATGCAATTTGTGTGGTTAGCCTAATCATTTTTTCACATGGTAAAGAAATCAAGCAACATCTCAACAATTACTACGTGTTATCTTTTCTCTATCATTCCTCCGTCCATGTGTTAGAGAGAAATCTCTGAAATCATCTCTAGCAGTAGTAACTAAGTTTTACAATGCCAAAGAAAGAAGCAAGTTCATCATCCATGATAAATTATTTGTCTTCCTTTACATCCATGTTCATGCCTAAGGAAGAATGCCTAGATGGCCAAAAAACTATAATCTATGGAAAGATATCATGCATGCATACTTGTACATGAACCTTCTCCATGAAGTTGTAGATGGGTGAGAACCTGGACCTGATAGTATCCAAGATTTAGAGTCTTGGAATATTTGGAATGTCAAGCAAAAAAGAGCATTAGGTCAAATTCTTCTATCATGTGGTGAATTGACAAAGGGATGTATCACTACCTCTAAGACACACTAGCAAGTCTATGTAAACATCCTTCAAAGATTTATGCTTTAGAGGCCAAATTCCACAATCCCTCTATTTGTTAAGACACCATCAAAACGATGATAGCATAGTTTGAAGATTATCAAACAAAATTAGCACATTGTGGATGAAAGATCTCAAGTGAAGACATGGCTATTAGACTACTTAACAAGCTTCCTAGGTCCTATGAAACTTTTGTGATCACCGTTACAACAAAGGTCAAGAAATCACTTGGGTAGAAGTAAGAAGACTTTTCCTTCTCGATGAATATAGGAAAAAGATTCAAGCTACACAAGAAACAACTATGAAGGCCAAAGCTACTTTCAAAAAGACTAAAAGTAAAAAAGGCACTCAAGTGTCTAAGAACAAGGGCATGAATTCATTTACTTGTAACTTTTGTGGAAAGCCTAGGACACATAGAAAATGATGCTTCAAGGAGAAAAACAAGGACAAGTCCAAGTCTACTCCAAGGATCAAGCATCAAGCTCACTCCACAAGTGAAGGAAATTTTCTTTCAACTGAACACAAGGCACTTGCCACATCCACTTCTAGCAAAGAGTGGATTTTTGACAGTGAGGATTCATCACACATGTGCGATGACAAAGACGATTTTCATGAGTTTTAAGAGAACAAAGGCCAAGTTTATCTTGGAGATAACAAGTGTGTTGAGATCCAAGGAAGAGGCAAAATTCAAGTCACAAACTTAGAAGGTGAGAGCAAGTCACTTAAAGAAACTCTTTATGTACCAAGCCTTTGTAAGAACCTTCTCTCAATAAAGCCCATGACTAAGTTCAACGTGATAGTGCAATTTGATCATGAACAAGTTCAAGTCATCTATTGAGCATCCAAAGAATCCATAGCTCAAGGATTCAAAGAAAAAGATCTCTACATGTGATCAAGTTTCATGACCAAGGATTCAACCTTTAGCTTGTGGCATATTAAATTTGGACACAACTCTTACTTAGCAAAGATCTCTTCAAGTCATCTTGGCAAGGGTTTACCTAGGATCGTATAAGTGGACTTGAACTACAAAGCATATGCTAAGTAAACATTTACCCCTTTGTCTATGGAAGCATCCATTTCCTCATCTAAACCCTTAGCATTATTCCATGCTGATCTTTGTGGACCTCTACATATATCATCAGTAATTGGGTCACTTTACTTCTTTTTGATAGTAGATTACTTCACTAGGTGCACGGGTTTATTCACGAAAACATAAAGAGAATGCATTTTTCACATTCAAGGAGTGGACATAGATACTTCAAGTATTTGAAGAAACAAGGTATTAAGTACCAAACTGTTAAACGCGGGTCTTGCCGTCAGAGACGCGTTTAAACATCTATTCGGGTTCTTGGGAGTGGAAGGGGTCTGTTAAACAGAGGCCCTATACTTGATTTTCCCAAATCAACTCACTCACATGACCGTAATCTAACATTAAAAAATCTCTGTCAATACAACTTACTTATCAAGACTCTGGTTATACTCTCACAGTTTTACTGTCTGTAATCAGACTCTTTCACAATCTACCAATTACACTCCAATTGATGCGTTCTCGACATACAACGTAGAACTATTCAGTACCGTAATCCAGAATTACATTGTCCAACTTAAAGATCTAACCCAAGCACAAACTATTGTAAACAACAGAAACAAGAACAATAACTCAATCTGTACCGTACAAGTACAGATAATCAAACAGAATAGAAAGCCACAAAAATAACTCAGAGTTCTCAAACACACCACGGAAACTACACAGACTTCATCAACCAGACAAACAGTCTGGCGACTCCTCTGGTCGTCACCGAAGCATCTTTTTCATTGATTTATAAAAGGTTACAACATCTACGCAACGACCTTTCGGTTTGTGCGGAATATGAAAAGAGTCAGACTTTACAATTGCCAATCCGGCGGCTTACACTGGCACGCACGGTGGACTTGAACCCGCAAGTATACATTAATATTATGGCTCATCAACTTTACCTTCTAGATACATAGTTCTAGCTAACCTAAAAGTCCGGGCAATTTTCTTTTTCAATGACTCTAACATCTGTTTTAGGACTTCAGGTTCTACAAGTTGAGCGTCAGTTCGTACAGAGCTTAAATAAATAACTTGGCTCATTAAACTCTCTGCCTTTGTCTGTAGAAAAGCTTCCTGTAAATAAAATTCATTTGATAAAGCTGCATCACGATTGATTAGCAATCTGCTTATCAACTCGAGACAGTCTTTCTTTTTGAGTATCCAGTTGATACTCCCTTCTTTCCAACTCTTGATTCTGAAATTGAATTGTCTTATAATATGCATCCCGCTCTCTTTTTATCCCTGGTATCTCCTTCTGTAGCTGAGCGACTAAATTCATCTGTATTTTAAGATCAGAGTTTGATTCAGATAAATGTACTTTTGTTCGTTGTAGTTCTTCTTTAGTCTTCGTAGCCAAATCGGCCATCTCCTCTCCGCATTGTACCACTTCATCTAACTGAACTCTGGTCTCTTCTAAAAGATTGCCTAGAGCTATGCGTGCATCCTCTTTATCCTGTAGTAATTGCTTCAATTGCAAGATTTCTACATCAGCGGCACATAACAAATCATCTTTTATTGTAATTTCGACTAAGGCAGCATCTCTTTGACTGATTATTGTCTCCTGTTGAGCAAGTTGTGCTTGAAGCTGGCTAATTTGAAATTGCAGATTATGATTCTCTGCTTTTACGGCATCAACCTCTTCCTACAACGGAGTAATGTCTGCTTCAAGTGTATCAACCTTATGTTGCAGTTCTTGGCGAAGATTCTCTGTAACCGTTCTTAGTTGTACCGGAAGCTGCTGGGAAAACTGAATAAGCATGCGCCCCATAGATTCTAGTTCGGTGAATATGGGAAGTGGCTGCTAGGATGAAGAGGCTATCAGAAGATGAGTGGAATCTAGTGGAGAGTAATTGGGTGAAGAGGATGAAGCGGTAGGTTCCTCAGGGATAATGGGTGGAACAAGGATAATAGGTTTAATTGGAGGTTCAGGTGGAGGAGTGAGAAGAACAGTGGTTGTTTCTAATACCTTTTCGGTGGTTTGTTGCGTAGTGTCATCAGGGTTGGCAACTGTAGACTCCACTACCTTAATCAGTTCTTCAAAAATTTCCTTAATAATAGGTTGCCCATCTTCTTGCTTTTTCTGTTCGTATTGTTGCTGAGATTCTTCTTTAGAGAAACTGGCTGCAGAATCGGCGGTATCATCATGCTCATGTTTCTGGTTTGGAGATGATGGAGCTGATGAATCTTGGTGCATGGAGGTGGCTCTGTCGTGAAAAGTCTCTTCGTCATTGTTGTCGTCTTCATTTCCGACAACCGAACCCTTTACTTGGCTATCGGAAGAGCTTATTGTGATGCGCTTTCGGTGGAGTAGCTGGAAGATTTCTTCGTCATCTTCTTCATCATCTTCCAAGACTTGCACTGATTCTTCATGATAGAGAACTGGACCTCTGGGTGGTGGTTGTGCTGCTTGTATGGCCGGAAACAGGAAACTTAATATGTGGGGGAGACGGGAACGTGGCATATCTCCTTTGTTGACCTGTGTAATTACCGAAACGCATTCTCTGTGAATGCGGCAGAAATAGTAAGAGGAAAAGTTAACAGGCTCTCTAGCAGCCATATCTATTGCTGAGTAGAGTGGGCGAGATATGCCATATGTACGTTTTTGCAGGTTTAAGATAGCTACTAAGAACTGTAAGGCTGTTCTTTCAGGCTCAGGACGTCAAAGGATGGCATATTCATTTGAAGAATATCTAGGGAATAATTGGATCATTGTAGCTATCGGCAAATTAGGGCCATTCTCTCGACCTCTCAGAGAGAGTCGAAATGCTTCAGCAAAGGTCTGTAGAGTAATTACGGTACGAGATGGTAAAGAGGTGATTGGCCAACTCTGCTCTGAACAGTGGTGTCCGAAATGAAGATTCACCGAGAAGTATAACACTGCCACCGGAAAATTGTAAATTTTCTGCAACCGGAACCGAACTACCACCAGAATTAGTGGAACTTTCCCCAATCCAGGGTAGTCTTTCACCTTTAATGACTTCTTTGGGTAAGACAACTCTATTCTCGAACTGATTCGAATCCTGACCAGGCGTTCTTGCAGACTCAGAAGTTACTGTATCTTCTGCAAACTGCACCGAAATTTCACTAGAATCTACCAGAATCGCAGAATGTTCCACCGGAATGCTACCGGAATCACTACTAATATGCTTCGCTTCTTCGATGACCAGACCTAATCGGTCTGTGCTTCTTCCTCCTGGGGGTGTCCTTCGTAAATTTGGTACCACCCAAGGCTGTTTGTACTTCGGATACGACTCACCGGATCGAGTAACCTGCATATATCACCTTTACAATACTTTCGTACTACTTCTACCTTACTGTCGCTTCACAATCTATGGATTCCTTCTCACAAACAATCTACAACACTCTATTGCCACCTTCTGGTGCCACCTTCCCTCAACTATATTGCAACCCACTTTCCCACAGACGGCGCCAGTGTTAAACGTGGGTCTTGCCGTCAGAGACGCGTTTAAACATCTACTCGGGTTCTTGGGAGTGGAAGGGGTCTGTTAAACAGAGGCCCTATACTTGATTTTCCCAAATCGACTCACTCACATGACCGTAATCTAACATTAAAAAATCTCTTTCAATACAACTCACTTATCAAGACTCTGGTTATACTCTCACAGTTTTACTCTCTGTAATCAGACTCTTTCACAATCTACCGATTACACACCAATTGATGCGTTCTCGACATAGAGCGTAGAACTATTCAGTACCATAATCCAGAATTACATTGTCCAACTTAAAGATCTAACCCAAGCACAAACTATTCTAAACAATAGAAACAAGAACAATAACTCAATCTGTACCGTACAAGTACAGATAATCAAACAGAACAGAAAGCCACAAAAATAACTCAGAGTTCTCAAACACACCACGGAAACTACACAGACTTCATCAACCAGACAAACAATCTGGCGACTCCTCTGGTCGTCACCGAAGCGTCTTTTTCATTGATTTATAAAAGGTTACAACATCTACGCAACGACCTTTCGGTTCGTGCGGAATATGAAAAGAGTGAGACTTTACAATTGCCAATCCGACAGCTTACAAAACAAAGAAAGATACTCAACAAGGTATCACTCTAGAGAGGATCGATAGTGTGCTCCAAGGCTATGCTTCATCAAAAGTAACTTCTACAAACATTTTTGGGTGAAGTTGTACATATAATAATATATATTCTTAACATAGGGTTCTTACATGTTTTGGAGAAACAAACCTTATTTGAGGATTACTTTCATAAGAAACATAGGGTTTTAGAGTCTTTGGCAGTGATGCCTATGTGCAAGTCCATGATGATGATATTTAATTTGTAGCTTCGTGGTTGGGTTGATTCAGATTGTGAAGTACGTGCATGGTTTTCCCATTTTCCATCATCATTTGGTTCCATTTGCAAGTCAGTATTCAATATTGATTGTTCTTCCTCATCTTGAGATCTTGAATAAGAGCGTGAACTATATAATCCCAACTCTGCATATCTAGACATTCAAGAGAGTCTTTCTCCTACTTCCTGCATTCCCTTTGTTTTGATAGCTTGTTGATAATAGTGACCTTGTACATTAAAATTTGCTAGAACCTCAGTGAACGTGTGAGTTGTTATATTCCAATGATGTACATGTCTAGAGGAACAAGAATTTTGTTGTTGGGGGGATAGCCAAGGCCAAAGTCCAGAGAGTTCATACACACTACCTACTCGTGATGGCCACATGAGTAGAGAGACCTTAGAGAGACATCTAGATGTTGAGTAGGTTGACACAACTTGGAGAAACTTGTAGGTGGTAGAAAAGTGAGTTTCGAAGCGATGAAGTTTGGTCCAACCAACCAGCACAAGACCAGCCCTTGAGCTTACGGAGACTCAAGTAGACTTTGTAGGCATGCGATAAGTGCAATAAAATGCACTATGTACTTTGGAGCATCAAGGAGAAGGAGTGAATACAAAAAAAAAAGGTTTGTGCATCCACTAGCTCAAAAAACTTACTATTTATGGATGAGACAATGAACTTCAAATTCTCATAGTGACCAGCGTGATTACAATTACAAAACATCCTTTTATGGGAGTGATACACATAGGGTTGAGTGTATAGAATGCACAAGAGTACAAGAAATAAGCAAAATATGCTTTTGGAATGAACCAGACAGTTAATGGTGGTACCTCCTATTTTTAAGGAATACATAGAGATTGACCCTGAGATACATAAACTGAGATTTCTCCCAATCTACTAAAACAAATGCTATGAAATTTTACATGAGTAAAAAAGAAATTAATAGATCTGGAATGATCTATCCTTCATTAAATGTGGAGCTCTGTATGTTGGGGTGATCGACGTCTTCGGTAGTACCGCTTTTATACCTCTGATAGTAGTAAGCTTCCGGTACCAACCGTCTACCGCAACAAAGACTCGAACCTTATCAAGCCTGCGGAAATTCGCTGCGCCACCGAATTAGTGTTAAACTACAGTGATGTTAGAACACCTCTATAATCAACAATAGCTTAACAAGGCTTCTGCCACTCAAACTGTGCTTTGAATTGTCTTGAAATTCCACCGGAACTTCACCGGACTGTTACTGGACTGTCATCGAAATTTATCGGAATCTTACCGGAATGATCTTCAAATCTGTTCGTAATTGCTTCAAATGTTTATACGTGAAATAAGGAAGTGATGAGTGAAATTCCCTTACTGACAGAACTCTTCCTGAAGTTTAGAGGAAAACTTCATCAGTTCAGAGTGCTATTTCCGGTCCGACTTTGTACTGTTTGTACATATCCATTTCACCAGAAACTTTGATCCGTATAAAGTAGAGACTTCTAGCTACAAGATAAGCTATGTCTCATACAAAACTCTATATTATTCTGCGAGATATACTTCATGGTTCTTGCCAAAAAAACACGTTTATTGAGTAAACCCTAAGTGACCGAAAGTACGTATACGGTGAAACTGTAACTGTTAACTAACTTTAACCGTAACATAGAATATTCAAAATTCTACTCATACGAAGAATGCGCGCAGAGCTTCCACATGAACATGTGTTTTCTATTAGAGAAGATGTGTACAAACAAGCTTGGCCTCTTCTTGCTCAAGCTATAGAAACTCTTCTACACTGAGTAGTTTCTTATTACCATCTCTCTCAGATGAATACCTGACATTTCAGGTTTCTGTTATTCATCTCTACATACGCGATCTATGGCGTCTTCTATACTACATACGCGATCTCTGGCATCTTCTTTCTCTCTCTCTATCTGTATATCTATATCTCTGCGTCTCTGCGCATCTGCTATATTTCATCTCTCTCTCTCTCGCTCGATTCTTGATTGATATATATATAGTCTTCATTCTTCCACGCTCTTCCGCGCCTTTCACTTTTGGTATGCTCCACGATCCTTCTTTATGTGCGTTATGCACACTCCCCTGTTCACTACCCTGTTACTCGTCCTGTTCTCATATTTACAATTCCTGATTCGGTTTTTTTATTCTGCACGTTGTACAGTTTGGTCGTGCTTCTTTAATTCTGCTTCTCTTTGTCTTTTCTCCTTCCCCTTTTTTGTCTGGATGCCAAATTCGTGAGTGCTTCTTCAACAGCTCCCCCTCAATCACTAATTTGCATCTTCCGGTCTTCATATATCTTTCTTTCTTTTATACCTGCCTTTTCTTTGAATCTGTTTACCTTTGTTCCATCCAAACTCTTCGTCAGCATATCTGCAATTTGATCTTTTGTCGGAGTGTATACAAAATCTAACTCCTTCTCCATTACCTTTTCCCTCAGGAAATGATACTGAATCTCTATGTGTTTTGTTCTTGCGTGAAACACTGGATTCGCTGCAAGATATAGAGAGCTCATATTGTCTCCATGTATAATTGGTATACCTTGATCAATGCCCAAGCTTTTGAGCAAGGTCTGCATCCATATCACTTCTTTAGCTGCTTCTACCAATCCTTTGTATTCAGCTTCTGTTGATGATAAAGCCACTGTGTGCTGTTTCTTCGAGCACCAGTTTACTAGCTTATCTCCTAGGTATATCATATACCCATGTGTTGATCTTCTGCCATCCTGGTTACCTGCCCAGTCTGAGTCACTATAGGCTCTCAAATTTATGTCTCACGTATAAGGATAGTATAATCCTTCCTTAATAGTTCTCTTTATATATATGAGAACTCTTTGACCTGCAATCCAATGTGGGTCTTTCGGACAATGCATAAACTGTGATAAAACTCCCACTGCATAGCTCAAGTCAGGTCTCGTTAGTGTAGCATAAATCAAACTTCCTACTAACGACTGATACTTTGTCATATCTTTGTAATCTGCGCCATCATATCTACTTAGTTTGTGATTGGCTTCAAGCGGTGTTGAAGCTTCCCTGCAATTCTGCATATCAAATTTCTTCAATATATTCAAAAGATACCTTTCTTGTGATACATATACGCCGGGTTAAATCAGTTGCTAGGATTGATGCTCACATATGAGCAAGACCTGAAAGGAGATGGAGATAAAGAACAAAGCTCTGCAATGTACATGAAGAACAAAAAGCAAGGAGATAAAGGTAAGTCAAAAGATGAAGAAGAGTCGAGTTCTTAGGTTTATTATGCTAGAGGCAAAGGCATCGGCAGAGGAAGAGCAAGAGGCTTTGGAAGAGGAAGAAGCAGTCAGAATATCAACAAGAAAGCTTGCTGGATTTGTGGACTAAGTAATCATCTGGCTTATGACTGTTGGCATAATCAACAAGGTTCAAATCAAAATCACTGGTATACAGATCAAAGTCATACAACTGAAGAATTTGAAGAAGAAGTAAGAAGAAAAGAAAAAGGAAAATCAATTGTGCAGGTGAATAGAGATGAAGATCATATGCAGGCGAGTACGTCCAGGATCGAATCAGGTATAAGAAATGGAGATGAACAGGGATTTGATGAAGACGTGTATTCAGATACACATGAAGAGTTTGAACCAAGAAGGTCAAACAGGAATAGAAGACAACTGGAAAGGTACTCGTATGATACTTCATACATAACTCAGAAAGACTATGCATATATGGTCAAAGATGATGAAGAACCTCAGAGCTATGCTGAAGCTAAAGGAAAGAAGCAATGGGAAGAAGCAACGGAAGAAGAGTTCACTGCACTAGAGGAGAACAAGACTTGGGAGCTTGTTCCTAAACCAAATGGTAAGAAAGTAATTGGAAGTAAATGGGTTTACAAATTAAAGAAGCTTGCAGATGGAAGGATAGCCAGATATAAGGCTAGACTGGTAGTCAAAGGCTATGCTCAGACGCATGGCATAGATTATGATGAAATGTTTAGTCCGATGGCAAAGATGTCAACCATAAGGATTTTAAGTCCTTACTCATAAGTAAGGCTTCCATGCGCATTACCCATGCGGGATAATTATCTCTGTCCAGCTTGTCAATAGAGACATGTTCTGCCATGATCTTCTTGTTTTCTTTCTTTGCTCTGACACCTCTTGTTAGATTTCACGGTTCTGATATCACTTGTTGTGGTGATTAACCGGCTCTGATACCACTTGTTGGGGTGATCGATGTCTTTGGACCGCTTTTATACCTCTGATAGTAGTAAGCTTCCGGTACCACCCGTCTGCCGCAACAAAGACTCGAACCTTATCAAGCCTGCGGAAATTCGCTACACCACCGAATTAGTGTTAAACTACAGTGATGTTAGAACACCTCTATAATCAACAGTAGGTTAACAAGGCTTCTGCCACTCAAAGTGTGCTTTGAATTCTCTTGAAATTCCACCGGAACTTCACCGGACTGTTACTGGACTGTCACCGAAATTTATCGGAATCTTATCGGAATGATCTTCAAATCTGTTCGTAATTGCTTCAAATTTTTTTTCGTGAAATAAGGAAGTGATGAGTGAAATTCCCTTACTGACAGAACTCTTCCTGAAGTTTAGAGGAAAACTTCATCAGTTCAGAGTGCTATTTCCGGTCCGACTTTGTACTATTTGTACATATCCATTTCACTAGAAACTTTGATCCATATAAAGTAGAGACTTCTAGCTACAAGATAAGCTATGTCTCATACAAAACTCTATATTATTCTGCGAGATATACTTCATGGTTCTTCCCGAAAAAACATGTTTATTGAGTAAACTGTAAGTGACCGAAAGTACGTATACGTTGAAACTGTAACTGTTAACTAACTTTAACCGTAGCATAGAATATTCAAAATTCTACTCATACGAAGAATGCACGCAGAGCTTCCACATGAACATGTGTTTTCTATTAGAGAAGATGTGTACAAACAAGCTTGGCCTCTTCTTGCTCAAGCTATAGAAACTCTCCTACACTGAGTAGTTTCTTATTACCATCTCTCTCAGATGAATACCTGACATTTCAGGTTTCTGTTATTCATCTTTACATACGGGATCTATGGCGTCTTCTATACTACATACGCGATCTCTGGCATCTTTTTTCTCTCTCTCTATCTGTATATCTGTATCTCTGCGTCTCTACGCATCTGCTATATTTCATCTCTCTCTCTCTCTCTCTCGCTCGATTCTTGATTGATATATATATAGTCTTCATTCTTCCATGCTCTTCCGCGCCTTTCACTTTCGGTATGCTCCACGATCCTTCTTTATGTGCGTTATGCGCACTCCCCTGTTCACTACTCTGTTACTCGTTCTGTTCTCATATTTACAATTCCTGATTCGGTTTTCTGATTCTGCACGTTGTACAGTTTGGTCGTGCTTCTTTAATTCTGCTTCTCTTTGTCTTTTCTCCTTCCCCTTTTTTGTCTGGATGCCAAATTCGTGAGTGCTTCTTCAACACTATAGGGAGAGCAGTATGCTCTGCAAGGTTACTATTGTTGAAGATGATGATGCAAAAAATTGAAGGAGCGAGACGATGATGGTCACAAGTGTATGCATATTGCTTTCATATATTGTACAAGTGTTTTGAAGTCTTTATATAGACTCAAGAAGTGATACAGGACTTATACAAGTGGATTTTGAATTCAAATGAATGCAGTAAGAGTTTTTGGAGGGAATCAATTCACTTTCCTACAATCTAGGAAAAGTGAAGGTCTAGTTTGAACTACTTTTAGGTGATTGATTGATTGATTGATTGCAACTCAACCACCACAAATAGGTGGAATTTGGGCTCTGTCTTTCTACTTTTACATGTTTATAGCTCAAGGCTTTTACAATCATAAAAGATCCATGGAAAATCTTTTAAAGAAAATACAATAAGTGAGCATAAGTAAAAGAACTCACCAATGGAATATGTCTCTTCGACATAATTCAAATACAATAAGTGAGCATAAGTAAAAAAAATATCCAATGGATTTTCCTTCAACCTAATTCAAGCCATAATGTTTGATGTAGATCAAATCCACCTCAAGCATAGTGTAAGCTTGATGTTCCAAAAGCTCCCTCTCAAGCTAAAGTATGCTTGAGTCTTCATTCTCTAATAGGTTGAATACCTACCATAGCTTTGAATCTACAAAGATTTATTCCATCAACTGCCTTTGCCATCATATCTACTACTTGCTTTTCAATTGGAACAAAAGAAATTTCAATCTCCTTTGCCGTGAGCTTCTCTTTGATGAAGTGGTAATGACGCTCTATGTGTTTGGCTATTGCATGGAAAATATGGTTTGCTGCTAGATGCATGGAACTTACATTATCTCCAAATATGTGAGGTTTGGAACTCACAAGTCCCAAATCTATATGCAGTGCCTTTAACCATATTGCCTCTTGAGTTGCTATGGTCAAACATTTATACTCTGCTTCAGCTGAGGATAAAGCAATTGTTGGTTGCTTCTGGGAACTCCATGACACTAGCTTTGAACCTGCAAATGCCAAGTAACCAGAAATACTTCTTCTATCATACTTATATCCTACTAAATATGCATTTGAATAGATTTTGATATCCAAATATGAAGAGTAAGGATAGAATATACCTTCATTGATTGTACCTTTGAGATACTTGAGTACTCTCTTAGTTGCATCCACATGTGGTCTTCTTAGCGAGTGCATGAACTCATGAAGGACCCCCACACTATATGAGATGTTTTCCCTTATATGAGTAGCATATATTAAGCTACCTACCAAGCTTTGATAATCTTTAATGTCTTCAATTTACTCACCTTCATAAACACTAAGTTTAGTATTCATCTCCAAAGGTGTACCTATAGTTTTAGCATTCTCCATTCTGAACTTAAGAATTAGATTCTGAATGTATCTTCTCTGAGTCAAATACATTCCTTCATCTGTGTATATGACTTGCATACCTATGAAAGTTGTGAGATCGCCTAAGTCACTGATTTTGAACTCCTCTTACATGTGTCTCTTGATCCTTTGAATGCCATTCAAATCATCACATGTCACAATAATATCATCTACATATACACATAGATAGATAACCTCACTGTGATCCCTTTTGATGAATAGAGAAGGATCTGAGTTTCTAGGTTTGAACCCTTCATGTTGAAGGTATGTAACCAACCTGTAATTCTAATCTCTATGAGCTTATTTCAATCCATGCAATGATTTCTTAAGTCTGCAAACATAAGATGGATGATTAGGGTTTTCAAAACTTGGTGGTTGTGGAATGTATACCTCTTCACTTATCCAACCATTTAAGAATGCATTCTTTTACATCAAGTTGGAGGAGTCTCCAATTCCGTGCAGTAGCTACACTTATCAATGTTTTGATTGTAGTCATCTTTGCAATTGGTGAGAATGTTTCCTCATAGTTTAAACCATGAGTTTGCGAGAATCCTTTGGCAACTAATCTTGCATAGTACCTACAAAATAATCCATTTGAGTTTTGTTTAACTTTATATACCCATCTACAACCAATTACCTTTTGATTCTGCAACATTGGAACCAAATCCCAAGTGTCCATCTCCATCAATGCATCTATTTCTTCTTTCATGGCCTTTTCCCAATTAGGGTTTCCATTTGCCTCATAGGTTGAGGGTTCCTCTGAAATAGATTCTTTTGCCAAGTAGATTGAATGCTTTGTAACATCTTTGCTTTGCCTCTTGAATTCCATAGTTTGTAATCCTTTTCCCTCTCACCTTGGTCATCATCTATATCGATTTTTGGATCTTGTACCTGTGTATCATGCTTGCTTCCTAATTGATGAGGATAAGAATCAAGATCATATGGTAGAGTTACCTTTTGTTTGTCTTCATCATACCAAGACCTGTGTTCTTCAAACACAACATCTCTAATTGTTGTGAATTGATTGGTTGAAGGACTATAGGACCTGTAACCCATCTGAGTTGAGTCATAGCCAATAAACACTGCCTTTGTTGCCCTTTCATCTAGCTTACCTCTTATTTGTGATGGTACATGAACATAAGCTAAACAACCAAACACCTTGCAATGTCCAAGATTATGTTTTCTTCCAATAGATAATGTGTCAACTTTGTCTCTTCAAGCATTGTTCTGGCTGATCAAACCAATGTCTTGTTTCTCCTCTCTGCAATTCCATTTAGGGAAGAAGAGTACCTAGTAGTCATTTCCCTTTCGATACCTTTATCCTGCAGGAACTCATCAAACTCTTTAGAGAAGTATTCTCCCCCTCCATCAGATCTGAGCTTCTTGAGTGATCTACCTGTATGATTCGCCATATGTGCTAGATTCTTTTTAAACCAGTCAAACACTTCATTCTTACTCTTGATAAAGTATAGATTAGTCCATCTACTATGGTCATCCAAAAATGAGACATAATACCTTGATTGAGCTAATGAAGGTTGACCATTCTAACCTTTGGCTTTGTCATGCTTTGGTCTTTTCTTCTTCCCTTTCCACTTGCTCTTACTTGCAAAGTTGGCTTGGGAAGTCTCCTCTTCATCTTCTTCCTTCTTCTTGCCTTTGAGCTTCTTATCCTTCTTATCTGCATATAGAGCACTAGTTGAATCACCATGATAGGAGTTACCTTCCTTTATGATATTGTTGTCCTCTTGATTGAAGAGTTGTCCAAGAAAGACTTTGAAGTCTGGAGCTTGCACATCCATGATGAGATCATAAGCTCTGGTGAAATATTTCCATTGCTCATCACTTCAAATCCCATTGAGAATTTGCCTCATGATAGCCTCTTCTTCAATCAGCCCTCCAATGGATGCCAACTAATCTGCAACCTCCTTGACCTTGGTAACAAACTTTGTGATGTCTTGTTTAGGTTTCTTCTTCATTTGGTTGAACTTGTTCCAAAGATGATTCTTTCTTTGTTTGGTACTAGCAGAAAAGAAAGTCTCTCAGGCATCCCAAGTCTCTTGAGATATCTTGCATCCTCTAATATGTGGTAATAGAAAATCAGAGAGAGAGTTTAGTATGTACGACCTTGCTTGAGCATCCCTTGCACACCAAAGTGTGAGCTTATCTATCTCCTCTTGTGTAGGTCCTCCTTTGGACCTTGGAATAGGCATAACTTTAGCACCTCCTACAATTCCATAGAGATTTCTACATTGCAAATAGGCTGCCATTCTGATTTGCCAAGTTGTGTAGTTGTGTCAATCAAGCTTCTCAATCATAGAGGGAAAGTTGTCACCCATCTTGATCTAACTCTAATACCATTGAAAGAACTTGGAGGAGCTTGTAGGAGGTAGAAAAGTGATTTTCGAAGCCACAAAGTTTGGTCCAGTCAACCGGCACAAGACTAGCCCTTGAGCTTATGGAGACTCAAGTAGACCTTATATGAACGCGATAAGTGCAATAAAATGAACTATGTACTTTGGAGCATCAAGGACAAGGATTATATACAAAACAGATAGGTTTGCACATCAACTAGCTTAAAAAACTTATTATCTATGGATTAGAAAATGAACTTCAAATGCTTATAACGACCAGCGTGATTACAATCAGAAAAAATCCTTTAAAGGGAGTGCTACACATAGGGTTGAAGGTATAGAATGCACAAGAGTACAAGAAATATGCAAAATATTCTCTTGGAATGAACTAGAAACTCAATGGTTGTACCTCATATTTTTCAAGGATATGGAGAGATTGATCCAGAGACAGAAAAACTAAGATTTCTCCCAATCTACTCAACCAGTTTCTATGCAATTTTACATGTATAAATTAAAAACCTTATACATTTCCGATGAGCCATCTGTTGTTAAATTTGGAGCTTTGTAGGGAGAGTGGTAGCCTCTGCAAGCTTACTGTTGTTGAAGAAGATGATGCAAAAAATTGAAGGTGCAAGACAAGGATGGTCACAAGTGTATGTATATTGCTTCCATATATTGTACAAGGATTTTAAAGTCTTTATTTAGACTCTAGAAGTGATCCACGACTTCAAGAAGTGGATTTTGAATTCAAATGAAAGCCATAAGAGTTGTCAAAGGAATCAATTCACTTTCCTACAATCTAGGAAAAGTGAAGATCTAGTTTGATCTACTTTTAGGTGATTGATTGTTTGATTGATTGCAGATCAATGACCACAAATTCATGGAATTCGGGCTCTATCTTTCTACTTTTACATGTGTAGAGATCAAGGATTTTAGAATCATAAAAGATCCATGAAAAATCTCTTAAAAAAATACAATAAGTGAGCATAAGTAAAAGAACTCTCCAATGGATATTCTTCTATTGTCACTTCCAAATTGATTCTCAGTCACTTTAATCGTTCTAGTACCCATGATGCTCTTGGGGATAATCCAAGCCATAGCTTTTGATGTACATCAAATCCACCTCAAGCATAGTGTAAACTTGATGGACATAACTATGGGTGTTGGCTTTCCTTCAATGATTAAGAAGCTTGATCGACACAACTATTGTGTTTGGCAAATCAGAATGGAGGCCTATTTGCAAGATAGGAATCTTTATGGAATTGCAGTAAGTGATGAAGCTATGCCTATTCCAAGATCCAAAGGAGGACCTTCACGAGAGGAAATGTATAAGCTCACACTTTGGTGTGCAAGGGATGCTCAAGCTAGGTCGTGTTGCAGTTAGATGTCTACGAAAGCACGCGAACATCACAAGGAAGAAGAAGAAGCTTGGAGCACAAACACACAATACTAAATGTATTACTAGAGAATGTACAAAGATTAGTAGCCCATTAGGACAATAGGCGTATATACAAGCCGGGGGGAAACAACCTCCTAAAGAGGGAAAAAAGTGCCCTGATGGTCCTAGTGAACACACATCACTACCTAAATATATCAACAAATCCCCCCTAGGAGTGATGCGGTGAACAAGGAGCTAGCACTCATGTATAAGGAAGTGCCAAGCTATGTGGAAATCACTCCACAAAAGGAAGTAAGCCCAAAGCTTTGCGGAAAGCTTCAAACTTCTCCCTAGGCAGAGCCTTTGTGAAAAGGTCTGCAATGTTCCCTCCGTGGGCACATATGCCAAGCTGATCTCCCCAGTAGAGAACCTCTCCCTGACATAGTGATAATGCACCTTAATGTGCTTAGTGCGAGCATGGAACAAAGGGTTCCTTGCAACTGCCACTACACTCTAACTCTTAGTGAAGATGGTGGTGGCATAAGATTGACCAACACCCAAATTAGCCATAAGGCATCTGAGCCACACACACTCAATAGTAGCTCTGAAAGCTGCCATATACTCTGCCTCACAACGGGAAGTGTCCACAGTAGGCTGCTTCTTGCTCAACCAAGATATACATGAGCTACCAAGCATGAAGCAAAAGCCACTATTGGACACATGAGTGTCATAACAACCAGCCCAATCAAAGTCAGAAAAAGCATGAAAATCTGGTAGTAGTGATCCCCCCTTGGGATAAAACAACCCAAGTAGCCGAGTACCACTCAAGTAGCGAAAGATGTGCTTAACCGCCTGCCAATGCTTGACTCCTGGGCAATGCATAAATCTTGTCATTTGTGAGACAACAAACTGAATATCTGGCCGAGTAATGCATAGTAAATCAAGCATCCAATAGCCTGCTGATATAGAACAACATCAAATGCATCTCCAGCATCATGAAGACTCAATTGTTAACCTGTCTCCATAGGAGTGGCAATAGGCTTACACTCTTCAAGGCCAAAACGTTGCAATAATGTGTCAACGTTTTTGCAATAATGTGTCAATATATTTTGTTTGACACAATGCCATTCCACCATCAACTTGCATAAACTGAATGCCCAAATAGTGATGCAAATGCCCCAAATCAGACATCTCAAATGAGGCATGGAAATCAGCCTTGAAATTAGCAATATGCTTCTCAATAGGACCAGTGAGCAGCATGTCGTCAACATAGACAACAATGATCAGAAGCACATCATTAGCACGCTTAACATATAAGGTGCTTTCAGTTGGACTGTTCTCAAAACCATGTGCAACCAGATAGGCATGTATCTTCTCATACCAAGCACGTGGTGCTTGCTTTAAACCATATAATGCCTTCTTTAGCCTGTACACCTGGTTTTCATGCCCTTTCTGCACAAAGCCACTGGGCTGAAAAACATACACTTCTTCATGCAAGTCACCATTCAGAAATGTTGTTTTAATGTTGAACTGATGTACATTCCAACCATGATGGGTTGCAAGTGCACAAATGCTCCGAACAGTAGTCATACGGCATGTAGGTGCAAAGGTCTCATCAAAATCAATGCCTCTTTCCTATGCATATCCCTTTGCAACAAGCCTAGTCTTATACCTATCAACTGTACCATCAAGTTTATGCTTCAGCTTGTATACCCACTTAGTGCCAATGGCCTTCTTGCGAGGAGGCAAGTCACATAAAGACCATGTACCATTCTTCATTATAGCATCATATTCAGATTGCATAGCAGCCATCCAATTTTCTGAATTATGTGCTTCATCAAAAGAAACAGGCTCATTCTCATCACAGAGACTAGACGCAGCCATAGCATAGCATTCTGATGCAAAGGAGGCACTATGAGAGCCTGAATTAGTACGACATGACAAAGGTGCATCTTATTTGCTGTCATGCAAAGTCTGCACCAGCCATTTTGGCATAATTTTTGCCTGTTCAATATCAGCTCTCTCATCAACAAGTGCATCATGTAAATCTGCATCAGAAATGGAATGATGTGCATCATCATATGAAACCTGCAAAGGCTGAGAAGTTGCCTCATTAGGACCAGCACTAGACTATCCACCTGTAAAAAGAGGCATCAAAGTATCATACATGTCTTTGGAGCTAACAAATGTCTCCTTAGTACATGAAAGCAATGGCTGAATAGCATCTTCCACAAATACAATATCACGGCTAACCAAAATGCGTTTAGTCTGTGGATGATACAGACGATAGCCTTTACTTTCAGAACTGTACCCAACAAAAATACATTTTACTGCCTTATCATCCAATTTTCTACGATGTTGTTTAGGCAATAGTTCATATGCCAAACAACCAAAAACACGCAGATGAGCAACAGATGGCTTGCGGTCATGCCAGGCCTCATATGGAGTAATAGATTGCAGCGCTTTAGTGGGACACCTGTTCAGTACATATGCTGCACACATGACAACCTCAAGCCAGAAACTATGTGGTAAAGTCTGACTCTTGACCATGCACCTTGCCATCTCCATGAGTGACCTGTTCTTTTGTTCAGCAACTCCATTCTATTAAGGTGTATACGACACCGTACACTGGTATTTTATCCCCTGTTCAGCTAGAAATGCATTAAATTCAGAAGACATATATTCCCCCCCTCGACTAGAACGGAGGGTGCCCATTTTACATGCTGATAGATTTTCAGCCAAAACCAAAAACTGTTTAAAGCACATGAACACTTCGGACTTTGCTTTGAGTGGATATACCCATGCATGCCTGGAAAAATCATCAATGAAAGTCACAAAGTAAAGGTAATTTCCAAAAGAGGGTGTCTGCATAGGACCACAAACATCACTATGTACAAGTTGTAATTTTTGTGTAGCCTGAACTGAACCATCTTTTGGAAAGGAGGAACGCTGCATTTTGCTCAAAATACAGCCTTCACAAACATGTTTTATAGGTGCCTCTAGTTTGGGCAAAGAGGACACCATTTCAGATTTCTGTAGGCATAGCAAACTAGCAAAATTTAGATGACCAAAGCGTGCATGCCAAAGCTTTGCATCTGACATAGCCTAAGAATTATTTACCTCACATGCCAAATCATTTATAGATCTTTCATAGCCTATGAGCTTATACAACCCACAACATAAAATTCCAGAAGCAATAATCACATCACCATTTGACAGATCATGAATTGTACACCTGTAATCAACAAATTTCACAACCAAGCCAATCTTGGCTGATGCAAAAACTGATAACAGGTTCTTTTTGATCCCTGGCACAAATACAACATCTGACAAAGTGAAAGAACTACCATCAGCAGTAGTCAAAATGATCTTACAAACTCCCATAATAGGATAAGAGGAGTTGTTGGCACATATAGGGGCAGGCTCGAGTGAAGAGAAGAAACTGCGCTGCGAGGTAATATGTTTGGTTGCCCCACTGTCAAAATACCAAACATCTGAGTCTACTGCAGACATGCACTGATCATGAGAAGATGGGTCAAAACTACAGATAGTAGTAAACGCCCATTCCTCTTCCTGCACAAGATTTGCAGACTCTATTTTTGGTGTAGAGGCCTCTACAACAACCATTCCAACCTCTTTCTTCTTTGCCTCTTTAGCAGCCACTTTTGGACAATTCTTTATGATACGATCATTCCCTTTACAGTACTTACAAAACAATTTCTTCTTTTCTGATTTCTTCTCATCTTTATCTTCCTTCTTCGAATATGCAGAATTAGCAGATTTTTGCTTACTAGTTGAAGAGCTCCATTTTCCTTTGCCCTTCTAACTAGCCAGGAAAGCTTGATCTGCAACTCGCATAATGGACCTGTTTTGCTTGGATTGATCTTCTTGCAACAAAACAGAGACCAACTCCTCAAATGATAAGGCATTTGGATTGCCTTTCATCATCAACCGAAGAGTAGAAGCAAAACTCTCATATGAATCAGGAAGACCATTCAGAATGTTCTGCACAAGTGAGCTATCTGGTATAACCTCATCAACAGAAATCAACTGTTCCTTCAAGTCTTTGATCTTCATTAGGAAATTGTCCATAGAATCACCTTCATTCATGTGCTCACTCTCCAACTGTTTTCGAAGGTAAGCAACACGAGCCTTATTCCTAGCTTCGTACAATGTGGTAAGTGTATCCCAAGCATCCTTAGCTGTTCTGCAAGAGCGAATATGAGGAATAATGGCACGTTTGATAGACAAAGCTATCAATGCATGTGCCTGGGCATCTCTGCCATCCTAGCGAATCTGCTCTGTAGTAGGTGCAGCAGAAATAGAAGCACGAATAGGAATCTGCAGAATATCATCTTCGACACCATCTTCATCAGCTCTAGCACCGGTATTTGCAGTACCTGTAATAAGAGGTGTAACAGGATGTCTTTCAACACCCTATACAATGTTCCACAATCCTTTTGCAACCAATACATGTCGCATCATATAAGCCCATAATGGGTAGTTGGTACCATCCAACTTATCCTCAACAGCCAACATACGGAATACATCACTGCTTTTAGCCATGGCCAGTGACTAAAATACCTTGATGTAGAGAATTGACTGTATCTCAAAAAGTTGAACAGGACTACCTCGACGAATTCTGCTAGACCTGTAGCAGACTTCAAGACGCTTATACTGGCGAACAAAAACTGGTATATACCTTTGGCACAAAAAGACAAAATAGCCTGCACAAGCACTACAATAATGCATTCGGAAGTCGAAACGAGCTCAGATCGCAATTTCGGCACGATAGAGCGAAGTCGTTTTGATCTGTGAAACACCCTGAGTATGCTCACCAAATTTCGTGCGAATTTGAGACTGCAAACAGAGGAGTGTCGATGGCGCCCTAGATGAAGCGACGACCTGCTCTGATACCAATTGTTGGAGTTAGAGGTCTGCGGAAGCACGCAAACAGCACAAGGAAGAAGAAGAAGCTTGAAGCACAAACACACAATACTAAATGTATTACTAGAGAACCAAAGCAAGAAAGAATCATCTTTGGAACGAGTTCAACCAAATGAAGAAGACACCTAACAAACCATCACGGATTTTGTTACCAAGGTCAAGGAGGTTGGGGATTAATTAGCATCCATTGGAGAGATTATTGAAGAAGAGGCTATCATGAGGCAAATTCTCTATGGGATTCAAAGTGATAAGCATGGCAATCCTTCACCATGGCTTATGATCTCATCATGGATGTGCAAACTCCAAAATTCAACATCTTTCTTGGAGAACTATTCAATCAAGACATCAATAATAGCATAAAGGAAGGTAAATCCTATCATGGAAATTCAACAAGTGCTCTCTATGTAGGTAAGAAGGACAAGAAGCTAAAAGGCAAGAACAAGGAAGAAGATGAAGAAGAGATTTCCCGATCAAACTTCCCAAGCAAGAGCAAGTGGATAGGGAAGAAGAAAGGCCCAAAGCATGACAAAGCCAAAGGTCAAAATGTTCAACCTTCTACCATCTGTGATAAGACCAACCAAACCACTTAGAATTTCTAATCCAATGGGAAGACCCAGAAAGGAAGTGGAAGAGGTGGATATGGCAGCAATAGAGGGAGAGGAGGACACAACTTCAATAATAACAATAGATGCCATAATAGAAGGGAGTTCAAAAATTACTCAGAAGATCAATCACATGAAGACTCATTGTTTCTTATAAATATAAGCCACAAAGAAGGTAAAGAAGATGATCATTTGTTCTACATAGATTCCGGATGTTCAAATCATGTTGTAGGCAACATTGCTCTTCTATCTGATTTGGAAAGTCCAAAGCATAGACATGAAGTTCAAACAGGGGATGACACAAAGCATAATGTTGAGAAGATTGGTAATGCCAAAGCTTCCAATGATAAGACAAACATTTTGAGTAAGGTTCTCTATGTACCCATTATCACTAAAAACCTAATAAGTGTAGGACAAATAGTTGAAAACGGCTTGCAAGTAAGGTTCACCCAACATGTGTCAAGGGAGCATTAGATTGTGCCCTCTGACTACACAAGACAAGATTTCAGAAATATACTTCTGATTACAAGAACACCCACACAGGGGAAACAATACAAGGATACTTAACTGATACAAGACGTCCCACAACTCGAGACTGATAGGTATGTATAACTCGACTAGAGATGATACACGAGATCACACAACCCGGGATCATAAGTATGAGACAAGATATCTGGATTACAAGAACTCCCTTCTGGGAGATGAACTAGATACAAGAAAGAGCTCGACAGGATCTCCTACTACGAGATTACAAGAGGACAAGACAAGATGTCCAAGAACTAGACTAGACAAGACTGGAACAAGGAAAAAAACAAGAACAAGAATTGAAATTTGGAGAGTACTTACTTGGTGGTCACGACTCCTTGAGCTCCCAAGACTGGCATTGGCAAGACTGAGAATGAATGTGGCAAACCCCTCCTTATATAGGTTTTCCAAGGGCGGTTACGATTTGATGATATCATTGATGATGTCATCAACTTGAAACAAGACCTCCGGGTGATAGAATTCAGCAAATAGACAGTCGATCTTGGGGTTTTTGCATGTTTTGAATGCAATGGAAGCATTGGTTTCCCCAAAATCTGATCCAATCATGAGATATAGAAAGTGATATGAAATTTGTTGGGAAAGATGGATGGATCCTTCAGAAGATTAAGTAGATGCTGCTAATCCTGCTTTGCACCAGCCCTCAGTGACTCCAGATATGATTAGTAGACACCCTTAGCTTCCAAATGATACCAAGAAATGCTATATGTACTTTGGAAAAGGTTTGAGTAATGACTTGATCAAAACAGATGAGTTTGTGAATCACAAAGCTAGAAAACTTTCTATTTTGGTGTTGATACCTGCTCAGTCTTTCACTCAGTATGACCAGTACACTTACAATTGGCAAAATTCCTTCTAGAGCTATTCTATTAGCTTAGTGGGCTACCATTTGCAAGTAGAATCATTCAAAATGATAAACTATACTAGGAGAAATATCTTTAGCAAATTTATGGACACCCCTGATTTTTTAGGAAGTATGCAGATAAATACCAGTGAACATTTCGACGGCGATTTCTCGAGATTGGCTGAACCAAGTTGCTTCAAACTTTGTATGCTTGTAGTATGCTTTGAGCTGGATCTATCAAGCTTTGAATCACTCGATTTGGTGAAGTAGGCACTGAGATATGCCTCTTTGAAGTTGACAGACTTGGAGATAGAAACTCAGAGTACACAGAAGTGATAGATGTAAATGTGTGTATTAATTCACATTGGTTTACAAACTCATTGGCATGCCAAGCATTGCCTAATGAGGTAGAGATGTGTGAGCTATGGTGTAGTTCTCTCACACACTCAATGATAGCAGAAATGAAGCTCGGAAGGACTCTCTATCCCGCGACTTTTTGATCACCTTTTTATCCATGATGACTAGGAATTTGAATTCAAATTCAAATCCTTGACTCCCTTCAATCAAGCATCTAAAAGTATGGAGATATTCTCTCAATCATGTAATCTACTTTTTTCTCGAATCCATCAAGTAGGTGTGACATAAAGAAATGTCAAGTCTTTTAGACTTTTACAAGGAGTAAAATGGTAAGAACTTATAAGCATAAGTTCCTATGGTCCTTCCTTCAAGTGGTGTCTTCATGAAGTAATCCAAGCCAAATTGTGAAGGCTTGAATTGCACCAACAGCTCCCCCTCAAGCCAAACACTTTGGCTTAAGTCTTCATCTTCAATCTTCAATTACATATTGCAATCCAATCATGGATTTGAATCTGCATAATTTGTTTCCATCCAAAGCTTTAGTGAGTAAATCTGCACATTGCATATTAGTAGACACATAGGTCAACTGAATGTCCTTGCTCAGCAACTTCTCTCTCACATAGTGGTAATGAACCTCTATGTGTTTTGTTCTAGCATGATATATTGGATTAGCTGCAAGGTGAAGAGAGCTTGTGTTGTCTCCAAAGATAATTGGGGGCCTAATGTATAGGCCTAGCTCTGTATACAAAAGCTTTAACCAAATAGCTTCTTGAGTGGCATTAGCTAGCCCTCTATACTCTGCTTCAGTGGATGACAATGCCACTGTTGGTTGTTTCTTGGCTGACCAAGAAATAGGTTTATCACCTGCAAAAGATAAGTATCCTGATGTGCTCCTCCTATCATCCTTGCATCCTGCCCAATCTGCATCTGAATACACTTTAATGTCAATATCTTATGTATAAGGAAAGTAAAAACCATGGTTCTGAGTTCCTTTTAGATACTTCAAGATCTTCTTTGCAGCCTCAAGGTGAGGTACCCTTGGTTTGTGCATGAATTGACTTAGCACACTAACTCCATATGCTATGTCAATTCTGGTCAAGGTAGCATAATTCAAACTACCTACAATACTTTGATAATTCCAACTTTGCTTTACCTAAAAGTTCTCCTCCAAGTTAGGAGTCATTCCGCCAAAATGATTCCTAGCTTTATCCCTCCTAACTCCATGAGTTTAGTGGGTTTACAAGATTCCTTCAAGTCAAAACAAAAGTTTAATGGTAAAAATGATAAGCAATGGTTCATGTGGTTCTTCCAATATTTGCACATAGTTTTCTTCAATGCCTAGCCAAGTGTAAAGGCTTGGCATTTGCACCAACAACTCCCCCTCAAGCCAAACATCTTGGCTTTTTCTTCTTCATGAATCCTCTTGAATGTCCTACAATCCAATCATAGCTTTGAACATGCAAAGTTTAGTACCATCAAGTGCTTTGGTAAATCAGTATGCACATTGCATATTACTTGATACATATGCAAGTTGAATTTCCTTGCTCAATAGCTTCTCTCTCACATAGTGGTAGTGAACTACTATATGCTTGGTCCTAGCATGATAGATAGGATTTGCTGCAAGATGTAAAGAACTAGTATTGTCACCAAAAGTCATTGGCGTGTTAGAATGTAGTCCCAAATCTGAATATAGCAATCTGATCCATATGGCTTCTTGAGTAGCATTGGCCAATCCTCTATATTCTACCTTTGTTGAAGATAAAGCAATAGTAGGTTGCTTCTTGGATGACCATGAAATGGGATTACGTGCAAAAGAAAGATAACCTAAGGTACTCCTCCTGTCATACTTACAACCTGCCCAATGTGCATTTGAGAATAGATTGATGTCCAATTCTGAAGTATATGGAAAGTATAAACCTTGATTTTGATTACCCTTGAGATACTTCAAAATCCTCTTGGAAACTTCCACGTGAGGTGCTCTAGGTTTGTGCATACATTGACTTAATATGCCTACTCCATAAGCATCATCAATCCTTGTCAATGTAGCATAGTTTAGGCTTCCTACTATGCTTTGATATCCTGCAATGTCTTCAAGCAAATCACCTTCATGAGCACTTAATATTTTATTTACCTCCATAGGAATACTAGCTACTTTGGCATTCTCCAAGTGGAACTTCTTCAACATATCCTGCACATACTTTCTTTGAGTAATATAAATTCGAGAATTTTTATAGGCTAATTCATGTCCAAGAAAATACTTTAGTGATCCTAGATCACTGATTTTGAACTCCTGCATCATTTGATTCTTGATATGTTTGATGCCATTGGCATCACTACTTGTGAATATGATATCATCAACATACACACATAGGTATATCACCTCTGAATTACTTCTCTTGACAAACAGAGAAGTATCTGCTTTGTGTATGATGAATCCTTGATCTTGCAGGTATGTATTCAACCTATGGTTCCATGCTCTAGGTGCCCGCTTCAATCCATAAAGAGCTTTGTTCAATTTGCACACACAATTTTCCTTGCTTGGATCTTCATAGCTAGGAGGTTGCGCCATGTAAACCTCCATTGAAATCCAACCATTAAGAAAATGATATTCCAACTTCTTGATGCAACCACACTTACCAATACCTTGATGGTTGGCATTTTGGCCATAGGTGAGAGTGTCTCTTCATAATCAATTCCTTGGGTTTGTGCAAAACCCTTAGCCACAAGTCTCGCTTTATACATGTTTATGGTTCCATCTGAGTTTCCCTTGACTTTGTAAATCCATCTAGATCCAATTACCTTCATTTATTCTTTCTTTGGTACTAGCTCCCAAGTGTCATTCTCCTTGAGTGCTTCTATTTCTTCATCCATAGCTTCCTTCCATTCTGCCTTGGTCTTTGCCTCTTCATATGAGGTAGGTTCCTCACATGATAAATCCTTAGCAAATAAACTGAATGCTTAGTTACTAAAGAAGTGTCATACCCATATCTGATTGGCTTCTTGCTCTCCCTTTGTGATCTTCTAATTGCTTGGTTAGATGATTCAGGTATTTCTTCCAATCTCTTCATCTTGACCTTGCCCTTTGATTTCCATGCCTTGAATTCTTCTAGATTGATGATGTCCTCATCACCTGATTTCATGTCTTCAATTTGGCTTGCCTCCTCCTTGCTAAAGCTTGGAAACTACTCTTCCAAGTCATATGGAAGCTTTACCTTCCTACATTCACTTTCAAACCAAGAAATCATTCATCAAACAAAACATCTCTATAGACCATAAATCCTTTGTTGGATGGATTATAGAACCTGTATCCTTTTTGATTTAAATCATACCCTATGAAAATGCACTTCTCTACCTTAGGGTCTAGCTTACCTCTGATTTGAGATGGGATATGTACATAAGCAACACATCCAAAGATCCTGCAATGATCAAGTGATGGCCTTCTACCATGCCATCCTTCATATGGGTTCATCCCATCAAGTGATTTGGGTGGAAACCTATTGATAAGATAAGTGGTAGTAGATAAACTCTTTGCCCACAAATAATTAGGTAATCTTTTCTCATTTAGCATTGACCTAGCAATTTCAACAATCAACCCATTTCTCCTCTCAGCCACCCCATTTTGCTCAGGGGTATGCCTTGTTGTAGTTTCCCTTTTAATACCTCTATCCTGCAAGAATGCATCAAATTCATTTGAAAAGTTCTCACCTCCTCCATCTGACCTTGGTCTCTTTAGGCTTCTTCCTGTTTGGTTTTCCACAAGTGCAAGATACTTCTTAAAGAAACTGAACACATCATCTTGGTATTTCATAATACAAGATATTCCATCTACGGAAATAATCAACAAAAGACACATAGTACCTTGAGCTAGAAATTGATGGTTCCTTGCTTGGTCCCCATGCATCTATGTGGAAAAGTTCCAAATAATCCTCATGCATGTAGCCTTTCTTTGAGAAGGGTAACCTGTGTGATCTACCAAACTGACATGCACGACATTTATAGATCATGTGTTGCTTGGATACATTAGGTATCCCAAGCACACATTGATCTCTACATATTTTCTCTAAGGTTCTCTCACCAATATGCCCTAATCTTTTATGCCAAATCTCAAGCTCTGATAATGTTTGATCCTTGTAATTATAAAGTGCAATATTCATTGTATCCTCAAGTTCAAATGTAAATAATCTACCTCTCTTTTCTCCCTTGGCAATTCTCTTGAATCCATGTTGGGGATCTTCCACAAATGCTCCAAATTTGTTAAACCTAACTTGCAAAGCATTTTCCACAATCTCTCCAACACTCATCAAATTTTTGGTGATTGTAGGTACATGAAGAACCGTGCTCAATAGATTTCTATTCCCATAAGAGGTTTTAACATTTCCTACCTTGATCATTCAATGCTTGGTGTTATCACATGTTTGTACTTGGTGCTTTCCCTTAGGTTCCTCAGGGTTAGAGAGAAGAGATACATTGCCTGCCACATGGTTTGAACAACCTAAGTCAATATAGAAGAGGTGTTCATGATTCATACCTTGCTTTGAAGTCATGTTCATTATCAAAATGGAATCCTCTTGATCCTCCTTGTAATTTTTATAGTCTTTCCTTGATTTGTAGCTTCCTTGGTAGTTATTTTTGTAATTGTTGTTGTAGTTGTTGTTGTAGCTTTGATTATGATTGAATCTTCCTCTTGATTGTGAGTAGCCACCTCTTGGATATCCTCTTCCTCTTTGATTCTTGTAGTTCCTATAGCACTTATCTGTAGTGTGATTAGACAATCCACATATTTTGCATGGGGAAGAGTTGAAAGGTCTCTCCCTACCTTGCTTACCTCCAGTGCCCCTACCTCTTGAGTTCCTCCCTCTCCCTACATAGTTAGCTTGAGAGGTAGTACCTTCATCTTCAATATTTTTACTTTTCCCTTTCTCTTTAGACTTGCCTTTATCTGTGTATAGGGCAGAAGAGTTATTACCTCTAGATGAGTCTCAATTTTTGTTGAGCTTGGCTTCATGGGTAATGAGATGCCCCATGAGTGTGGTAAGATCTGGAATCCGCATGTCCATGTATAAGTCCGTGGCAGTTATGAAGCTTTCCCATTTGTCATCTACTTTGATGCCATTGATTATTTGCCTCACTATTTTCTCCTCTTCAATCTCCTTTCCTATGCTTGCCAATTGGTCAACCACATCTTTGACTTTGGTCACATACTCTGAAATTTTTTGCTTGGGTTTCTTCCTTTGAGTGGTAAACTCAATCCACAATTGGTTGTTTCTTGCTCTTGTATTGGATGAAAAGTATGATGAAAATGTATCCCAAGTCTTTTGAGATGTTTTACAGTTCCTAATATGTGGAAGAAGGAAGTCAGGGATGGATTTAAGAACATATGACCTTGATAATGCATCTTTGGCACACCATGAGTTGAGTCTTTCAAGCTCCTCTCTTGTAGGTTGTCCTTTGCTTCTGAAAATGGGCATCTCCTCATCTCGTGTTATGTATCCATAAAGACTCCTTCCTTGTATGTATGTCTTCATCCTCAAGGACCATGCTTGATAGTTGTTCCTGTCCAATTTATCAATAAAAGAAGGGAAACCATCTCCCATTTTACCTCAAATTTCTCTGATACCATTGTTGAGAAAGATGGATGGACACCTCAAGAAATGAGTTGGTACTACTAATCCTTGCTTGGTACCTGCCCTACTTTACTTCAGAGTTGTGTTGTAGGCCCTCTTAGCTTCCAATGACACTAAATAAGTGCCTATCTACTTTGGAGATGATGCTTCAAACCATTTGATCAAAATAGATAAGTTTGCAAATAGTTTATGACAAAAAAGTTGTTATTTTGATCTTGATACCTGTTGAACATTTTGCTCAGTACTCAAAGTACAATAACAATTAGAAAAATTCATTCTGAGGGTATCTAATTAGCTTAGATAGCTAATTATTCCAAGTCGAATCACATAAAATGATAGACTACACACTAAGCAATGTCTTCCCCCGACTTTTTAGGACCTCTATAGAGAATGGCTAGTGACTACTTCGAGACAATTTTATCCCAATCGGATGAATGAAACTTCTTCAAACTTTGAGAGCTTGTAGTAGACTTTGAGCTTGTTCCAACAAGCTATATATCATTGAAAATGGTTGAAAGATCACTGAGATATTAGCAAGACAAGTACACTGTTCTTAGTGACAATGACAAATAGACCAATAGAGATGATCAATGATATAATGTATTATATGACAATGTTGTACATGATCATTGGAATGAAGAATAATGCCCAATCATGGTGAGAAGTTTAGGCTATAGTGTGAACCAGACAATCTCTACAGTTGATCAACTATAGGCTCTAGAATGGAGAGATACACCGCAATATTTTACAAGCATCTTTTATAGATGCCTTGCCTCCAAGTTTGAATTCAAATTCTTTACCTAAAAGTTCTCGTCCAAGTTAGGAGTCATTCCACAAAAATGATTCGTAGCTTTATCCCTCCTAACTCCACGAGTTTAGTGGGTTTAGAAGATTCCTTCAAGTCAAAAGACTTTTACAAAAGTATAATGGTAAACATGATAAGCAATGGTTCATGTGGTTCTTCCAATATTTGCACATAGTTTTCTTCAATGCCTAGCCAAGTGTGAAGGCTTGGCATTACAGTAACTAATACAAGACCTCCCACAACTCAGGATTGATAGGTATGGATAACTCGACTAGAGATGGTACACGAGATTGCACAACCCGAGATAAGTATGATATTCTAACTATATAGATAAAACCTAAAATCTTTGAATTTTAGGTATGCTATAGGGTCAATACTCAAGAGCTCTATCCAGGAAAGTTTTTTTTTAATTTTAGGTTCCAATATGGAACAACCATGTGCTTATCAGACACATGTAGCAATCTTTGAAAAATCCTTGCCATAGATTCTTTTGAGAAGAATAGGTCATTTGACTTATCAACTTGATCCTTAATTTCTTCCCAATTAAGGTAGAATGTGACATTTCCTTCCCCTTAAAAGCATTTTCGTCCTCGAAAATGTAGATGAGATGTCCGTAATAGTAGAAGAAAAGTGCTCGGACTCCCCTGAACCCCATGTACTCTATGTACATGGTCATCTCCGTGTGTTGTTTCCCCATATCCTTCCCCTTAAGAAGTCTCATATGAGATAATCTCAAAGGTGGGAAACCGTCTGAGTGGTGCCTAATATCTCCCATGTACACTCAACTTTCAAACTATCACTCCCATGAAAAGCAAAAAATGACCGGAGTCCATATGATATATCCTCTATGGAGCAATAATATGAAAAGTAAGTGCAAAGTGCCAAGCTTATAAGCTTGACCGTACCATAATGGAGATAAGAAACCATAAAATCCTCTAAAGTATAGAACAAAGTCCCATATGAAGTGACTCCAAACCCATCTAATACTAAATGATAGATTGCCCTCATACCACTCTAGGTCTCCCTAACCTTGAGTGTACTCACAAATAGTAGTTTAATGTAAACTACCTTGTGATCTATGAAAATCCATCATCTAGTTCATGGTAGTAAAATGCAATCTCTACATTTCACCAACCAAGAAGTCTCTGGTTTGTCATCCTTTACCATTGGACTAAGTTCTATTGGAAGATCATCTATTGGCACTAGTGCAAACTCTAAAATATCCTCTTCCCTATAGTTTGCCATATGAATGCAAAAAGAACTCCCTTTGAGATTCAGATAATCCCTAATTACCCATCCTCCTAACCGATGTTTACTCATCATACTCATGATGTAACACCAACTAAGAGTTTGGTACCATAATAGGTTAGATATATCTCTATCTCCTATAAACCCTAAAGAGAAGAGTCATAAGTCTACTCCCAGTCTAACTAATGTCAATAACTAGATCATCTCATCTAGTCAAAGACCATCAATGGAGTAACATAATTACTCCTCTCTAGAGTCTCCATGTGAGAATTAATCTAACCATCATGATTAACTGATCTCCCTCTTGCCTTTGATAGAAGAGTGCCACTTCTATCTAGACAACCTAAAAGCGAGAAAGTGAAACTCTCTCTCCCTCTCTCTTTATTCAATCTCTTCTAAGGAAAAGAGCTCTAGCAGTAGAATCTATTCCACTTTCCCTTTCCCCTTGAAAGAGATTCTATTGAATCCATTTACTATGCTCATAACTGAGAACATATACATAAGTTCTCCATATTTTCCTTCAAAACTAGTGGAGAAAGAGACTCTCATGTCAAGGAAAATTACATTGAAAAGTAGAGTAAATGAATTCTTTCTGAAATATAGATTAAGGGTTGTTTCCCAGACACCTCTTCTCTCTAAAGGAAGACATAGTCTATTCTTCTTCTATGAAGAAATCATGTTTTCCTTTCCTTCTTTCTCTCTCAAAGAGTAGGAGCTAAAGTGAGACCACTGAACTAAAGTGAGATCTCTCATGGATCTCTGAGCTGATTCCCACTTTCTCCTTTCCTTAAAAGATAAGCTCATGAATTTATTTAGTCCTCTCTTCCATAAGTAATGCATAATCCCCCATTACATATATTCCTATGAAGATGGACAACAAATCTCCCCTTACTAATGAAGGTGTATGTAGTGAAGAGTGGAGAAAAAAATAAATTCCTAACAAGGGTCAAAGTCCTATGCTAAAATGGTCAGCAATGATATGACATGATACGATAAACACATGTGTATCCATACTAAAAGGCTATCTCTGCCAACTCTGTGGATGGATCTATACGATCCCATGAAACTCATGAAACTATCCTTCCTAAAAACCTGAAAACGAGTATGTGATACCAATGGTGATAAATTCACCCATCACATTTTCTATTGGAAGAATAAATCTTCCCTAAACTATGAAGGATAACTGCCAATCCTAAGGAGATGTCTACGAAGAGCTATCCTCTAATCTAGTGAGACATGACGCCATGAATGATGAGTCCTTTTCTTCCTGGCCATAGAAGAAGAGTGCTCAAAGGGAAGTCGTTTCCACCGTCCCATACCAGCGAAAACGTCTTCCAATTCACAATGTCATACCTACACTAAACCAAATATATATTCCATGTAATGGAATATGTAGGTGGACTCTAATGAATCCCATATCCTAAAATCATGTCAGTGGACTCAAATGAGTCCCATGTCCTAGAACTAGTCAGTTTGGTTCTAGTCAACAATGTGAGAATGGATATCCCCTTCTGTTCCAAACCAGCTTGTTCCTAGGTACCAAGACTAGGTCTAAGTACCTCTCTATAGATCCCGATATACATATATATGTATTGGGTACCCCTACTATTCCTGACTAAGGGATCTATGCTCTAAATCATAGAGCTAGTGCCATACCTCTGGCCTTCTTAAGCATCACTTGAATCACATAAGCACCCGTCGATGCTATCTCATGAAACCCATTTCTGTGATCCCATCTGTTTGGTTTCCTTAGTAGTGTAGCAGATATGCTTCACTACTTGGTCAAGTGATGCACATAAGTGAAATTAGTCACTCTTTGGGTATTCCTAATAATACCCCATAGTCTCCTAATCATACTGTGAGCCTCTTGTGAAGATAAGTGAATCTTCACTACTTTGGAGATTATCAAACTGTATCTCCCGTGCCTGTATGCAACTTCCGAAAACCTATAGGATTGCTTGTGCACATTACTAATGGTGAAGGTGTAGCTCCTTCCGTTAGCAATCCTATGGTCTAAATCCATAAGGATTATGTGTAGGGATCCTGTTACTACTGAAGTTGCCTTATGTATACTAGTATGATGGTCCTAGGTCCATCAAATACAGGCTTACAAGCATGCCTAGGTCTTATTGATGTTTGCAGACAGGCATGTTTCCATGCCATAACATTCTTACCTAAAGGCAAGTGCGTATATAACGCCATGCGGTAAGAAAATTTTTGACAGCTTTTCCCTAGGAAATGGAATCCCAAAAAAAATTAACCATAAGCTCACTGGCACATAGGCCACCCAATAACATAAGTCTTGACAGGCCCATGGCATGCACGCCATAAACTCATATATGGATTCCATGACCTGCAAAAACATAAAAACAAATGTTGGCAACCCTTCTCTGTGTTGCCTAACCATATAGTTTTTGTAATCCTCTTTCCTGCAAACACTCAAAAGGTGTACTTCTTGTCTGTTTATCCATACTTTAAGAATTTAAACAATGATCAACATTTGATGTATGCAATTCAATTTATGCATGTAAATATAGAACATGCCATAACATAAAGTAAACTGCCTGAAGCATAAAGCATACGTCCCTGAATAGTTTTGATTTTTGAATTGCATGCATCCAATCCTTCTCAGGGAGCTTTGATACCTCTTCACCTTCCTCCTCAGGTCCTAACAAAAACTTTGAAGTGTCCGAAAATATCGGATCACTTCCCAAAACATAAAGCATGGTCAGGTGATTACTAGAATAATGCAAATTTAGTCAAAAAAATGCATGGGTAATCCTTCTTTAGACCTGAAAAAACCATTTTAGGACCTCAAAACAATGAAAAACTAAAATATATAGCATGTGCAAAGAGCCCGAAGTGAAATTACTCAAATCGCCTTCCGCGTTTGAAAGATATGGCTCCCGAAAGGTAGTCGCCAAAAACTGTTCAGACTTTGCAGACCTGTTCAAACTTGCAAAAATACTATTTTCCAAAATTTTTTCTCATAAACTCAAAGTAGACCTTGTGCTCTTCGAAACAGCCATAGCACGTCCAATTTGGAGTTTTCTAGCCCAAGATATGGCCATTCCAAGTGGGACATGTCAAACTAGTGGACTGTTGGAGGGGCTGGAAAAAGTGTGAAAATGTGATTTTTGGGGTGCCCAAAAGCATTCTTCTATCATACAAATCCTAAAATTCTCTCCATAACCTCAGAGAGTTGTATATGAAGATGCTTGGGTGTATTTTTACCTTTCCAAATCCTCCCTTCGTGCATGCTAATTCGCTCCCCAAAAGAGGCCTAAATCAAGATTTTTAATTTCATGTAAAAACTTAAATGGGAGCTCTTAACAAGCTTCTAATCCACTCTAAATGTGGATTTCTCTTGGATTTTATACAATAATCCATGGAAAACCTCTTAAATGATCTTTATTCTTACTCCCGAAGTGGAGTTTGGCCAAAATTAACATCTGAATTTTTTCCAAAAAGTGCGGGAAGGGGGTCTTTGAGGAAGTAAAATTCCTCCTTACTTATCATTTTGATGAATCTAATGATTCGCCTAAGAAGTCCATACACCATACTCTCAGTAAATAGACTTTTTCCCATCCATCCATAACTAATACACCTCTTTTTCTCTCTTCCAAAATGGGAATTTCTCAAATTGAGGTGCTGAAATTTTTTCTCAAACTATGATGGAAGGGGGTTTTGTGGAGCTTCAAACTCCCATCAAACTGAGGTATCTTTTTTATTTTTTGATTGTATATGGAATTCAATACACTAGACTATAAGTGTGCATGGTTTCTTTCCATAAATCTATGAAAAATACCTCTTCTTTTCCCCTTCCCAAAATGGCTATTTATCAAAATAGCTCCTAAAGTTTATATAAAAATCATAAAAATAGGCTACTTAGGAGGTGCCTAAAGCTTACCCTTTGGTGTATTTTGAGGGAATCCTTGACTCTAGGTGAGAGTACATATCTCATACTCTCCATACATGTGATTTCGCTCCAAGATCTTGGCCCCCCTAATGCTTCATTATCATTCTCAAAAATGAAAGTTCTTACAGGAATTCAAAAATACTCAAACCTGGAAGTCGAAGCCATAACTCCTTGTTGTCTTATTAGTCATCTCATCCCTCTCCCATCCATGCGTGGGGCATCTAATATGTAGACCTCCAATAAAGCAAAGTGGGGATCGTAGCCCAACCTTCTCATGAGCAATCCAATTTTTATCAGGAGCATACGGATGTATCTTCAATGACTTCTATAGAATCCATAGTATTGATTCTCCACACTTTGTATTCATATGAAGGGCATGGTCAAGTGAAGAGCTTAAATTCTTCCCTGAGCATCCTCACGGATGAGGCTATGCACACCTGTCCATGTCCCATATGAAGGGAACTAGTCGTGTGTGATGGGAGGGCAGCCGATTCCTGTGTTATGTTGTAGAGTAAGAGAATAACTTCATAAGCTCCAAGTGGCATATTGACTAAGCCACCCACCTCTCTTCCTCCTGATCTGGGTTCAATCCCCATCTGGCGCACGCAGAGAACTCCAGTGATCGATGATGCTCTGATACCACTATCAGATTGTTTTTGGTTTTGCAAACGTCTGCAATCCAAGCGGTCGAACTTCAGCACACACAGAGAGCTGCATTTATTTCCTCCCAGCCGCCAAGCTGTTTTCTATGTTATTGTGTGACTCCTCACACACATAAGTCATAGTAAATATCTCTTAATTCCTCTACTATATGACATAAGTCTGTGTTGGTGCCAAGTGGCAACTCTGCCACCTCACCCAAGAGGTGTTCTCACAACCCCCAAGATGTGAAATTTATTCTTTTATTCATATCTCCTCAATGGAGATGTATATCCTCGTTAGATTTTGTAACCACCCTATTGAGCGTTTTAGCTAACTTTAGAAAGAAAAATCATTAAAATTTGATAGGTGAGTTAAGAGAATTAATCACTTCTATGTGGCATTGTCTCTGATCATTGCATAAATTCTAGAGATTACACTTTTATTTGCAGAGATCATTTGGCCTATCAAATAATGTTCAAAATCAATGAACATTATTATGATCGGATAACGTCTATGACGCTTTTATACACAACAAAAAGCATTGAATTTGGATGTAACAATGAAGAGAAAGGACATTGCTAACATGCCTCTATCACTTGTTTCAGGCCTCTACCACTATTAGCAGTGCCTCTAGTGACAAGGTCATTTGAACTTTGTAAAGGTATCCAAATTACTTGAAAATATTATGGCTTAAAATCATCAAAATAAATGCCCTCAAAGATATTCTAAAACTAACCCACCTAGAACTTCCAGTCACTCATTGAAAAGCTCTTTAAGTGTGGATTCTATAGCAATTGAAAAACTTTCTAATCGGAGCTTGGAGTAGGAAGTGATCCTCCAAATAAAACATGTGGGTAACTACCCATGAACATAAGTGCATACAGGAATGTTTATGCATAATTGCATGCAAATGCTAAATTATCATGTTTGTGCATATATATATATATATATATATATATATATATATATATATACATATATATATATATATATATATATATATATATATATATATATATATATATATATATATATATATATATATATATATATATATACATACATATTTTCATATATATATATATGTGTGTGTGTATGTAAATATCATTCAAGATATATAAATTCACATGCATGTAATTCTATGTATATGCATGAAAATGCATTTACATGGGTATTTATTTACGTATGTATGTAGATTCAGTGCATATGTACATGCATAGATGCATGTTTGAATTCTTGTGTGCATGTGAGCATGAAGATAAAGTGCATATGCATGTCTCTCTCTCACATAAAAGTGTGGATAAGTACATTCATATATTTAACTATCTATATACATGTGTGTCTGTGTACATGCATGTCTCTCTCTTTCTCTTTTCTCTTTCTTTTCTTCTTTGCTTACTCTCTCCATATTTATTTTAATCTCTCATGTGTATACATGTATAATCAAATGCATATGTACATTCATAATTACATTAATGTATGTGTGTTTTCATGTGTGCAAACATGAGTGTGTATGTGTGTGTATACACATATGCAACTCTATGCATGGTGTATGATTGAGTTCATGAATCTTTCCCCTTCCTCTCTTTGAAATCATAGCTGAATGTGTTGCATAACTTCAGCAATATCTCCATGGTCATCAAAGATCACCCCCCTTATCAGATATCAAAATGTGCAAAATTCAACATTCCACATGGTTATGAGGATAGATATGGAAAAGCAAAAAGAAATAGAGGTAAAAGAGACTTAAAATGTTTGGCAAAAAACACTCTTATCTCACACCGGTGCTCACCATGCATATCAAGCCATCAATGCATAGAAAAAGGCTCTGAGTGACTGCATACCCCTTGGGACACTCATTTGTCACCATGTCCATGCCCATCAAAGGCAAGGGAAGGGAGAAAAATATGAGCTTCTAATATGAGCTTTGTTTCCTTTTGAATCCAACTATCTCTTCTTTCCTCTTCTATCCCCCACCCTTTCGATTTCTTCTAATTCTTTCTCTACATTCCCCCTCAATTCCAAACCCTCATCATTTTCCTTCAACTTTTATCCATTGGGAAGTGAGGTTATCTTGCTGCTTGTGTTTATGTATGTGAATGATTGTTGTGTGAATGCTAAGAGGGCAGTGCCCATCAACGGCAAGGGAAGGGAGAAAAATACATGAGAAAAGAGGGTTACAAGATTTCTCAAGAGCTCTTTCTAAGCTTTGATACCAAATGTGAGAAGTGGAGAATGACATACCTGGGACTCACCTCCCAACCTATTTATATCTGTTGAAGCTCAAAGTCAAGGACAAAGCGTGGAAGCACATCAAAAGGTGGACACACAAGGAAAGGGAGCAAGTAGGGAGCTCCAAGAAGTGTATGTCAAATTTTCAGAAGAATTCCCTACAAAAATAGTGATTTTCATCACTAAAAACCATTGTAAATACCATTATCTATTTTTAGTAACTCCATTTTGTTCAAGCCGAGGAGTCCTCGAGCTTGAGGAGTATTAGAAGTACCATCATACCAATTTTCATAATTTTTAGACTTCGTTTGAGCCCTCAAATAAGCCATGGAACCTAATTTTTAACTAGGCCGGACACTAGGTCTGGACAGGGCCAAAACTAGTCAAAAAACTATAAAAAGAGCTAGAGAGCTCATTTTTGGGGGTTAGCTTGTTAGAGAATAGAACTTTTGTAAGAGAACTCTTTTGCAATCTAAGCTTTCCATTGTTCCTCTCTTTGATCTTACTTTGTGCGCGTGTGTGTGTATGTGTGTGCATGTTTGTGTGCTTTCACTCACGCACTTGTGCCTTCACTTGCTCGTGGTCTTCATACCGGTCCTCACGTCTCCGCGGATTGACAAGTAAAGGAGGTGGTGCTTACGCTTGAGCTACACCAAATTTTGGCGCCGTTGCCGGGGAGAGAGCTTCGAGGACGAGCGTTGTGATGGTAAGATCGTAGATTTGCGACGTTCGAAGGTAAAAAAACTATCATTTCAGTTCATTTTCTGTTTTTTCCTCTTCATCTTCATCATCATCATCATCTCCACCTTCTTTCACCTTCTTCTTCATAGAAAATTCTAGTTTTTTTTGTGCATTTTCACCATCTTCATACCATTTTTCATGCATTATTGTGTGGGAAGGAGTTAGGAGAAGCAAGGGAGAGCAAGCGCTGTGTTTTTTTTATGATTTTCTGCTCATACGGAGCTCGCCATAGCCGGCGCTCAGAAATTTGAATTTCCCGCCAAAAAACGCGATTCTGTGATGAAAATCGCGATTCTATGAAAATTCAAAATTTTTGAAAAATCACGATTTTCTGTTTTCCCGCCTAAAAGTTGGCTGAAAAAATCACGATTCTGTGGTCATTCTCAAAATCGCGATTTTCAAAAACACGATTTTGTGCTCAAAATCGCGATTTTCATATAAAAAAACACGATTCTGAAAAAAATACGATTTTGTGAAAAAACACGATTTTGTGAATCGCGATTCTCTGAGTCAAAATCGCAATTCTCTGAGAAAATACGATTTTCAGCGGGCTCAAAATCGCGATTCTCACAAATCACGATTTTCAGTAAAAAAACACGATTTTGAGAAAAAAAGGCGATTCTGTGTAATCACGTTTGTTTGCTCAAAATCGCGATTTTCAAAAACACGATTTTGTGCTCAACATCGCGATTTTCATGCCAAAAAACACGATTTTGTGAAAAAACACGATTTTGTAAATCACGATTCTCTGAGTCAAAATCGCGATTTTCAAAAACACGATTTTGTGCTCAACATCGCGATTTTCATGCCAAAAACACGATTCTGAGAAAATACGATTTTCAGTGGGCTCAAAATCGCGATTCTCACAAATCACGATTTTCAGCAAAAAAACACGATTTTGTGAATCACGATTCTCTGAGTCAAAATCGCGATTTTCAAAAACACGATTTTGTGCTCAACATCGCGATTTTCATGTCAAAAAACGCGATTTTCATAAACACGATTTGGTGATCAACATCGCGATTTTCAGAAACACGATTTGGTGATCAAAATCGCGATTTTCAGAAACACGATTTTGTGATCAAAATCGCGATTTTCAAAACACGATTTTCTACTCAAAATCGTGATTTTTTCAAAAGGTCCTGTTTGACTGTTTTGACCCCTAGGAGCCTGAATTGGCATAACTTTTTCATCCAAAGTCCATTTTTTGAGCTCTATAGCTCGTTGGAAAGCTCGTTTCAAATCCTACACGGCCTCAATTGTTTTTTTCAAGAATAACGCGTTGATTTAGAGATAGGATAATTTGAAGTTGACCCTCAAGTGGGACTAGGGAACCAAGGGGACTCCAAAGAATTTTTGAACCATACCAAGGGGAAAATTTAGACTCTTGACTAAAGCTTATGAACCTGAGATCTGGTAGACACTTAGGCAAGGATAAACAAAGCATTAGATCTTCTGAGGCTAGTGTCAACCATACATCCAAGTCTTGGACACAACAACTAAGTGGTGATCTTTTACTAAGTTCAGACACAAGTGATTCAGAAATGTCTTTTAGCATGGGAAAACCTGCAGGTGGCTCAGGGACTGCCCATCTACAAACACCGGAAGGTCCCTATAAGACACAGTTGGAATATATTCGGACCAACCAATTAGGTGCTCGCATCTATGAGGATGGTCTGAGGCGATCAGTGGTCCAACTCAAAAATCCAGATCAATCCTTTGGACTTGAACACCCGGTGGTCAAGTTCGAAGAGGGTTCATACATTGATAAGTAAGGAACCATGTATGTGGTTACCAACCAACCAGATAGGACCGATGAGTTTGGAAATATCATTCATGAGAATGAGATAGGAGACCTAGAACAAGGAAATATAGGACAAGGACCCCAGACTCCTAGAGGCAAGTCAGTTTTGACCCGAGTGATCACTCTAGACTGGATCCCTCAAGACAACAAAAGCATAGAACTATTTTTGAATAGAGAAACAGAGGAAGCCTTTTGGAGATTCAAGCCAGAACAACCTAGCCAATTGGGCATAATCATCATCTACGAGTTCAAGGATCCAGAGATACCAGGCAAAGTTGTCTACCTGGATAACACATCAGAGAAAATTTTCTTGGTAACAGAACATGATAGACATGCATATACTTGGAAGAATGAATTGATTTTCCCCCCACCAAGATCCAATGTTTCCCATGGCCTCCAAGGAGTAGTAGGATCATCCCTCGCTCATGAAGCCCAGAGAGAAAGAACTAGAGAGAGACCTGAGGTAAGTTTTGCACACACCGTGGGCAGGAATAGGTCAGGATTTGAAAATGAAAGACCTGAAAGAGAGAGACATCAAGCACATAGGCAACAAAGAGATGAACAGGATTTTCCATTGCCTAGACCCCGAGAGTACCCAAGAACCCTTAGACCCATTCAAGTGATCAAGGCAATGAAGAACTATTTTGATGGGACAGGAGATCCTTATGATCATGTGGCCGAGTACAAACAAGTGCTGAGAGCCGAACAAATTGAGGACTGGTTCACCCAGTACGAGGCATTTGGTTTGACCCTTAAGGGCACTGCCTTAGCTTGGTTTCAACCATTGAGTAGTCGCAACTATCACAATATAGGTCAACTGCTAGACGAATTCATTGTAGAATTTTCCAAGAGTGGTATCAGGCATAACACTTCATCCCTGATCCACAGTTTCAAGCAGACACCCCAAGAAACAGTGCGACTAGCAGGTAGAAGGTTCAGACAGTACCTAGAAAGATGCCCTGCTCCCGAGTTACCCACACCAGCCAAACAGGTGGCTTTGTTCTTAGATGGCTTACTGAGCACAAAGTTAAGATCATATGTATATTTGAAAGAGCCTAGATCCATAGAAGAGTGTGTGCGGACATGCATTGACATAGAAGATAACTTGGGTGAGGAGTTAGGATTATCCAAACTCTATAAGGATTCAGATAGTTCTACTAGTCATACTCCAAAAATCTCCACGGAAATAGAGGAGATAGCTGAGCAAGTTGCCAAGAAGCTGGGAGTCCAAAATAGACAAACACAGAGAGTCACTCAAGTGAATCGGTGTTATACTTGTGGGGGCGACCACATGGCTAATGTATGCCCAATGCAAAACCAAAACATTAGAGAAAGGAATGCTCCATATTGCACTATTGAGAGAAAATACACAAACCACACGGCTCAAGATTGTCCCTAAAATAGGCAGGCTGTTAGACAGAATTATCAGCAACCTTACCCACAAGGTAGGTATCAGAACCAATACCAACAGCCATATTATAGACCACAACAGCAATATCACGTACCATATAGGCCACAACCTGTCTTGGGAAACCAACCACCAGCCCCAGCCAACGTGATTCCAGTCAAATATGCTGTGGGAGAGGAAAATCCAAATAGAGCATTGGTGCCCCTAACCCCGTGGATACCAGATAATGACTCTCATGCTCATAGTTCAGACTACTCCCATGAAGGTAGTCCACATGCGTATTACACAGAGTCACCTAAACATAGCGAGATTTACTCGTATCAATATGAGGCACCACCTATGGAGCAAAATTGGGAGCCAGAATACTCCAATGTCATGTACACAAATCCTAACCCTAGGCCCCAGTTGAGACAAATGAGACCACAAGCCCCTAGAGGATCTTGTTTTAGATGTCAAGGTGATCATTTCATTCGTGACTGTCCCCACCCACCATCTCCGAGTCAAGGACAGACTATCACAATACAGGCTTTTTGTCCTGATTGTGGCAAAGACCATCTCCCCAGAGATTGTCCAAGAAACCCCTCTAGTGCACCCAAGATTACACCCATTAATGTGGTAGGGTTAGTGGCAGATTCAAGTTCAAGTAGTAGCAATGTGGCTCCTATACAAGCTGTCACTAGAGCACAAGCCTTAAAACAGGATAAACCAGTAGAACAATCAGAGTCGAGTGAGTCGGGAGAGCCTAGTAAGAGGAAAACAAGAACATGGAAGGATACCAGAGAGAAGGCCAATCGCAAGTGGAATAAAAAGTTATCGGAACTAGAAGAAAGCTTAAAAGAAGCGAAAACAAAAATAGAAGACATTGCATCTCAAAGCCCCTCGCATGCTGAAACTCCATCCACTCCACCTCATCCCACCCCACCACCCATTGTAAATAGACCACAACCAGGGTCTGTTCTTGCAGATCCAACCCCAGAAGGCTTGGACATGATGTTCAAGGCCTACCAGGCTGGACTTCAAGAAGGGCCTACAGCTGCAAACCTAGACAAGAGTTACCCTAGAGCGGACTTAGAGATTGAACGGATGAAAATGTGCATGAAAATGGTAGAACAAGCTCAAGCCATACTTGAGACTAGTCAAAAGTTCAATCAGACAAACTCTATCAAATCAGATTTGCATTTCCAGGGCTTACTAGAAAGATTAGAGCAGTTGGTAAACAAACCACAAGTTTCTTTACCTCCACAGGCTCAACCAGTTATTGAAAGAGGAAGCTCACCACCAATGGGAGCTTATGTTCCTAATTCCACGGATCCAGGAATACCTCCTTCAATTCAACAGTACTCTCAAGAATTCTTGCGGGAAATACAAGAAGAGAAATGGGCCAAGGAGAAGGGTAATTCCCCTCCTATTCCTGAGATTGATGATCTTCATGATCAATTTCCCCAAGACATCCCATCTATTTATGAAGATGAAGCAGAACAACAAGAAGACGAAAGGTTAGATTTTGAATCTAATACCTTAGAAGAATTGCCTCAATTTCCCGGCCCATGGGAATCTGAATCTCTCCAGATTAGAGCTCCCACAATACTAGTAAGAAATGAAGACTCAGTGGTTCCAAGGAACACGGATGTCGTGAAGAACACTAAGGTTCAGTGTCATCTCACTGTAGAAGAGCTGCTCAAAGCAAAACCTGAGCTTTGGAATCATGTGAAGGATCAGGTTCCAGAACTTGATTCCAACATGCCAAAAGCAGGCTCCAAGCAAAGGGTACCAGAGATACCTCTAGACAAAATAGGGGACATGTGTGAGGGTGAAGAAGGTAATACTTATCTTCCAATCACTTACCAAGGTTACACAACCAAAGCAATCATAGATTCAGGTGCTGGTGTTGCTATTGCAACCACCTCCTTGTGGAAGCAATGGGGCAAGCCCACATTAAGGCCAACTAGAATGAAGCTTCAAATGGCTGATGGTCATTTTGAAAGACCTCTAGGATTGCTAGAAGGGATCACTCTAACCACTTGTGGTGTAGAGTTTGAGCACACATTTGCTATATGTGACTTTGAGAAAAATAATGTCTATGAGATGATCCTAGGAAGACCCTTCCTACGACAATTGCAAATAGTACAGGATTGGGGAACTAACTCCTTGTACTTACAGCACTTAGGGGTCACCACCAAGGTCAATTTGAAGGATTACACCTTCAGAGATGTACCACCCCTACAGTGGAATTCTATCCACAAAGCGAAAAAAGATTCCATCTCTGTGCATTCTGAAAGTTCACCTGATCCATCATGGCTGCATGAAGATACTCATTTGTGGATGTGCAAGGTCGCAAAGGAAGAGGAAAAACGTTTAAAGGCAAGAGAAGAAGGAACTTCGTTAGGAGATAGACTAGTTAGAGACCCAACCTACACACCGATGATCTTTCCAGATGAGGAGTTTGAGCCTCATGGCTGGCCAGAAATCTTAGCCACCATGGACATTGCTGTCAATGAGGAACAGTGGACACCTCATTGTGATGAGGAGGGTTATGATATCTCAGTTTTCATGTGTCAACCCTTGCTAGAAGAATGTGACCCTAGTGATGTCATAGAGGAAGAAGAGAATGGCGATGATCTAGAGTCTATTGTGATGGATAGTTGCTTTAACTCAGAGCAACACTATCTAGAAGATATAGGAGTGTTCACCCAGAAAGAAGAAGAACCTCTCACAAGTATTAAAACAGTAAACTCAAAGGATGGAAGTGAGAGTAGTCAAAAGAAAAAGAAAAGAAAAGCAGGGAAACAAGAAGAAGAGGAATCATTGTTTGAAGTACCAGAAAACTTCAAGAAATATGAAGTTGACGACCGCAAAATTTTGGTACGAATGCCTAAGAGAGAGGCCATCATAGGAGAATCATATGATAATAAAGAAAAGACCAAGAAGATTGTAGTGAACATTGAAGAGAACGAAGAGAGATGCACATATATAGGAGATGACCTAAGTGCAAGAGAAGAAATGGAGCTCATAGCTCTATTAAGGGAATATAGGGATGTGTTTGCATGGCACTATAGAGACTTGAAAGGGGTAGATCCAAGAATTTGCTCTCATACTATCCCCATGACTGCTGATGCTAAGCCCACCAAACAGAAGCCCTACACATATAATGATACCTATGCAGCCAAAATAAAAGAAGAAATTGATAGGTTGATTGAAGCTGGATTCATCTATGAGATTGAGCATACCGAATGGGTGTCCCCCATTGTTGTGGTACCCAAGAAGAACGGGAAGTTGCGAGTGTGTATTAACCTTAAAAAAGTTAATGCCGCTACAATTAGAGATAGTTATCCACTTCCAATCACAGAACACCTATTGGAGCGTGTTGCGGGCAAGGAAGTTTATAGCTTCCTTGATGGATTTTCAGGTTACAATCAAGTAGCCATTGCCCCAGAAGATCAACACAAAACAGCTTTTGCTACAGAGTGGGGAATCTTTGCATTTCGTGTGATGCCATTTGGGCTCACCAATGCACCTGCAACATTCCAAAGGCTCATGTGTCATGTCTTCAAAGAGTTCTTGCGAAAGAGCTTAGAAGTGTATGTGGATGATTTATGTGCTCATTCCCAAGAAAGAAGGTTTCACATCCCTGAGCTCAGACAAATCTTCAACAAGTGTAGAGAATATCGAGTGTGTCTGAACCCAGAAAAGTGTGTGTTTATGGTGCGTCAAGGTAAAATCTTAGGTCATATTGTTTCTAAGAATGGAATCTCAACAGATGAAGATAAGGTACGAGCCATAGCGGAGCTACCAAGGCCAAGGAATATTAAAGAGGTACAAGCCTTTATGGGCCATTGTGGATACTACCGTAGGTTTATCCACATGTACGCGATCATAGCTAGACCCCTTTATGCCTTGTTGTCTAATTTTGAGTGGAACGACGAATGCGAGAATTCTTTCAACGAACTGAAGAAACGTTTGTGCACGGCACCAATACTCACCACTCCTGATTGGAATAAACCATTCCATGTCCATGTGGATGCATCCAATCATGCCATAGGATGTGTGCTAGCACAACCCACAAGTGAAGGAAACTTAGATTTGCCCATAGCATATGCTAGTAGACAGCTCACCGCAGCTGAACGGAACTATACCACAACTGAGCGAGAGGGCTTAGGCATGGTGTATGCTATGAAGAAGTTTAGACACTATTTATTGGCCAACAAGTTCAAGTTTTTCACTGATCATCAAGCTTTGTTATATTTGGCCAATAAACCTTGCAATACTGGACGCTTAGTAAGATGGTTCCTCTTACTAATGGAATATGACTTTGAAGTTGTTGTCAGGAAAGGTAGAACCCACCTTCGGGCAGATCACCTTTCTCGCATCACTTTAGGAGAGTCACCGCAAGGAGTGTCTGACGAATTACCCGATGCTTATCTGTTCAATTTAGAAGTTGTTCCTAAATGGGCAAATAAGTTGGTACCTGTCCTCACGTTTGGCCCTGCAAATAAGAATGTGAAAACATCACAAGAAGAAATTGTAAAATCACAAAAATATCACATATTAGCAGGAAGCATGTACAAACAAGATACTGAGGGTGTATTAGCTTGTTGTGTGGAGGATGATGAACATAGTAGTTGGTTGCAACAAGCCCATGAAGGAATGCTAGGAAATCACTATTCTAAACAACGAACATTGCAGAATTTAAAGCGTTTAGGAGTGTATTGGCCTAGCATGGACAAAGAAATACATGAGTGGATTAAGAATTGTCCAAGGTGCAGAGAGAGACCCCCAGTGGAGCATGCGACCCTTTATCAAGTGTCATTAATTCCAGGTTGGAGTGCTCCATTGGTAGAGTTTATGAGATCGGGAAGATTACCCAAAGAGGCTAGTCTAGCAAGAAGAAGAAGCATGGAGCAAGAGGCTCAAGGCTACGCCTTAGTAGGGGACAACCTATACCGAAGAGGCAAAGATGGTACTATGCGTTCATGAATCAGACTATTTAAGGGTCTTAGAGACTGCACACAGCGGTGTTGCAGGTGGACATTTTGGTCCTGACCGAGTGATCAAGACCATTCTATTCTCAGGACTTTGGTGGCCCACTCTTCATATGGACGCACATACCTATGTGAAGAAATGTGACACATGCCAACGTGCACAATATCCAGTGAGAAAAGACGAGATGCCCTTGAGGCCAATGATGGGAGGACGTGCATTTTCGAAGTGGGGCATAGACTTCATAGGTCCTATTAACCCCCCAGCTAGAAACTCCCATGCAGAGTACATCATTGTAGCCACAGATTACCTTACAAAGTGGGTAGAAGTCAAAGCCACAACAAAGAATGATGCTCAGACTACGGCTAAGTTCTTATTCGAGAATGTGTTCACGAGATATGGACTACCAATAGAGTTGGTGGGCGATAGAGGCACACACTTCTTGAATGAAGTCATTGAAAATCTTCTCCAAGAATTCTTGGTGATACATAAGAAATCCGCCCCCTATCATCCACAAGCCAACGGACAAGCCGAGAGTACCAATAAGATCCTCTGTAACGTATTGACAAAACTGGTAAATAATAAACGCTCTGATTGGGACAAACAACTTCATCATGCTGTTTGGGCTTATCGAGTTGCCTACAAAACGATACTCAACGCCACCCCATTTCAGATGGTCTTCGGACAGAACGCTGTGCTACCATTAGATTTCTTAATCCCTGCCTTAAAAGTAGCACAAGAGTATGAGTGGAATGGGCATGAATTGTCCTCTAGGATCTTTGATCTCGAACGCTTGGGTGAGACGCGGCTACGAGCGGCAGCAGGCATCTACGCTGCAAAGAAGAGGCAAAAGGCATACTTTGATGCACACATCAAGGATAAGGGATTGAAAGAGGGAGATCTAGTGTTGGTATACACACTAAAACAACATGCCCGTAAGTTGGAAAAAAGAGGATACGGACCCATGATCATTAATAGAATTTCCACTAGTGGTGCAGTTCAGTTGGCCACTCTAGAAGGAGATATCTTGCCAAACTATATTAGTGGCTGTAGAGTCAAGCTATATCAAGAACCTCTTATTGAGGATATGCTAATGAGACTCAACACTGCTAAGAAGCGAAAAGAAGAAGAGTTAAGAGTGAGAGAAGAAGCACAGGTAGAGGCCAGAGAGCGTATTAGGCGAAATAAGTTAAGGCGATTAGGCCTAGAAGTCAACTCAAAAGCCCCAAAATATCACATGGATATGTGTCAAAAGTCAGGCATAACGACTTCTCAGGTCATTAACCGAAGACCCTTTGTGACCATAGAGATAGGACAAGGGAAGGGTGCAAGGACGGTGAAAGCATTGATTGACTCAGGTGCAGCAAGTAGTGCAGTTAGACTTTCCTACTGCCAAGACTTGCAGTTGAACATCAATCCCATAGAAGCTTATCTCATAGGATTGGGAGGTGTGGAAACCCCTTGTTTGGGCGAGGTGGAACTTCCCATCTACCTTCAAGATGTTCCAATGAGAGTCAAAGCGCTAGTATGTCAAGATGAGAACCTTACAGAACCACTTGTCTTGGGTCAAGATTGGATCTATGACCATGCAGTTAACTTAAACCTAAGAAGTCAAATTCTTCAAGTTTGGGTACATGAACAATGCATTACAATAGAATTAGAGAACTGCATGCTCCTAAATCATGGCACCACACACTCTCTTAGTTCTTCCAAGACTAATCATATGAAAGAAGATGTTGTATGTGTCAAAAGCTCTATGATGCAGAAGGAGTCAATCGTGGAAGACCAGGTTCGAAGGCGTGTGGATCTTTCTTCTTCTCCAAAGAATCAAGTAACCATAGTTGTGAGTCCACCACACAAGCAAACACAACCGTTCACGACAACTGCTACAACAATTAGAAAGACACCATTCGATAAAAAAGCAGTTCAGAGCATGAAGCAGATATGGGTACGCAAAGGAGAGCAACCACCAACCTTGCCCCCACAAATTCCATCCAGGCAAGCCAACCAAGTCAGAAGACGAAGAAAGCAGCTCGGACAAGCTCAATCACAAGGTATCCAACAAGTTTGGGTGCCTAAGAAGTTAGCTGCAGCTCAACAAGGGCAATTGCAAATGTGGGTACCTAAGAAGCTCTTACATCCACAACAACCTATGTTCTCCCACATGCGAAAGGTCTCAACCAAGAAGCCAAAAAGAGAAGAAGGTAAGAACCACGTACAGAGACCGGAAGAAGATCAAATCAGCTCTTCAAGAAAAGTAGGAAGACGTGCACAAAGGATATGGGTTTGGAAGCCAAAAGTACAAGCAGCCTCCATCGAACCAAAGCGCCAACCACACTGGATACCACAGTTCAGAACGCATCCAAAGAGGAAGACGCCTGAAGTGACCTCTACAGTGCCAAATGATGTTCTAAAATGGACTCCAATAAGGAGGATTACATCAGTTCGAGACTCAAAGGATACCTCCACCAAGGTCGGCATCAACATCCACAAATAATATCGAAAGCCTTGAACGAGCAACAACCATGTGCTCCTTGCACAACCCTGTCTTTTGCACCATTCAGGTCATGCATTTCCAAAGTATGCATTAATATAGGGCCACATTACACGGCCGTGCATAGACACACTTGAGAATCCCATGCACAAGAGCACAGTGACATATGTCAAACATTTCTATTGATACTAACTTTTGTGTCTTGTTTTGTGATATCCTTTTCCTCAAAAAAAAAAAAAAAAAAAAAAGAAAAGAAAAAAAAAAGGGTAGAAAGAAAAGTGGGAGAAAGCTTGTTCCCAGGTTTGGCTTATGAAACATGAATGAGTCATGCTTAGTTGAAGGTGGAACTGTTGATTACTAGGCATTTATCAATTTGGATAGAAGTGTGTCTCGGCCAGCAGTGAGATTATTGCTGCCTTATCTGGTAGAGGACAAGCATTTGGCATGAACATGGCATCTACAACTATGATTTTCTCTTACCATGGTAGGAATGAAGAGCTTGAAGGTCTGCAACTTGGGTGATGCTTAACTACTTCATGTACCAGAGCATCCAAGGAGATATCTGCACAAGGTAGTTCTGGAGGAGAAGACTTCTGCATATGGTGAGCTAAAGAGAATATGTGAAACTCAGCTTGGTGTAGTTACCCGATGTTGCTTGCCAAGGAATATAAAGCAATTCAATTCTCAGTATTTCCTGAACCAGTATGGAACAGTAGCACTGGTGAATGGTCTATGTCAATCAGCATGGTAATCTCTTAGAAACCGGCACGTGTCCAATATTCCTCTGAGTGTCAATATAGGCAAGTGAACGTGCATGAGCCCAAGCTCATAAATGCACATTGTTAGTGACAAATGTTGCTTTGAAAAGAGGAGAGGGGATCCACCACTCAAAAGATCTCATCAGTGGACAATCAACATGGACATTCATCAACAAGGTTCCATCCCAAAGGCCGAGTGTACAACACGAAGAGACAAACATCCATCAACCTTCTCCATGGTAAGTATCTTTACTCTGGAAACACCATAACCATGATAGTTTAGGAAACCTCTTCGTCAGCATACCCGTGAGCACTTAGCTCAAGACCCGCAATTTTTGCACCATACTTCTTTCAATGCATTTTCCAAGTAAGCATGCGTAGGGCTACATTACCAGGCCGTGCACAAGGCACATACTTTTTTTCAACCCAGGCACGAACACACTTACCCATCATTCATTATGGGTTATGAGTAGTTGGCATGACTGCTCTCAACATCATCTTTGGAAGAGCTAGCGGACGTTATGGGAACAACATCCATATCTCGGAAGCAAATTGAAGCCAGTAGTTGCTCCAAATCACTCTTGACAACCTCTTTTGAGCAACTTGTAGTTTTGAAAGCTCACAACGACACATTCTTGCTGGAATCCAAGGAACCAGCTCATACAACAGATGGACACCACCTCTCAAAGCACTACATGGAACAGCCCTTCCAACAAGGGTCTGTCAGGGACGACAGACTCGAGAGGGGGGGGAGTGTTGAAGCTCAAAGTCAAGGACAAAGCATGGAAGCACATCAAAAGGTGGACACACAAGGAAAGGGAGCAAGTAGGGAGCTCCAAGAAGTGTATGTCAAATTTTCAGAAGAATTCCCTACAAAAATAGTGATTTTCATCACTAAAAACCATTGTAAATACCATTATCTATTTTTAGTAACTCCATTTTGTTCAAGCCGAGGAGTCCTTGAGCTTGAGGAGTATTAGAAGTACCATCATACCAATTTTCATAATTTTTAGACTTCGTTTGAGCCCTCAAATAAGCCCTGGAACCTAATTTTTAACTAGGCCGGACACTAGGTCTGGACAGGGCCAAAACTAGTCAAAAAACTATAAAAAGAGCTAGAGAGCTCATTTTTGGGGGTTAGCTTGTTAGAGAATAGAACTTTTGTAAGAGAACTCTTTTGCAATCTAAGCTTTCCATTGTTCCTCTCTTTGATCTTACTTTGTGCGCGTGTGTGTGTATGTGTGTGCATGTTTGTGTGCTTTCACTCACGCACTTGTGCCTTCACTTGCTCGTGGTCTTCATACCGGTCCTCACGTCTCCGTGGATTGACAAGTAAAGGAGGTGGTGCTTACGCTTGAGCTACACCAGTATCCCTCACTATTGTCACATCAAGCTTACACTATGCTTGAGGTGGATTTGATCTACATCAAAAGCTACGGCTTGGATTACATCAAAGGAATATCCGCTGGAGAGATCTTTTTAGTTATGCTCACTTATTGTATTTTTTTAAAAGATTTTTCATGGATATTTTATAATTGTAAAATTATTGAGCTTTGCACATGTAAAAATAGAAAGATAGATCAAGATTCCACAAATTTGTGGTGGTTGAGTTGCAATCAATCAAGCAATCAATCACCTAAAAGCATAACAGATCTTCACTTTTCCTAGATTGTAGGAAAGTGAATTGATTCGCTCCAACAACTCTTACCACCTTCGGTTGAATTCAAACGATCCACTTGTAGAAGTCGTGGATCACTTCTAGAATCTATATAAAGACTTCAAAACACTTGTACAATATATGGAAGCAATATACATACACTTGTGACCATCATTGTCTTGCTCCTTCATTTTTTTGCATCATCTTCTTTGCCAATAGTAACCTTGCACAGGATTCTAGTCTCTCTACAAAGCTACGAATTGGATGAAGCATGGATCATTGGAAAGATATTAGTGTGCAGTTTAGCATTTAGTTTAGTAGATTGGGAGAAATCTCAGTTTTTATGTCTCGGGATCAATGTGTACATATTCCTAAAAAATAGGAGGTACCATTGTTGAGTGCCTGATTCATTCCAAAAGCTTATTTTGCTTATTCCTTATACTCTTGTGCATTCCATACACTCATCCCTATGTGTGTCACTCCCATAAAATGAGTTTTTCTATTTCTAATCACACTGGTCGCTATGAGCATTTGAAGTTCATTGTCTCCTCCATAGATAGTAAGTTTTTTGAGCTAGTCAATGCGAACCTATCTGTTTTGTATCGACTCTTTCTTGTTGATGCTCCAAATTACATAGTGCATTTTATTACACTTATCGCATGCCTATAAGTTCTATTTGAGTCCGCATAAGCTCAAGGGCTGGGCTTGTGCCGATTGGTTGAACCAAACTTGGTCGCTTCGAAACTCACTTTTCTACCTCTACAAGCTTCTCCAAGTTCTTTTAGTGGTGTCAAAGCTAGATCAAGATGGGTGACCACTTTCCCTCCATGATTGAGAATCTTGATCAACACAACTATGCAGCTTAGCAAATCAGAATGGAGGCCTATTTGCAAGGTAGAAATATTTATGGAATTGTAGCAAGTGATGAAGTTATGCTTATTCCAAGATCCAAAGGAGGACCTACACAAGAGGAGATAGATAAGCAGACACTTTGGTGTGCAACGGATGCTCAAGCAAGATCGTACATACTAAACTCTATCTCTTCCTTTCTATTACCACATATTTAACGATGCAAGACATCTCAAGAGAGTTGGGATGCCCTCAAGACTTTCTTTTCTACTAGCACCAAAGCCATAAAGAATCATCTTTGAAACGAGTTCAACCGAATGAAGAAGACACCTAAAGAAACCATCACAAAGTCTGTTACCAAGGTCAAGGAGGTTGCCGATCAGTTAGCATCCATTGGAGATTTGATTGAAGAAGAGGCTATCATGAGCTAGATTCTCAATGGGATTCGAAGTGATAAGCAATGGCAATCCTTCACTATGGCTTATAATCTCATCATGGATGTGCAAACTCCAGACTTCAACATCTTTCTTGGACAACTCTTCAATCAAGAGGCCAACGATAGCATAAAGGAAGGTAACTCCTATCATGGTGAGGAAATATTTTTTGAAACCCCTCCTTCATAATACCTTATGTATAGATATGTACCCCTATAGTATTTGTATTTTTCAAACCTCCAAGGAAATCATAAATATATGTATTTGAAGGAAATAAAAATCCAAGAATAAGGTGGGCCCCACTCTAGTAAACTAGTTACCCTTACCTATAGTGAATGGTAGAATCAAATCCCAAGTTAAATATGGAGTGGGAAAAGTAGTTTTATGAAATTCAAATACTTAAGCTTGACCCACCCTCACTTTTGAAAGAGTCCAAAAAACTTTTCAAAGACTCAAGCCCCACCATAGACTTTTGTGTCCTACACAAAGATTCTTGACAAATGGGACACATGTGATTGACTTTTTCAGCCCAAAATTAAGCATAAAATATTTCAAACGCCCAAACTCGGATATGAGGCTCATTCCCACGAAATAAAGGTGACATTTATAGTATTTTTATGATTTTTCATGAAAAAAACAAAGATATGACCATATGGGATAAGATGAACACCTTAGAATGGCCAAAAATCTTCTAGGATTTTGTCAATATTGTATTTTCCACCACACAAGCGTCTCATCTAGAAGATTCTCCCAAATAATATCATCTCCAAATATCTTCCCAAAAGACCTATAAAAGGACCCCCTTGGATGACCTCAAAACAAGCAAGTTGTGTGCAAGTACATGCTATCAGCACTGTGGTGATCATAGTGCTTCCCCTTTGGAGGTGGAGATCTTGGCTTCAAGAGAGGTGCTACACTCTCTTCCTTTATGTAATCCATGTTCTTGTACCCATATCTTCTAATATGAGCTTTGTTTCCTTTTGAATCCAACTATCTCTTCTTTCCTCTTCTATCCCCCACCCTTTTGATTTCTTCTAATTCTTTCTCTACATTCTCCCTCAATTCCAAACCCTCATCATTTTCCTTCAACTTTTATCCATTGGGAAGTGAGGTTATCTTGCTGCTTGTGTTTATGTATGTGACTGATTGTTGTGTGAATGCTAAGAGGGCAGTGCCCATCAAAGGCAAGGGAAGGGAGAAAAATACATGAGAAAAGAGGGTTACAAGATTTCTCAAGAGCTCTTTCTAAGCTTTGATACCAAATGTGAGAAGTGGAGAATGACATACCTGGGACTCACCTCCCAACCTATTTATATCCCTCACTATTGTCACATCAAGCTTACACTATGCTTGAGGTACGGCTTGGATTACATCAAAGGAATATCGGCTGGAGAGATCTTTTTAGTTATGCTCACTTATTGTATTTTTTAAAAAGATTTTCCATGGATCTTTTATAATTGTAAAATTATTGAGCTTTGCACATGTAAAAATAGAAAGGTAGATCAAGATTCCACAAATTTGTGGTGGTTGAGTTGCAGTCAATCAAGCAATCAATCACCTAAAAGCAGAACAAACTAGATCTTCACTTTTCCTAGATTGTAGGAAAGTGAATTGATTCGCTCCAACAACTCTTACCACCTTGGGTTGAATTCAAACGATCCACTTGTAGAAGTCGTGGATCACTTCTGGAGTCTATATAAAGACTTCAAAACACTTGTACAATATATGGAAGCAATATACATACACTTGTGACCATCATTGTCTTGCTCCTTCATTTTTTTGCATCATCTTCTTTGCCAATAGTAACCTTGCACAGGATTCTAGTCTCTCTACAAAGCTACGAATTGGATGAAGCATGGATCATTGGAAAGATATTAGTGTGCAGTTTGTACCTATAGATTTTCATAGCATTTAGTTTAGTAGATTGGGAGAAATCTCAGTTTTTATGTCTCGGGATCAATGTGTACATATTCCTAAAAAATAGGAGGTACCATTGTTGAGTGCCTGGTTCATTCCAAAAGCATATTTTGCTTATTCCTTATACTCTTGTGCATTCCATACACTCATCCCTATGTGTGTGTTTTGAAGCTCAAGGTCAAGGACAAGCATGGAAGCGCATCAAGGAAGTGGACACACAGGAAGAAGGAGCAAGTAGCGAGCTCCAAGAAGCACCTGTCAATTTTTCAGAAGAAATCCCTACAAAAATAGTGATTTTTATCACTAAAAACCATTGTAAATACCATTTCCCATTTTTGTAACTCCATTTTGTTCAAGCCGAGGAGTCCTCGAGCTTGAGGAGTATTAGAACTACCATCCTACCAATTTTCATAATTTTTAGACTCCGTTTGAGCCCCCAAATAAGCCCTGGAACCTATTTTTTAACTAGGCCGGACACTAGGTCTGGACAGGGCCAAAACCACTCAAAAACTATAAAAAGGGCTGGAGAGCTCATTTTTGGGGGTTATCTTGTTGTAGATTTCAGTTTTGTAAGAGAGCTCTTTGGTAATCGAAGCTTTCCATTGTTCCACTCTTTGCTCTTACCTTGTGTCGTGTGTGTGTATGTGTGTGCATGCTTGTGTGCTTTCACTCACGCACTTGTGCCATCACTTGCTCGCGGTCTTCATACCGGTCCTCACGTCTCCACGGATTGACATTTATGAGGTGTATCTCCTCACGTTGGTACTCACCATTGTGCTAGAGTGACAGTGTGTCACTCCCATTAAATGAGCTTTTCTATTTCTAATCACACTCGTCGCTATGAGCATTTGAAGTTCATTGTCTCCTCCATAGATAGTAAGGTTTTTGAGCTAGTCAATGCGAACCTATCTGTTTTGTATCGACTCTTTCTTGTTGATGCTCCAAAGTACATAGTGCATTTTATTACACTTATCGCATGCCTATAAGTTCTATTTGAGTCCGCATAAGCTCAAGGGCTGGGCTTGTGCCGATTGGTTGAACCAAACTTGGTCGCTTCGAAACTCACTTTTCTACCTCTACAAGCTTCTCCAAGTTCTTTTAGTGGTGTCAAAGCTAGATCAAGATGGGTGACCACTTTCCCTCCATGATTGAGAATCTTGATTAACACAACTATGCAGCTTAGCAAATCAGAATGGAGGCCTATTTGCAAGGTAGAAATATTTATGGAATTTTAGCAAGTGATGAAGTTATGCTTATTCCAAGATCCAAAGGAGGACCTACACAAGAGGAGATAGATAAGCAGACACTTTGGTGTGCAACGGATGCTAAAGCAAGATCGTACATACTAAACTCTATCTCTTCCTTTCTATTACCACATATTTAATGATGCAAGACATCTCAAGAGAGTTGGGATGCCCTCAAGACTTTCTTTTCTACTAGCACCAAAGCCATAAAGAATCATCTTTGAAACGAGTTCAACCGAATGAAGAAGACACCTAAGCAAACCATCACAAAGTCTATTACCAAGGTCAAGGAGGTTGCCGGTCAGTTAGCATCCATTGGAGATTTGATTGAAGAAGAGGCTATCATGAGCTAGATTCTCAATGGGATTCGAAGTGATAAGCAATGGCAATCCTTCACTATGGCTTATGATCTCATCATGGATGTGCAAACTCCAGACTTCAACATCTTTCTTGGACAACTCTTCAATCAAGAGGCCAACGATAGCATAAAGGAAGGTAACTCCTATCATGGTGAGGAAATATTTTTTGAAACCCCTCCTTCATAATACCTTATGTATAGATATGTACCCCTATAGTATTTGTATTTTTCAAACCTTCAAGGAAATCATAAATATATGTATTTTAAGGAAATAAAAATCCAAGAATAAGGTGGGCCCCACCATAGTAAACTAGTTACCCTTACCTATAGTGAATGGTAAAAACAAATCCCAAGTTAAATATGGAGTGGGACAAGTAGTTTTATAAAATTCAAATACTTAAGCTTGACCCACTCTCACTTTTGAAAGAGTCCAAAAAACTTTGCAAAGACTCAAGCCCCACTATAGACTTTTGTGTCCTACACAAAGATTCTTGACAAATGGGACACATGTGATTGACTTTTTCGGCCCAAAATTAAGCATAAAATATTTCAAACGCCCAAACTCGGATATGAGGCTCATTCCCACGAAATAAGGGTGACATTTATAGTATTTTTATGATTTTTCATGAAAAAAACAAAGATATGACCATATGGGATAAGATGAACACCTTAGAATGGCCAAAAATCTTCTAGGATTTTGTCAATATTGTATTTTCCACCACACAAGTGTCACATCTAGAAGATTCTCCCAAATAATATCAACTCCAAATATCTTGCCAAAAGACCTATAAAAGGACCCCCTTGGATGACCTCAAAACAAGCAAGTTGTGTGCAAGTACATGCTATAAGCACTGTGGTGATCATAGTGCTTCCCCTTTGGAGGTGGAGATCTTGGCTTCAAGAGAGGTGCTACACTCTCTTCCTTTATGTAATCCATGTTCTTGTACCCATATCTTCTAATATGAGCTTTGTTTCCTTTTGAATCCAACTATCTCTTCTTTCCTCTTCTATCCCCCGCCCTTTCGATTTCTTCTAATTCTTTCTCTACATTCCCCCTCAATTCCAAACCCTCATCATTTTCCTTCAACTTTTATCCATTGGGAAGTAAGGTTATCTTGTTGCTTGTGTTTATGTATGTGACTGATTGTTGTGTGAATGCTAAGAGGGCAGTGCCCATCAAAGGCAAGGGAAGGGAGAAAAATACATGAGAAAAGAGGATTACAAGATTTCTCAAGAGCTCTTTCTAAGCTTTGATACCAAATGTCAGAAGTGGAGAATGACATACCTGGGACTCACCTCCCAACCTATTTATATCCCTCACTATTGTCACATCAAGCTTACACTATGCTTGAGGTGGATTTGATCTACATCAAAAGCTACGGCTTGGATTACATCAAAGGAATATCCGCTGGAGAGATCTTTTTAGTTATGCTCACTTATTGTATTTTTTTAAAAGATTCTCCATGGATCTTTTATAATTGTAAAATTCTTGAGCTTTGCACATGTAAAAATAGAAAGATAGATCAAGATTCCACAAATTTGTGGTGGTTGAGTTGCAATCAATCAAGCAATCAATCACCTAAAAGCAGAACAAACTAGATCTTCACTTTTCCTAGATTCTAGGAAAGTGAATTGATTCGCTCCAACAACTCTTACCACCTTCGGTTGAATTCAAACGATCCACTTGTAGAAGTCGTGGATCACTTCTAGAGTCTATATAAAGACTTCAAAACACTTGTACAATATATGGAAGCAATATACATACACTTGTGACCATCATTGTCTCGCTCCTTCATTTTTTTGCATCATCTTCTTTGCCAATAGTAACCTTGCACAGGATTCTAGTCTCTCTACAAAGCTATGAATTGGATGAAGCATGGATCATTGGAAAGATATTAGTGTGCAGTTTGTACCTGTAGATTTTCATAGCATTTAGTTTAGTAGATTGGGAGAAATCTCAGTTTTTATGTCTCGGGATCAATGTGTACATATTCCTAAAAAATAGGAGATACCATTGTTAATTGCCTGGTTCATTCCAAAAGCATATTTTGCTTATTCCTTATACTCTTGTGCATTCCATACACTCATCCCTATGTGTGTCACTCCCATAAAATGAGTTTTACTATTTCTAATCACACTGGTCGCTATGAGCATTTGAAGTTCATTGTCTCCTCCATAGATAGTAAGTTTTTTGAGCTAGTCAATGCGAACCTATCTATTTTGTATCGACTCTTTCTTGTTGATGCTCCAAAGTACATAGTGCATTTTATTACACTTATCGCATGCCTATAAGTTCTATTTGAGTCCGCATAAGCTTAAGGGCTGGGCTTGTGCCGATTGGTTGAACCAAACTTGGTCACGTCGAAACTCACTTTTTTACCTCTACAAGCTTCTCCAAGTTCTTTTAGTGGTTTCAAAGCTAGATCAAGATGGGTGACCACTTTCCCTCCATGATTGAGAATCTTGATCAACACAACTATGCAGCTTAGCAAATCAGAATGGAGGCCTATTTGCAAGGTAGAAATATTTATGGAATTGTAGCAAGTGATGAAGTTATGCTTATTCCAAGATCCAAAGGAGGACCTACACAAGAGGAGATAGATAAGCAGACACTTTGGTGTGCAACGGATGCTCAAGCAAGATCGTACATACTAAACTCTATCTCTTCCTTTCTATTACCACATATTAAACGATGCAAGACATCTCAAGAGAGTTGGGATGCCCTTAAGACTTTCTTTTCTACTAGCACCAAAGCCATAAAGAATCATCTTTGAAACGAGTTCAACCAAATGAAGAAGACACCTAAACAAACCATCACAAAATGTGTTACCAAGGTCAAGGAGGTTGCCGATCAGTTAGCATCCATTGGAGATTTGATTAAAGAAGAGGCTACCATGAGCTAGATTCTCAATGGGATTCGAAGTGATAAGCAATGTCAATCCTTCACTATGGCTTATGATCTCATCATGGATGTGCAAACTCCAGACTTCAACATCTTTCTTGGACAACTCTTCAATCAAGAGGCCAACGATAGCATAAAGGAAGGTAACTCCTATCATAGTGAGGAAATATTTTTTGAAACCCCTCCTTCATAATACCTTATGTATAGATATGTACCCCTATAGTATTTTTATTTTTCAAACCTTCAAGGAAACCATAAATATATGTATTTGAAGGAAATGAAAATCCAAGAATAAGGTGGGTCCCACCCTAGTAAACTAGCTACCCTTACGTGTAGTGAATGGTAGAATCAAATCCCAAGTTTAATATGGAGTGGGACAAGTAGTTTTATAAAATTCAAATACTTAAGCTTGACCCACTCTCACTTTTGAAAGAGTCCAAAAAACTTTTCAAAGACTCAAGCCCCACCATAGACTTTTGAGTCCTACACAAAGATTCTTGACAAATGGGACACATGTGATTGACTTTTTCGGCCCAAAATTAAGCATAAAATATTTCAAACGCCCAAACTCGGATATGAGGCTCATTCCCACGAAATAAGGGTTCCATTTATAGTATTTTTATGATTTTTAATGAAAAAAACAAAGATATGACCATATGGGATAAGATGAACACCTTAGAATGGCCAAAAATCTTCAAGGATTTTGTCAATATTGTATTTTCCACCACACAAGTGTCAAATCTAGAAGATTCTCCCAAATAATATCATCTCCAAATATCTTCCCAAAAGACCTATAAAAGGACCCCCTTAGGTGACCTCAAAACAAGCAAGTTGTGTGCAGGTACATGCTATCAGCATTGTGGTGATCATAGTGCTTCCCGTTTGGAGGTGGAGATCTTGGCTTCAAGAGAGGTGCTACAATCTCTTCCTTTATGTAATCCATGTTCTTGTACCCATATCTTGTAATATGATCTTTGTTTCCTTTTGAATCCAACTATCTCTTCTTTCCTCTTCTATCCCCCACCCTTTCGATTTCTTCTAATTCTTTCTCTACATCCCCCCTCAATTCCAAACCCTCATCATTTTCCTTCAACTTATATCCATTGGGAAGTGAGGTTATCTTGGTGCTTGTGTTTATGTATATGATTGATTGTTTTGTGAATGCTAAGAGGACAGTTCGGAATACCCGTGTCCTAAGAGCATTTGATGTGTATGTGCATGTGTATGTGTTACCTGTGTGAATGCTAAGAGGGCAGTGCGGAACACCTATGTCCTAAGAGCATTTTCATTTTTGTGTGGGTGCTAAGAGGGTAGTGTGGACCACCGGTACCCTAAGAGTGCTCTTTGTGTTGTGTGCATATGTGTGAAGTGAATGTGTAAGGAGCTAAGGACCCTTCCTTTCCATCATATACATCCTTGCTTATGAGCTTGAGTGCTAAAGGAGTGTTAGAGGCCATTTCTTTAGTGCCCCTCTCATAACCTGGTTCCCCCACTGAGAACCTCATTCATGAATTTCGAAAACTCCAACAGCCAAAATCGTCCCATTGGTCCCAACCAACCTTATGAACCAAGACCCCTTCTTTCTGTCCATATCACATATAGTAGGAAGATACTCTTCCAACAACGCATAGTCTATCATTTGGGGCAGAGTGTTTGGCAGAAATCCTTGAATATGAAGAACCCTTTATCTGTCTAGTTCTAGAGTATAACCTTAGCTTCGACGTTTGGATCTTCATTCTTTTGTAAGGAAGCCACTTTCAAGTTCAACCATGGCATCAATCTTCCTACAATTCTATGGAAGACTCAACGAAGATGCTGCAGAGTTTTTGGACAACTTGGAGATGGCATACCTTGTCTCTGGAAGGGATCAAGAAGATATCAAGCTAAAGGCTTTTTTGTTGGTCCTAAAGGAGGAATCCAAAGTATGGTACAACAACCTCTCAAATGACGCAACAGGAAGCTGGGAAGTAGTGCGTGAAGCATTCTTAACGCATTATGGCAAAAAGGATACACCCGAAGGATTATGGCAACAATTGCTCTCACTAAGGCAAGTGACTCTTCAAGAATTTTCCAATTATGAGTCCAAGTTTCAGTGTGTGTTGAGTAATTGGGAAAGTAGCCTAGGGGCAAATGAAGTAGCTCCACAGTTTTTGAAAAGAGATAGATTCATCTCAGGACTCTTTCCTTCTCTAAAACAAAAGGTGGAGTCACGATTTCCAGGTACTTTTGAAGAAGCATTAGATATAGCAAGAGTTAAGTGTAGAAAATTAAAGTTTCAGTGTTCAAAAGTTGAAAAAGTAGAACATATGGATGTTGTTCCCCTAGTACCAACTGCACAGGTAGAGAAAGGAGAAGATCCACAACAAGATATCTTACAGAAGCTCCCACAACAGCTGGAACAACTAACACTCAACTTGGTGAGGAGCCAGCAAGACAGACCACAAACGGAACAAAATCGAGGACAATGACAACAAGCACAAGAGTTTATATGCTACAATTGCCACGAACGTGGTCATGGTATGTATAATTGTCCTCATCCTCGTAGGAATCTAGGTGATATGTATCTTGTTAGGAGGCCACCACAATATGCATAGGAACAACAACAACCGCAAGCAAATATTCCACTTGTCCCAATGGCTCAAGGTGATCAAAGGCAAGTGAATGTTTTAGAGCTGACTGAGGAACAAGAGACTATGGATACAATGCCAATCAAGAGGACAAGGGTGCAAGACAGAGACCGATCTCAAGATGAAGATTCCAGCATGGGCACACAAACGAAGAAAGGAAGAGTTGCAGAAGAAGCTAGTAAAAGAAAGAGAAGGCCGAGGAGGAAGATCATGATGGAAGACTTGTAAGGGTATCAAACCTTATGACTTGATTGAGGATATATCTACACAGAAACCAAATATCACTTGGGCACAATTACTCCAACTATCTTCAAAAACTAGGAGGGAATGGTCCAAGCTAGTAAGCACTAGGAGGGCTAAAAATAAGGAAATTAACCTTATAAGAGCCAATGCATGTGATGATGTGGTACCCATAGTGGATGCATATGTAAAAGGGAAAAGAAAGTTCAATGTGTATGTGGATGGCAGAGCACAAATGTGTGTCATGACAGAAAAAACAATGCATAGGTTAGGCTTGGACGTGACAGGACCATCTGCGTACCAAGCTAAAATGGCAAATAATAGTGTTGTTAAATATGTTGGTGTAATTGAAAATTTAAGAGTTACAGTATGTGATATAGAGGTTGCCCTGGATATGTATGTAATTGCAACCAAGGGGGAGGGCTACCCTTTCATGTTAGGACGTCCATGGTTAGTTGCAGTAAAAGCATATCAGAAATGGGGTTCTGGCCTTCTAGTTCTCAAACTAAATGATAGAGAAAAGTCAGTTACCTATGATTTGAAGGACCAAAAGAAGGAAGATCATAGGTATGAAACAACTGTGGATGAAGAGAGTTCTTGCTATGATAGTGATTCTAGCAATGAGGAATCGACAACCAAAAATGATTCATCAATAGTCGAATTCAAGGGTGTGTTCTTTCAAGGAAAACAAGATGGAGGCAAAATGATATTCAACAACCACAAAGTGAGGACTCCATGCCTGAAGCAGATCTCCAAAAGATGCTAGCGGAAGATCTCACCTCAGAGGAAAGGACCACGTACATCAACATGCTCAAAAGGTATCCCAAATATTTTATTAAAGACTATAATGAGATATAAGGTGTAACTGCTATTCAACATCATATCCAAATCAAGCTATAAGCGAAGCTAGTGGCGCAAAAGCTCAGAAGGATCGGAACACTTCAACAAGAAGCTCTATTAAATGAGGTAAATAGACTCATAAAGGCTGATTTCATTTACCGTGTATCAAATTCAGAATGGGTGTCTCCAGTAGTAGTTACCCCAAAGAAGAATCGTAAATGGAGGGTGTGTGTAGACTATCAACCCTTAAATGTAGCAACAAAGAGAGATCATTTTCCACTACCCTTCCAAGATGAGATTCTAAATGAAGTGGCAGGTCATGAAAGGTACAGTGTATGTGATGGATACTCAGGATACTTTCAAATCCGGATAGCTGAGGAGGACCAAAGGAAGACCACATTCATTACGCCATGGGGATGCTTTGCTTATCGGGTAATGCCTTTTGGCCTAACCAATGCACCTGCAACCTTTCAAAGGTTTATGAACTATGTTTTTCAACCATTCTTTGAATCATCAATAAGGGTGTACATGGATGACTTCTGCATATATAGCACTAGAGTTATGCATTGTCAAAAAGTGGAAGAAGGATTAAAAAGATTGTATGATCTTGGAGGTCAATTGAATCTTGATAAGTGTCATATTGCCAAGAAAGAATCGGTTCTCCTTGGACATCTCATATCGAAAAAGGGAATTCAAATTGATCCATTCAAAGTGGAAGCCTTATTGGCTCTACCTCCTCCAACAACAACAAAGCAAACCCTCAGTTTTGTACAAAAGGTACGCTACATGTCACCGTTCATCCACCTTCTATCTGAAATCATATCTCCATTACAAAATCTTGCACAAGATAGTGTCTTTGCATGGGAGGATATCCATAATGAATGTTTGGAAGAAATCAAAAGAGTACTCAGCACTCTACCCACATTGATGCCACCAAATATGGGAGAGACTTTCTATGTGTGTCCAAGTGTAGGTGAGGAAGCAATCAGAGTGGTCTTACTCCAGAAGGATACAAAGATATCTCACATGTGTCCTGTTTATTTTGCTAGCAAGGTAATGAAAGAAAATGAGAAGAAATACACAGATGCAGAGAAACTCATGTATGTGCTTATGTTTGGAGTAAGGAAGTTTTGGTCTTACCTTCTTGCTAGGCCTTTCATTATTCTTACAACATATCATGCATTTCCATATGTGGTACAACATATGAGCATCTTATATATAATAGCTAAATGGGTTCTTGAACTTGAAGAATACAACTATACTTTTGTAGTAGAGGAAAGCACAAGAGCCAGTCTTGCAGATATACTCACCTACAGGAAGTGGGAGAGGAAAATATCCAATGAGAGGTAGAGGGGAGCAACCTTGCATGAAGAAGATATTGAAGATGCACATACTATATTTTTTGATGGTGCATATAAGAAGCAGGTCGACAAAGCAACAAGAGGATTTTTGATATATGACCAAAACAAACAGCTCATCTTCAAGAAAGGTATAGCTCTTCCTAATGCTCATTCAAATAATGAAGCAGAATATGTAGCACTATGCGAGGCCTTGCATGAATGTGTTCAACATGATATCAAAAGGTTGATCATCAAAGGAGACTCAATGTTGATAATTAAGCAATTACAAAATGTTTGGTGTTGCAAAAGCCAAAAATGAGCAATTTGATGGTTATATAGCATCCATGAGGCTGGGAGACAATAGATTTGTAGGTCAAGAAGGATTAGAAGATATCATCGAGTTTCTTGAAACTGGAGAAGCACCCAAGCACCTAAACAAGGTACAAAGGCATAGACTAGCAAAGAAGGCTCTAGAGTACCAACTCATAGGAGATCATCTCTATGAGAAAGGTAAGGATCTTATCCTTAGAAGGGTCCCCATATTAGATGAAATAAAGAGCATTCTGGAATCATGTCATGATCATGCATGTGGAGGACACTTCTCACATGAAATAACGATAAGGAAAGTACTTCAAGCAGGGTATACATGGCCTACACTTCATAAAGATGTTCAATATTGGTGTAAAACATGTAATAAATGTCAGATTACAGGGAATAAGAGGCTTATGTATGAACCAAGGGCACCAGTCATATCTTATGGGCCATTCAAGAAATGGGGAATCGATGCAATTGGACCTCTACCAAGGACAAGCTCAGGGAAGGAGTACATCATTGTGGCAGTGGACTACATGACTAGATGGTCTGAAGCAGTTAGCACAAAAAGGACATCCGCACAAGATATTGGGAAGTTCATTTATGATTTCATATGTTGTAGGTTTGGGATACCTTTAGAGATAGTGTTTGATCATGGTCCAGGTTTTAGATCAGCTCTTTTGAATGATCTATTGATTAGATTAAACATAAGGCATAGATACTCCACACCCTATTATCCTCAATGTAATGGTCTTGTTGAAAAGACAAATGAAATTCTTTGTAAAAATCATCAGTAAGCAAGTAAAAAAGCATCCTAAGGAATGGGACGAGCACCTCACTACAACATTATGGGCATATCGCACATCCTACAAGGCATCCTTAAGATTCACTCCTTTTCATTTAGTGTACGGACAAGAAGCCTTATTACCAATAAAAGTGGAAATCCCAAGTCTCTGCGTACTGCTAAAAGAAAGTGCAGAAAGTGAAGAAGAGGTCATCCAAAAGAGGCTTATAGATCTACAACACTTGAGTATGAAAAAGGAGCTTGCAATGGAACATTACATCAATCAAGCAGAGAACAGAAGGGAGGAGTTTAACAAACAACTAAAGGATAAAGGGTTAACAGAAGGAACTCTTGTTTTAAGGTATGATAATTGTTTTAATAATAGGCATGATACAAAGTTCCAACCACGATGGGAAGGACCGTTTCTGATCAAGAAAAAGTTCAAGAATGGAAGCTATCAACTCATGGATATGTCAGGGAAGCTGCACAAGATGAAGGTCAATGGATGGAGATCAAACAAATAATGACAGAGGATAGAAGAAAGCAATGAACAACAAGAACAATCAAGGGACAAATACATATCAATACTACAAGAAGATGACCCACCTTGGAGCATCAACAAACTCTTTGAAGGCTAGAGACATGAATGCCTCTAGCCAAGGGGAGGGCTAAGTATGAGGAAATATTTTTTGAAACCCCTCCTTAATAATACCTTATGCATAGATATGTACCCCTATACTATTTGTATTTTTATAACCTTCAAGGAAACCATAAATATATGTATTTGAAGGAAATAAAAATCCAAGAATAAGGTGGGCCCCACCCTAGTAAACTAACTACCCTTACTTGTAGTGAATGGTAGAATCAAATCCCAAGTTAAATATGGAGTCGGACAAGTAGTTTTATAAAATTCAAATACTTAAGCTTGACCCACTCTCCCTTTTGAAAGAGTCCAAAAAATTTTTCAAAGACTCAAGCCCCACCATAGACTTTTGAGTCCTACACAAAGATTCTTGACAAATGGGACACATGTGATTGACTTTTTGGGTCCAAAATCAAGCATAAAATATTCCAAACGCCCAAAAAACTCGGATATGAGGCTCATTCCCACGAAATAAGGGTGTTATTTATAGTATTTTTATGATTTTTCATGAAAAAAACAAAGATATGACCATATGGGATAAGATGAACACCTTAGAATGGCCAAAACTCTTCTAGGATTTTGTCAATATTGTATTTTTCACCACACAAGTGTCACATCTAGAAGATTCTCCCAAATAATATCATCTCAAAATATCTTCCCAAAAGACCTATAAAAGGACCCCCTTGGGTGCCCTCAAAACAAGCAAGTTGTGTGCAGGTACATGCTATCAACACTGCAGTGATCATAGTGCTACCCCTTTGGAGGTGGAGATCTTGGCTTCAAGAGAGGTGCTACACTCTCTTCCTTTATGTACTCCATGTTCTTGTATCCATATCGTGTAACATGAGTTTTGTTTCCTTTTGAATCCAACTATCTCTTCTTTCCTCTTCTATCCCCCACCCTTTCAATTTCTTCTAGTTCTTTCTCTACATCCCCCCTCAATTCCAAACCCTCATCATTTTCCTTCAACTTATATCCATTGGGAAGTGAGGTTATCTTGCTCCTTGTGTTTATGTATGTGACTGATTGTTGTGTGAATGCTAAGAGGGCAGTGCGGAACACCCGTGTCCTAAGAGCATTTGGTGTGTATGTGCATGTGTATGTGTTACGTGTGTGAATGCCAAGAGGGCAGTGCGGAACACCCGTGTCCTAAGAGCATTTTCGTTTTTGTGTGGGTGCTAAGAGGGTAGTGTGGACCACCCATACCCTAAGAGTGCTCTTTGTGTTGTGTGCATATGTGTGAAGTGAATGTGTAAGGAGCTAAGGACCCTTCCTTTCCATTATATCGATCCTTGCTTATGAGCTTGAGTGCTAAAGGAGTGTTAGAGGCCATTTCTTTAGTGCCCCTCTCAATGGTAATTCAACTAGTGCTCTATATGCAAATAAGAAGGATAAGAATTTGAAAGGCAAGAAGAAGGAAGAGGATGAAAAGGAGACTTCCCAACCCAACTTTGCAAGCAAGAGCAAGTGGAAAGGGAAGAAGAGAGGACCAAAGCATGACAAAGCCAAATGTCAGAATGTTCAACCTTGTGCAATCTATGATATGACCAACCACACCACTTAGAGTTGCTAGTTCAATGGAAAGACCCAAAAAGGAAGCGGAGGTGGATATCGCAACAATAGAGGTAGAGATGGACACAAATTCAACAATAACAATAGAGGCTATAATAGAAGGGGCTTCAAAAATTATTCAGAGGATCAACCACATGAAGACTCTTTGCTTCTTATGAGTTGAAGCCACAAAGAAGGTAAATAAGATGACTATTTGTTCTACATAGATTCAAGATGTTCAAATCATGTTGTAGACAACATTGCTCTTCTATCTGATTTGGAAAGTCCAAAGCATAGACATGAAGTTCAAACATGGGATGATACAAAGCATAATGTGGAGAAGATTGGTAACATCAAAGCTTCCAATGGAAGGACAAACATTCTAAGTAAGGTTCTCTATGTACCCACTATCACTAAACACCTAATTAGTGTAGGCTAAATAGTCAAAAAATCCTTGCAAGTAAGGTTCACCCAACATGGAGCTTTTGTAGAAGATCCATGTCAAGGCTTCAAGAAGATAGCCAAAGGTGAGAAGCGTGGTAGGCTCTTTACTTTTGAAGTAGGAGAAACAAGGAACATAGCTCTATTTACTTTTGGGTCTCAAATCCTAAGTGAGCTTGAAGTGTGGCATAAGAGACTTGCTCATGTGAATGAAAGAACCTTGAAGGATATATGCAGGGATCAAAGTGTTCTAGGACTGCCAAACATATCAACTCAACACATGATCAACAAGTGTGATGCATGTCAAATTGGGAAAGCACAAAAGACAACCATTCAACCACAAAAGCTACATACACAATAACTTATTGGACTTAGTACATACAGATGTATGGGGACCAAGTCAAGAACCTTCATCGACAGGATCAAGGTATTATGTCTCATTTATTGAAGACCATAATAGATGGACTATTATATACTTTATCAAGAGTAAGAATTAACTGTTTGATTGCTTCAAAAATTATCTAGCTCATGTGGAGAATTATATAGGTAGATCACTCAAGAAGCTGAGATCTGATCAAGGGCAAGAATACTTCTCCGAAGAGTTTGATGAGTTCTTGTAGGATAAAGGCATCAAAAGGGAAGTGAATACGAGGTACTCTCCTCAACTTAATATAATTGCAGAGAGGAGAAACAAGATATTGATTGGATCAGCTAGAACAATGCTTGAAGAGAAGAAGTTGCCACATTATCTATGGGCAAAAGCTATTTCAACTACTGTGTACCTTGTCAATAGACTACCATCCAAATCACTTCAACGTATGACTCCTTATGAATCATGGCAAGGAAGAAAACCTACTCTTGGACATTGCAAGGTGTTTGGCTATTTAGCTTATGTTCATGTACCATCACAAAATAGGTAAGCTAGATGAAAGGGCAACAAAGGCAGTGTTTATTGGCTATGAATCAACTTAGATGGGTTACAGGTTCTATAATCCTTTAACCTAGCAATTCACTACAAGTAGAGATGTTGTGTTTGAAGAACATAGGTCTTGGTATGATGAAGAAAAACAAAAGGTAACTCTACAATATGATCTTGGTTTTGATTTTCATCAACTAGGAAGCAAGCATGATACACAGGTCCAGGATCCAAGAAGTGATATAGACAATGCCCAAGATGAAAGAGAAAGGGATTACAAACTATGGAAGTGAAGAGACAAAACAAAGATGCAAGAGATTGGAGAATGTTCCAAATAAGCACTTAGAAGATCAACAAGAGAGAAGAAACAACTAGAAAGGTATGGATAGGATTCCACATGTGTTACAAAGCATTCCATCTACTTGACAAAAGTCTCTATTTCAAAGGAACCCTCAACCTATGAAGAGGCAAAGGGAAATCCTAATTGGGAAAAGGCCATGAAAGAATAAATAGATGCATTGAAGCAGATGGACACTTGGGATTTGGTTCCAATGTTGTTGAATCAAAAGGTAATTGGTTGCAGATGGGTATATAAATTTAAAAGAAACTCAGATGGATCATTTTGCAACTACAAGGCAAGATTAATTGCCAAAGGATGCTCACAAACTCATGGTATGGACTATGAGGAAACATTCTCACCAGTTGCAAAGACGACTACAATCAGCATATTGATAAGTGTAGCTACTGCAAGAAATTGAAGACTCCTCCAACTTGATGTGAAAAATGCATTCTTAAATGGTTGGATAAGTGAAGAGGTATACATGTCACAACCAACAGGTTTTCAAAACCCTAATCATACATCTTATGTTTGCAGACTTAACAAAGCATTGAATGGATTGAAACAAGCACGTAGAGCTTGGAATTATAGGTTGGTTACATACCTTCAAGATCAAGGGTTGAGACCTAGAAACTCAGATCCTTCTCTATTCATCAAAAGGGATTACAATGAGGTTATATATCTATGTGTATATGTAGATGATATTATTGTGACAGGCGATGATTTAAATGACATTCAAAAGATCAAGAGACACATGCAAGAGGAGTCCAAAATCAGTGACTTACGTGAGCTCACATATTTCCTAGGTATGTAGGTGATATGCACAAATGAAGGAATGTATTTGACTCAGAGATAATACATTCAAGGTCTACTTCTCAAGTTGAAAATGGAGAACACTAAACCTGCAGGTACTCCTTTGGAGATGAACCAAAAACTTAGTGTTTATGAAGGTGATAAAATTTAAGACATGAAAGAATATCAAAGCTTGGTAGGTAGCTTGATATATACTACTCATACAAGGGCAGTGTCGTATAGTGTTAGAGTGCTTGATTAGTTTGTGCACTCACCAACAAGACTACACATGGATGCAGCTATGACAGTACTTAAATACCTCAGAGGTACAATCAATGAAGCATTTGCAGGTTCGAAGCTAGTGTCATGGAGTTCCAAGAAGCAACCAACAATTGCTTTATCCTCACCTAAAGGAGAGTACAAAAGTTTGACCGTATCAGCTCAAGGGGCAGTATGGTCAAAGGCATTGTATACAGATTTGGGACTTGTGAGTTCCAAACCTCACATATTTGGAGATAGTGTAAGTTCCATGCATCTAGCACCCATTCCCGCCTTCATTTGAATTGAAAATCCACTTGTGGAAGTTTCGGATCACTTCTAGAATCTATATAAAGGCTTCAAAACACTTGTACAGTATATGGAAGCAATATATATACACTTGTGACTATCATTGTCTTGCTCCTTTAATTTTTTGCATCATCTTCTTCAACAATAGTAAGCTTGGAGAAAATGCTCCTCTCCTTACAGAGCTCCAAAATTAATAAGAGATTGCTCATTGGGAAGATATTAGTTTCTTGCATATGCCTGTAAAATTTCATAGAATTTGGTTAAGTAGATTGGGAGTAATTGTAGTTTCTCTGTCTCGGGATCAATCTCTATGTATTCCTAAAAAATAGGAGATACCACCATTGAGTGCCTGGTTCATTCCAAAAACATTTTTTGCTTATTTCTTGTACTCTTGTGCATTCTATACACTCAACCCTATGTGTATCACTCCAACAAAAGTATTTTTTCTAATTGTAATCATGTTGGTCGCTATGAGCATTTGAAGCTCATTGTCCCATCCATAGATAGTAAGTTTTCTGAGCTAGTCGATGCACAAACCTATCTCTTTTGTATCAACTCCTTCTCCTTGATACTCCAAAGTACATAGGGCATTTTACCGTACTTATCGCATGCCTACAAGGTCTAATTTGAGTCTCCATAAGCTCAAGGGCTAGTCTTTTGCGGTTGGTTGGACTAAACTTCATCGCTTTGAAACTCACTAGTCTACCTCCTACAAGGTTCTCCAAGTTCTTTCAGTGGTATCATAGCTAGATCAATATGGGTGATGACTTTCCCTCAATGATTGAGAATTTTGATCGACACAATTATGCGACTTGGCAAATCAGAATGGAGGCCTATTTGCAAGGTAGAAATCTTTATGGAATTGTAGCACGTGATGACGCTATGCCTATTCCAAGGTCCAAGAAGGACCTGCACAGGAGGAGACAAATAAGCTCACACTTTGGTGCACAAGGGATGCTCAAGCAAGGTCGTACATACTAAACTCTATCTTTGATTTTCTATTACCACATATTAGAGGATGCAAGATATCTCAATAGACTTGGGATGCCCTTGAGACTTTCTTTCTTGCTAGTACCAAAGCAAGAAAGAATCATCTTTGGAATGAGTTCAACCAAATGAAGAAGACACCTAAACAAACCATCATATAGTTTGTTACCAAGGTCAAGGAGGCTACAGATCAGTTAGCATCCATTGAAGAGCTGGTTGAAGAAGAGGCTATCATGAGGTAGATTATCAATGGGATTGGAAGTGATAAGCAATGCCAATCTTTCACCATGGCTTATGATCTCATCATGGATGTGCAAACTCTAGACTTCAACATATTTCTTGGACAACTCTTCAATCAAGAGGCGGACAATAGCATAAAGGAAGGTAACTCCTATCATGGTAATTCAACTAGTGCTCTATATGTAGATAAGAAGGATAAGAAGCTCAAAGGCAAGATGAAGGAAGAAGATGAAGAGGAGACTTCCCAAACCAACTTTTCAAGCAAGAGCAAATGGAAAGGGAAGAAAAAAGGACCAAAACATGAAAAAGCCAAAGGTGAGAATGTTCAACCTTGTGCCATCTGTGATACGACCAACCACACCACTCACAATTGTTGGTTCAATGGGAAGAAGCAAAAAGGAAGTGGAAGAGGTGGATATGGCAGCAATATAGGTAGAGGTGGACACAACTTCAACAATACCAATAGAGGCTATAATAGAAGGGACTTCAACAATTATAGAGAAGATCAATCACATGAAGACACATTGCTTCTTATGATTCTAAGCCACAAAGAAGGTAAAGAAGATGGTCATTTCTTCTACATAGATTGTAGATGTTCAAATCATGTTGCAAGCAACATTGCTCTTCTATCTGATTTGGAAAGTCCAAAGCATAGACATGACGTACAAACAAGGGATGACACAAAGCACAATGTGGAGAAGATTGGTAATGTCAAAGCATCCAATGGCACGACAAACATTCTGAGTAAGGATGTACCCACTATCACTAAAAACTTAATAAGTGTAGGCAAAATAGTTGAAAAAGGCTTGCAAGCTAGGCTCACCCAACCTGGAGCTTTTGTGGAAGATCCATGCCAAAGCTTCAAGAAGATAGCAAGAGGTGAGAAGCATGGTAGGCTCTTTACTTTTGAAGTAGGAGAAACCAGGAACATAGATCTATTTACTTTTGGGTATCAAACCTTAAGTGAGTTTGAAGTGTGACATAAGAGACTTGCTCATGTGAATGAAAGAACCTTGAAGGATATATGTAGGGATCAAAGTGTTCTTAGACTACCAAACATATCAAATCAACATATGATCAACACGTGTGATGCATGTCAAATTGGGAAGGCACACATGATCAACACGTGTGATGCATGTCACGTACTCTCCTCAACTAAATGGAATTGCAAAGATGAGAAACAAGACATTAGCTAGAACAATTCTTGAAGAGAAGAAGTTTCCACATTATCTATGGGTAGAGGCTATTTCAATAGACTACCTTGTCAATAGACTGCCTTCCAAATCACTTCAAGGTATGAATCCTTATGAAGCATGGCATGGAAGAAAACCTAGTCTTGGATAGTGCAAGGTGTTTCGTTGTTTAGCTTATGTTCATGTACCATCACAAAAAAGAGGTAAGCTAGATGAAAGGGCAACAAAGGTAGTGTTTATTGGCTATGGATCAACTCAGTTAGGTTACAGGTTCCATAATCCTTCAACCAAGCAATTCACTTCAAGTAGAGATGTTGTGTTTGAAGAACATAGGTCTTGGTATGATGAAGACAAAAAAAAGTTAACTCTACCATATGATCTTGATTCAGATTCAAATCAATTAGGAAGCAAGCATGATACACAGGTCCAAGATCCAAGAAGTGATACAGATGATGAGCAAGATGAAAGGGAAAAGGATTACAAACTATGGAAGTCAAGAGTCAAAGTAAAGATGCAAGAGGTTCGAGAATGCTCCAAACAAGCACCTAGAAGATTAGCAAGAGACAAGAAAAACCTAGAAAGGTACACATATGATTCCACATTTGCTACAAATCATTCAATCTACTTGGCAAAAGTTTCAATTTCAAAAGAACCATCAACCTATGAAGAGGCAAAGGGAAACCCTTATTGGAAAAAGGCCATGAAAGAAGAAATAGATGCATTGAAGGAGATGGACACTTGGGATTTGGTTCCAATGTTGCCAAATCAACAAATAACTCGTTGCAAATGGGTATATAAAGTTCAAAGAAATTTAGATGGATTAATTTGCACTTACAAGGCAAGATTAGTTGCCAAAGGATGCTAAAAAATGCATGGTATAGACTATGACGAAACATTCTCACGAGTTGCAAAGATGAGTGCAATCAAAACATTGATAAGTGTAACTGCTGCAAGGAATTGGAGACTCCTCCAGCTTGATGTAAAAAATGCATTCTTAAATGGTTGGATAAGTGAAGAGGGATACATGTCACAACCTCCAGGTTTTGAAAACGATAATCATGCATCTTATGTTTGCAGACTTAAAAAAGCATTGTATGGATTGAAACAAGCTCCTAGAGCTTGGAATTACAGGTTGGTTACATACCTTCAAGATCAAGGGTTGAGAACTACTGACTCAGATCCTTCTCTATTCATCAAAAGGGATCACAATGAGGTTATGTATCTATGTGTATATGGAGATGATATTATTGTGACAGGTGATGATTTAAGTGGCACGCAAAGGATCAAGAGACACATGCAAGAGGAGCTCAAAATCAATGACTTAGGTGAGCTCACATATTTCCTAGGTATGCACGTGATATACACAAATGAAGGAATGTATTTGACTCAAAGAAGATACATTCACGATCTATTTCTCAAGTTCAAAATGGAGAATACTAAATCTGTAGGTACACCTTTGGAGATGAATCATAAACCTAGTGTTTATGAAGGTGAGAAAATTGAAAACATTAAAGAGTATCAAAGCTTGGTAGGAAAATTGATATATGCTACTCATACAAGGGTAGACATCTCATATAGTGTGGGAGAGCTAAGCCAATTCATGCACTCGCCAAGAAGACCACAAATGGATGCAACTAAGAGATTGCTTAAGTATCTCAAAGGTACAATCAATCAAGGTATATTCTATCCTTTCTCTTCAGATTTGGATATGAGAATCTATTCAGATGTAGATTGGGGAGGAGATAAGGATGATAGAAGAAGAACCTCTGGTGACTTAGCATTTGTAAGTTCAAAGCTAGTGTCATGGAGCTCCAAGAAGTAACCTATAGTTGCTTTTTCCTCAACCGAAGTAGAGTACAAAGGTTTGACCATAGCAACTCAAGAGGCAATATTTGTAAAAGCATTTATAGAGATTTGGGACTTGTGAGTTCCAAACCTCAAATATTTGGAGATAATGTAAGTTCCATGCAACATCAAAGAGAAGCTCATGACAAAGGAGATTGGTGTTTCTTTTGTTCCTACTGAAAAGCAAGTAGGAGATATGATGAAAAAGGCAATTGATGGAATAAAGCTTTGTAGATTCAAAGCTATGGTAGGTATTCAACCTATTAGAGAATGAAGACTCTAGCATACTTTAGCTTGAGGGGGAGTTGTTGAAACATCAATCTTACACTATGCTTGAGGTGGATTTTATCTACATCAAAATCTATGGCTTGGATTATGTCAAAGAAATATCCATGGGAGAGTTCTTTTTACTTATGCTCACTTATTGTATTCTTTTAAAAGATTTTTCATGGATCTTTTATGATTGTAAAAGCCTTGAGATTTAAACATGTAAAAGTAGAAAGATAGAGCCCAAATTCCACGAATTTGTGGTGGTTGAGTTGCAATCAATCAAGCTATCAATCACCTAAAAGTATATCAAACTAGATCTTCAGCTTTCCTAGATTGTAGGAAAGTGAATTGATTCCTTCCAAAAACTCTTACCGCGTTCATTTGAATTCAAAATCCACTTGTAGAAGTCATGGATCACTTCTAGAGTCTACATAAAGACTTCAAAACACTTGTACAATATATGGAAGCAATATACATACATGTTGGAGTTAGACGTCTGCGGAAGCACGCGAACAGCACAAGGAAGAGGAAGAAGCTTGGAGCACAACACACAAGACTGAATGTATTACTAGCGAATGTACAAAGATAAGTAGCCCATTAGGGCAATAGGCGTATATACACGCCGGGGGAAAAAATCCTCCTAAAGAGGGAAAAAAGTGCCCCGGCGGTCCTAGAGTGTTCACACACATCACTACCTAAATATATCAACAAATCCCCCCTGGGAGTGATGCGGTGAACAAGGAGCTGGCACTCATGTATAAGGAAGTGCCGAGCTATGTGGAAATCACTCCACAAAAGGAAGTAAGCCCAAAGCTTTGCGGAAAGCTTCAAACTTCTCCCTAGGCAGAGCCTTCGTGAAAAGGTCTGCAATGTTCTCCTGCGTGGGCACATATGCCAAGCTGATCTCCCCAGCAGAGAACCTCTCCCTGACATAGTGATAATGCACCTCAATGTGCTTAGTGCGAGCATGGAACACAGGGTTCCTCACAACTGCCAATGCGCTCTGACTGTCAGTGAAGATGGTGGTGGCAGAAGACTGGCCAACACCCAAATCAGCCATAAGGCGTCTGAGCCACACACACTCAACAGTCGCTGTGAAAGCTGCCCTATACTCAGCCTCACAACTGGAAGTGGCCACAGTAGGCTGCTTCTTGCTCAACCAAGATATACATGAGCTACCAAGCATGAAGCAAAAACCACTGGTGGACACACGAGTGTCATAGCAACCAGTCCAATCTGAGTCAGAAAAAGCATGCAAATCTGGCGGTAGTGATCCCCCCTTGGGATAAAACAACCCAAGTAGCCGAGTACCACTCAAGTAGCGAAAGATGCGCTTAACCGCTTTCCAATGCGTGACTCCTGGGCAATGCATAAACCTGCTCATCAGTGAGACAGCAAACTGAATATCTGGCCGAGTAATGCATAAGTAAATCAAGCATTCAACAGCCTGCTGATAGAGAACAGCATCAAATGCATCTCCAGCATCATGAAGACTCAATCGTAAACCTGTCTCCATAGGAGTGGCAATAGGCTTACAGTCTTCAAGGCCAAAATGCTGCAATAATGTGTCAATATATTTCGTTTGACACAAAGCCATTTCACCATCAACTTGCATAAACTGAATGCCCAAATAGTGATGCAAATGCCCCAAATCAGACATCTCAAATGAGGCATGCAAATCAGCCTTGAAATCAGCAATATGCTTCTCAAGAGGACCAGTGAGCAGCATGTCGTCTACATAGACAACCATGATCAAAAGCACATCATTAGCACGCTTAACATATAAGGTGCTTTCAGATGGACTGTTCTCAAAACCATGTGCAATCAGATAGGCATGTATTTTCTCATACCAAGCACGTGGTGCTTGCTTTAAACCATATAACGCCTTCTTTAACCTGCACACCTGGTTTTCATGCCCTTTCTGCACAAAGCCACGGGGCTGAAAAACATACACTTCTTCATGCAAGTCACCATTCAGAAATGCTGTTTTAATGTCCAACTGATGTACATTCCAACCATGATGGGCTGCAAGTGCACAAATGCTCCGAACAGTAGTCATACGGCATGTAGGTGCAAAGGTCTCATCAAAATCAATGCCTCTTTCCTGCGCATAACCCTTTGCAACAAGCCTAGCCTTATACCTGTCAACTGTACCATCAGGTTTACGCTTCAGCTTGTATACCCACTTAGTGCCAATGGCCTTCTTGCCAGGAGGCAAGTCACATAAAGACCATGTACCATTCTTCATTATAGCATCATATTCAGATTGCATAGTAGCCATCCAATTTTCTGAATTTTGTGCTTCATCAAAAGAAACAGGCTCATTCTCATCACAGAGACTAGATGCAGCCATAGCATAGCAATCTGATGCAAAGGAGGTACTATGAGAGCCTGAACGAGTACGATATGACAAAGGTGCATCTAATTTGCTGTCACACAAAGTCTGCACCAGCCATTTTGGCATAGTTTTTGCCTGTTCAATATGAGCTCTCTCATCAACAAGTGCATCATGTAAATCTGCATCAGAAATCGCATGATCTGCATCATCATATGAAACCTGCAAAGGCTGAGAAGTTGCCTCATTAGGACCAACGCTAGCCTGTCCACCTGTAAAAAGAGGCATCAAAGTATCATACATGTCTTTGGAGCTAACAGATGTCTCCTTAGTACATGAAAGCAATGGCTGAATAGCATCTTCCACAAAGACAACATCACGGCTAACCAGAATGCGTTTAGTCTGTGGATGATACAGACGATAGCCTTTACTTTCAGAACTGTACCCAACAAAAATACATTTTACTGCCTTATCATCCAATTTTCTGCGATGTTGTTCAGGCACTAATGCATATGCCAAACAACCAAAAACACGCAGATGAGCAACAGATGGCTTGCGGTCATGCCAAGCCTCATATGGAGTGATAGATTGCAACGCTTTCGTGGGACACCTGTTCAGTACATATGCTGCACACATGACAGCCTCAAGCCAGAAACTATGTGGTAAAGCCTGACTTTTGACCATGCACCTCGCCATCTCCATGAGTGACCTGTTCTTTCGTTCAGCAACTCCATTCTGTTGAGGTGTATACGGCACTGTACACTGGTGTTTTATCCCACGTTCAGCCAGAAATGCATTAAAATCTGAAGACATATATTCCCCCCCTCGATCAGAACGGAGGGTGCCCATTTTACATGCTGACAGATTTTCAGCCAAAACCAAAAACTGTTTGAAGCACATGAACACTTCGGACTTTGCTTTGAGTGGATATACCCATGCATGCCTGGAAAAATCATCAATGAAAGTCACGAAGTAAAGGTAATTTCCAAAAGAGGGTGTCTGCATAGGACCACAGACATCACTATGTACAAGCTGCAATTTCTGCATAGCCTGAACTGAACCATCTTTTGGAAAGGAAGAACGCTGCATTTTGCCCAAAATACAGCCTTCACAAACATGTTTTCCAGGTGCCTCAAGTTTGGGCAAAGAGGACACCATTTTAGATTTCTGCAGGCGTAACAAACTAGCAAAATTCAGATGACCAAAGCGTGCATGCCAAAGCTTTGCATCTGACATAGCCTGAGAATCATGAACTGCACATGCCGAATCATTCATAGATTTTTCATAGTATATGAGCTTATCCAGCCCACGACATAAAATGCCAGAAGCAATAATCACATCGCCATTTGAGAGATCATGGACTGTACACCTGTCATCAACGAATTTCACAACCAAGCCAATCTTGGCTAATGCAGAAACTGATAACAGGTTCTTTTTGATCCCTGGCACAAATAAAGCATCTGACAAAGTGAAAGAACTACCATCAGCAGTAGTCAGAATGATCTTACCAACTCCCATAACAGGATAAGAGGAGTTATTGGCGCATGTGACAGTATTCCCTGTAGGGGCAGGCTCGAGTGAAGAGAAGAAACTGCGCTGCGAGGTAATATGTTTGGTTGCCCCACTGTCAAAGTACCAAACATCTGAGTCTACTGCAGACATGCACTGATCATGAGAAGATGGGTCAAAACTGCAAACAGTAGTAAACGCCCATTCTTCTTCCTGCACAAGATTTGCAGACTCTGTTTTTGGTGTAGAGGCCTCTGCAACAACCATTCCAGCCTCTTTCTTCTTTGCCTCTTTAGCAGCCAGTTTTGGACAGTTCTTTATAATATGATCATTTCCTTTACAGTACTTGCAGAACAATTTTTGCTTTTCTGATTTCTTCTCATCTTTATCCTGGTTCTTCGATTGTGCAGCATTTGCAGATTTCTGCTTACTAGTAGAAGAGCTCCATTTTCCTTTGCCCTTCTGACTAGCCAGGAAAGCTTGATCTGCAACACGCATAATGGACCTGTTCTGCCTGGACTGATCTTCCTGCAACAGAACAGAGACTAATTCCTCAAATGACAAGGCATTCGGATTGCCTTTCATCATCAATCGAAGAGTAGAGGCAAAACTCTGATATGAATCAGGAAGGCCATTCAGAACGGTCTGCACAAGTGAGCTATCTGGTATAACCTCATCAGTAGAAATCAATTGTTCCTTCAGGTCTTTGATCTTTGTAAGAAAACTGTCCATCGAATCACCTTCATTCATGTGCTCACTCTCCAACTGTTTTCGGAGGTAAGCAACACGAGCCTCATTCCTAGCCTGGTACAAAGTGGTAAGTGTATCCCAAGCATCCTTTGCTGTTCTGCAAGAGCGAATGTGAGGAATAATGGCACGTTTGACAGACAAAGCTATCAATGCATGTGCCTGGGCATCTCTGCCATCCCAACGAATCTGCTCTGTAGTAGGTGCAACAGAAACAACAGCACGAACAGGAATCTACGGAATATCATCTTCGACACCATCTTCATCAGCTCCAACACCTGTATTTGCAGTACCTGTCGTTACAGGTGTAACAGGAAGTCTTTCAACACCCTGCACAATGTTTCACAATCCTTTTGCAACCAGTACATGTCGCATCATATAAGCCCATAATGGGTAGTTGGTACCATCCAACTTATCCTCAACAGCCAACATACAGAATACATCACTGCTTTCAGCCATGGCCGGTGACTAAAATACCTTGATGCAGAAAATTGACTGTATCTCAAAAAGTTGAACAGAACTGCCCAGACGAGTTCTGCTAGACCTGTAGCAGACTTCGAGACGCTTAAACTGGCGAACAGAAACTGGTATATACCTTTGGCACAAAAGGACAAAATAGCCTGCACAAGCACTGCGATAGTGCGTTTGGAGGCCGAAACGAGCTCAGATCGCGATTTCGGCACCACATAGCGAAGCTGTTTTGATCTCGAAAACACCCTGAGTATGCTCACCAAATTTTGTGCGAATCTGAGACTGCAAACGGAGGAGTGTCGATGGCGCCCTAGAAGAATCAACGACATGCTCTGATACCAATTGTTGGAGTTAGACGTCTGCAGAAGCACGCGAACAGCACAAGGAAGAGGAAGAAGCTTGGAGCACAACACACAAGACTGAATGTATTACTAGCGAATGTACAAAGATAAGTAGCCCATTAGGGCAATAGGCGTATATACAAGCCGGGGGAAAAAAACCTCCTAAAGAGGGAAAAAAGTGCCCCGGCGGTCTTAGAGTGTTCACACACATCACTACCTAAATATATCAACAATACACTTGTGACCATCATTATCTTAGTCCTTCATTTTTCTGCATCATCTTCTTCGCCAACAATAAGTTTTCACAGGCTGCTGCTCTCTCTCTCTCTATAGATCTCCAAATTGGACGAGAGATCACTAATTTGCCTCTAAATTTTCAAAGCATTTGGTTCAATAGATTGGGTGAAATCTTAGTTTCTCTATCTCGGGGTCAATCTTTGCATATTCTTGAAAAATTAGAGGTACCACCGTTGAGTGTCTGGTTCATTACAAAAGCATATTTTGCTTATTTCTTGTAATCTTGTGCATTCTATACAATCAACCCTATGTGTAGGAGGTAGAAAAGTGAGTTTGGAAGCGACAAAGTTTGGTCCAGCCAACTAGCACAAGACTAGCCCTTGAGCTTATGGAGACTCAAATAGATCTTATATTCATGCGATAAGTGCAATGAAATGCACTATGTACTTTGGAGCGTTAAGGAGAAGGATTCCATACAAAACAAATACGTTCATGCATTGACTAGCTCAAAAAACTTACTATCTATGGATGAGACAATGAACTTGAAATGCTCATAGTGACATGCATGATTACAATTAGAAAAACTCCTTTTATGTGAGTGATACACATAGGATTTAGTTGTATAGAATGCACAAGAATATAAGGAATAAGTAAAATATGCTATTGGAATGAACCAAACACTCAACGGTGGTACCTCCTATTTTTTAAGAATATGCAGAGATTGACCCCGAGACGAACAAACTGAGATTTCTCCCAATTTACTAGATCAAATGCTCTATCAATTTACAAGCATACACTAGACGCTAATAAATTTTCAATGAGCCATCTTTCATTAAATGTGGAGCTTTGTAGAGAGAGAAGCAGCCTTTGCATGCTTAGTATTGGTGAAGAAGATGATGCAGAAAATTGAAGGAGCAAGACAATGATGGTCACAAGTGTATGCATATTGCTTCTATATATTGTACAAGTGGTTTGAAGTCTTTACATAGACTCTATAAGTGATCCAAAACTTCTACAAGTGTATTTTGAATTAAAATGAAGGCAGGAATAGTTGTTGGAGGGAATCAATTCACTTTCTTACAATCTAGGAAAAAAAGATATAGTTTGATGTACTTTTAGGTGACTAATAGCTTGATTGATTGCAACTCAACCACCACAAATTCATGGAATTTGGGCTCTATCTTTCTATTTTACATGTGTAAAGCTCAAGGCTTTTACAATCGTAAAAAGATCCATGAAAATCCTTTTAAAAAATACAATAAGTGAGCATAAGTAAAAGAACTCTCCAATGGATATTCCTTTGGTGTAATCCAAGCCATAGCTTTTTATGTAGATCAAGTCCGCCTCAAGCATATTGTATGCTTGATGTTCAAGCAACTCCCCCTCAAGATAAATTATGCTTGAGTCTTCATTCTCTAATAGGTTGAATACTTGCCATAGCTTTGAATCTACAAAGCTTTATTCCATCAAGTGCCTTCCTCATCATATCTGCTACTGGCTTTTGAGTTGGAACAAAAGAAATGTCAATCTTCTTTGCCATGAGCTTCTCCCTGATCAAGTGGTAATGAACCTCTATGTGTTTGGTTCTTGCATGGAAAATAGTGTTTGTTGTTAGATGCATGGAGCTCACATTATCTCCAAATATGTGAGGTTAGAAACTCACAAGTCCCAAACCTATATACAATGCCTTTAACCATATTTAGCATTCTCCATTTTGAACTTAAGAAGTAGATCCTAAATGTATCTTCTCTGAATCAAATACATTCCTTTATCTGCGTATATGACCTGCATACCTAGAAAATATCTGAACTCGCCTAAGTCAGTGATTTTGAACTCCTCTTGCATATGTCTCTTTATCCTTTCAATGTCATTCAAATCATCACCTATCACAATTATATCATCTATATATACACATAGATATATATCCTCATTGTGATCCTTTTGATGAATAGAGAAGGATCTGAGTTGCTAGGTCTAAACCCTTCACCTTGAAGGTATGTAACCAACCTGTAATTCCAAGCTCTACGAGCTTGTTTCAATTGATACAATGCTTTCTTAAGTCTGCAAGCATAAGATGGATGATTAGGGTTTTGAAAACCTCATGGTTGTGACATGTATACCTCTTCACTTATCCAATCATTTAAGAATGCATTTTTTACATTGAACTGGAGGAGTCTCCAATTCCTTGCAGCAGCTGTACGTATCAATGTTCTGATTGTAGTCATCTTTGAAACTGGTGAGAATGCTTCCTCATAGTCTATACCATGAGTTTGTGAGCATCCTTTGGTAGCTATTCTTGCTTTGTAACTGCAAACTGATCCACTTAGTTTCTTTTAACTTTATATACCCATCTCCAACCAATTACCTTTTGATTCGATGACATTGGAACTGAATCCCAAGTGTCCATCTCCTTCAATGCATCTATTTCTTCTTTCGTGGCCCTTTCCCAATTAGGGTTTCCCTTTGCCTCTTCATAGGTTGAGGGTTCCTATGAAATTGAGTCTTTTTCCAAGTAGATTGAATGCTTTGTAAAAAATGTGGAATCATATCCATACCTTTTTGGTTGTTTCTTCTCTCTTGTTGATCTTCTAGGGGCTTGTTTGGAGCATTCTCCAACCTCTTGCATCTTTGCTTTGTCTCTTGACTTCCATAGTGTGTAATCCTTTTCCCTTTCATCTTGGTCATCATCTGTATCACTTCTTGGATCCTCGACCTCTGTACCATGCTTGCTTTCTAATTGATGAGAATCAGTCCTAGAACACTTTGATCTCTGTATATATCCTTCTAGTTTTTTTCATTCACATGGGCAAGTCTCTTATGCCACACTTCAAGCTCACTTAAGGTTTGAGACCCAAAAATGAATAGAGCTATGTTCTTGGTTACTCCTACTTCAAAAGTAAAGAGCCTATCATGCTTCTCACCTCTCACTATCTTCTTGAATCCTTGACATGGATCTTCCACAAAAGCTCCATGTTTTCACTTTCTATATCTCATGATGGGATCAGATTTTGGGGAAATCAATGCTTCCATTGCATCCAAAACATGCAAAAACCCCAAAATCGGCTGTCTATTTGCTGAATTCTAACACCCGTAGGTCTTGTTTCAAGTTGATGACATCATTGATGATATCATGAAATCGTAAACACCCTTGGAAAACCTATATAAGGAGGGGTTGGCCACATTCATTTTCAATCTTGCAAATGCAAGTCTTGGGAGCTCAAGGAGTTGTGACCACGAAGTAAGTACTCTCCATACATCTTGAGAGTTGATCATCAAGTGTTTGACCTTTCCAAAGAAATGGTAATAGAACTCTAAGGAAATTTCCAAAGCAATTGCTTTTCGATCCTAATGAAAGCTTTACAAGCTTTTTAAAAATTTTCTAAATTTTGCATGAGTAAAATGTAGTGAAACTTAAGCTTTAATTTGCTACTATTGAAGATTGTTTATGCAAGAAAGATTCTTGAAAAGAAAATAGTTTCCATAGGTTTTTATGAAATTTTTTGATATGGTATGATCACCATGGGCTAGCCATGCCCTAGATATTGCGTTATTGATGATTGGTTTATGGTGATCAATCTCAGTACAACAAAGGAAACTCTGTAAAAACTTTAAAAAATATATGTAGTGCCATTAGAGCATGGAACATGAGAAATTTACTGTATGTTCTCATTCCATATGTTATATATGAAGTATTTTCATGGTGATGCACCATAATATGCTCTCCTTCTCTAGAGCTCCAGGATGATATCTTTAGACCAGAAAACCAAGCTCTAAGCGCTGAACATGGTATTCTGCAAAGAGGTTGCAGAATACGTAGGAAACAAAGTACATAATGAGCATGAACACAAACTTCTTAGGTGTTTCAAATGAGATTGAACTTACAATCTATGGCTGAGGAGGCCACTAAATGTTTTATTAAAGAACATATAAAAAGAAGTGTCCGATGGCCATTTGGCCTTTCACATGGACACTAATGGTAACAATCTCCCACAAAAGGCCAATATGGCCAAAGTAACTATGGGGAGAAAAATAAAGAATGATAAAGAATACCTGACTGTAAGTATACAAACTATACCTCCCACCTGCTGGGCACGTTACATAGTATAGAGGTGACTGTGTAAGATCATGAATAAAGTAACCCCCATCAAGTGACAATAGTGTCAAAAGCTATCCTCTCATAGAGCTTTAGTCGAATCATCTACAAAATTACCTTGAGTATGAAACTTCTCAAGAATATTGCGCTCGGTGGCTAAGCAACCTCTAATGAAGTGATACCTCACATCAATGTGCTTGGTCTTTGCATGATAGACTAGATTCTTAGCCAAAGCAATGGCACTCTAACTATCACTAAACAAACAAGCTACATGATGAGGTAGATCCATATCACTATCAAGATGAGAAATCCACAATGATTCTTTACATGCCTCACTTGCTAGAACATACTCTGCTTCTGTGGTGGAAACAACTCTTCATTCTTGAAGATGAGATCTCCAAGAGATAGGAACTCGAGCAAAATGAAAAATGTACCCTGATGTAGCCTTATGATGGTCTACACAACCAACATAGTTAGAATCTTTGTAACCAATAATGGATGCTTTCCCTCTACCTAAGCATAGACACTTGTCCTTAGTCTCACTCAGATATATCAAAATCATCTTGTCTACTTCCCAATGTTTCTTGCAAGGATTAGACATATATATGCTCACAACTCCCACTGCAAATGCAATGTCTGGTCTTGTAGCTACCATAACATACATGAGACTACCAACAATAGACTCATAAGGAATTTTGGTCATGAATTCTTTTTCCTCATTTGATTTGGGGCAATCATCCTTGCTCGATTTCACATATGTGGGTAAAGGTGTAACCAATGCCTTTCCACCCTGCATATTGAACTTGTGAAGTACCTTAAATATGTACTCACTTTCAGAAAAGTATATGCATCTTTTACTCCTATAAAAAGTAATGTGCATGCCAAGAATATGTTTGGCATCCCCCAAATCCTTCAGATCAAATCTCTAACTCAACTTCTTCTTGAGAATTGACAAGTCTTAAGAGGACTTCCCAACAATCAACATATCATTGACATAAAGTATCAAGCATATCAAGATGCCATTTGAGCATCTTTTTGTGTAGAGAAAACGATCTTCATTGCTTCAAGAATAGCCTTGACACTTCATAAAAGCATAAAACTTTTGGTATCATTGTCTAGGGGACTGTTAAAGTCCTTATAATCTCTTCTTGAGCTTACAAACTAGACTTTCTTTGCTGAGAACTAGATAGCCCTCTAGTTGTTCCATGTAGATCTCATTTGTAAGATCTCCATGCATGAAAGTATTTTTCATATCAATTTGTACTAGCTCTAAGTCCTCCATTGCAACGAATCGAAGCAACATGCGCAAGGTAGTCATCTTAACCACTAGAGAGAAGATTTCCTTGAAATTAACACCATGTTGTTGCTTAAAATCCTTTGCAACAAGATGTGATTTATACTTTGGAGAAGCACTATCTGATGCGAATTTCAGCTTATATACTCATTTACATGGAAAAGCTTCCCTAGCCTTTGGCAAGGGTACTATATCCCAAGTACCGTTCTTGTGAATAGAATCCAAATCATCCTTTATGGCACGCTCCCACTTGACATGATTCATTGTCTGCATAGCCTGTTTGTGGCAAGAAGGCTTACCTGCATCTCTTAGCATAACAAAATCCAAACCTAGAACATATCTATTAGGTGGATGTGAGACATGTGTAGAGCATCACAATGGTTGTTGAACATGAACATTTGCACACTGATCTAATCGGACATTCTCTTGAATATCCCTATGTGCATCAGTTTTATGCATGCTAACTTGAGGACTAGTATCCTCAAACACCACTCTTCTAACTTCAACCACCTTAATGGGTTGTTTATGCATCTTAGATTCATTGAAAATGACATCACTACTTGTGATTAAGGATCATGATTTAGGATCCCATAAGCGATATCCAAATTGTCCTTCTTGACCATATCTAGGAAAATGCATTTCTTTGACTTATGGTCCAACTTTTGTCTGAGATTCTTTGGTATATGAACATATGCTTCACACCCAAAAACTCGAAGATGATCATAATATGGTGGCTTCCTTTTCCATAACTCTTATGCCACTTTTAGACCTTTGGTAGTACTAGGTGAAAGGTTAATCACATGTACTATAGTCAATACTGCTTCTGCCTGAAAGACTTGTGAAAGGTTTGCATGATGCAACATAGAAATTACTCTATCTTGAATAGTTCTATTCATCCTTTCCGCTACACCATTATGTACTAGGGTATAAGGAGTTGTAAGCTCTCTATGAATTCCTCTAGATTGATTGAAAAGGTTGAATTCATGTGAGGTATACTGACCCCCATTATCTGAATGTAAATTTTAAGCTTAGTTCCTTCTTTAGTCTCAACTAAAGCAAGCCATTTTTTGAAAGTAGGGACTACCTTATCCTTTGCTTTGATAGGATATACTTGGACTTTTCTAGTAACATCATCTATGAAAGTGACAAAATAAAGAGAACCCCCTAATGACCTTGTGGGCATAGGACAACACTATATGAACGAGACCTAAAGGCTGAATTGAAGAGTCAATGTGCATTTCATGCACATTCCTAGTTTGCTTTCCATATTGGCAATTCTCACAAAATGAAAAATCATAGAAAGATATCACAGGTTAGTAGCCAGAAGGAGAAAGATTTTCCATTCCACTATGTGATATATGGCCCAAATGGCCATGCCAAATACAAGCCATGGGATGTTCAGTAACAGCTAACAAGTGTCCTCTCTATGATACAAATAAAGGAAAAAGTGATCCAACTTTGCTTCTTTTTGCAATAACCATATTGCCCTTTGATATGCAAAAGGACTGAGCATAGAAGACCACCATGTAACCAAGGTCATCAAGTTGACCAACTGACATCAAACTGTGATAATCGAGGTACATGGTAGACATTATGCATAGTGAATTTTGAAACATCAATGAACTGCACAATCACATCTTCAATCCCCACAACATCACACTAGGAAGAGTCACCAAGTCTCACGGTACCAAAAGACTTTGGTGCATAATTAGAGAACATTCTCTGTGTGGTGTCACATGGAAAGAAGCACCAAAACCTAATACTATCAAATGTCAACACATCAGCATCATCAAAAATAGCAATAATTTCTTCAATCTTCATAGTCAAATTAGATGATGCACGTAATTGTTTAACATGTCCATCAACATTCTGTCCTTTATCTTTAGCATTCTTTAATGCATAACAATATTTCTTCATGTTTCCTTTCTTATGGAAATAATGGCATTTGATATCCCTCTTCCTTGATTTACTTCTACTCTTATTCTGTTGACTATTCTTTTCCTTGTTCATGCTCTTGCCATGTTAGTGATTCTTTCCTTGGTAATAATCACGAACATTATATGCATCTCCACTTTGAGTACCAACCATAGATTTTCTATGAATCTCCTCACTCAACAGTGCTCCACATATGTCATCATAGACCAATTTACCACTAGTTGCACTATTCTAATAGTTGTGCAAAACATATCCCATGATGATGGCAAGGTGCATAACAACAAGACTACTTTGATTTCATTATCCGTATCCATTTTTTGAGCCTACAATTGGGACAATATAGCATCAAATGCATTTAGATGAGTAGCAACACTATCTATGTACTTCATTTCAAGGTCATATAGCTTTCTCATCAAATACACTTTATTTGATGCCATCTCTTTTTCATATGTATTTCATAACTGCTTCCCAAGCTTCTACACACTTTCACAATCTAATACTATAAAGTAAACATAATCTACCAGGTGCAATGGAATGGTAGACCTGACCATTTCATCTAACTCATCCCAATAATATTCATCCATGTTAGTAGGCTTCTTTTAGATTCCATTTACTAGTTTCCATTGCCTCCTTTGAATCAACACATCTTTAATCTGATTCTTCCATAGGGCAAAGTTTGTGCCATCAAATTTTTAGATCTCAAAATGGTCTTTGCCCTACAAGTTATAACTCCTCCTTGGAACACCGACAATAGGCCCTCATGCACTAGATGTTCCTGAGACCTCTCATGCCATGATGGTAGGGATAACTGAATAGAATGATAATGGAGCTAGAAGATTCCAAATGCCACTAAGGCTCAAAGAAGGATGACCAAGTGTCAAATTCTAGGAGACAATTGAATAATCTTCGTAGAAAAATAAATTTATGAGCACTAATGACCAACTAGAAGGATTATGTGAGAATAGATGTGCTCACACCAAAAAGTGTATCAAGGAGTAAATCGACAACTATATAGTTGATAAAACTAGAAAATTTGGAAAACTTTTGCAAGAGTATCCACTGCAAAATGAGCACATGAACAGTTTCAAAACCTCATAAAACTGCAAGTACTAACATGTTTACCTGCATAGTGAATCATTGATTCCACTGCATATAATGAGCTACCCCAAAGAAGACAAATAGGCTTATCGAGCACCTATGAACAACTATCATACATCTCCTATGGCAAGGCAGGGCAAGTCTTCTACCTACATCACCAAAGAGACCCCAACATTTGGGTGTCTACCAATTAAGAAAACTTCACCATGACCGTCTTTATCAAATGTAACAGGCTTTATTCAAAAACATAACTGCTATATCAATGACCACATGGACGTACATAAGTGGTATACACAGAACCCACACATAATGTGTTTGTGCTCAATATATGGAGGTGTTTTCTTTTTCTTGATCCTCCATATTAAGTAAGTCTGATTACTTTGTTTCATTGTCTTCCATGTGCCATGTTCTTTTATGAAAGCCTCCATTTTTGGGAGAATCTTGGCTTAGCTTCTGAGGTAATGGTAATGCAGTGAACCAACTAAATTCACGGATTAGTCACACAGAGATCCATGAGATATTGTACCGCCTAGCTATGGATAATGGAATATAACCTTTCAACTTCCATACTTGAGAGCCTTGGTGGCTTCCCACATGAGTGCCACTTGGCACTCATGTGAGAGCCCATATGGCATAATAACTGAGGGAGAGTTCACAGCCCCCTTTCTCAAAGCTCTCACATAACATTTTACTTCCCCTTAAGTACATTTTTGTCCTAAAAAATGGTTTTCAAATGCTTAAAATGGAGGTTAAAAGAATATAGATTGAATGCTCTCACTAAACCCTATGTATCTGATGTACATGGTCATATCTCTATGCTCTTTCCCTGTATCCTTCCCCTTAAAAAAGCTCTTGGGAAGGAAATCTAAAATTGTGAAAGTGTCTCCAATGGGTGCTAACCCGCTCCCATGTAGCACTATTTATTGAGCTATTTTCAGCTTTACTAAAGACTCTTTATATAAGTGACTCCTCATCTATTTCTCTTGAGTGTGTAGTATGCTTTTTAGGCTCATGTGGAATAGATTTAATAGAAATAGGCTCTACTACCTCAGTATATAGAATGAGGTTGTCGAATTCACCCAACCTTTTCTTATGTCTGATAACATGAAATACTGGATGGATCTAGATATCCTCTCGAAGTTGGATCTGTTAAGATTTTTTTTCCTATTTTCTTTATTCAAGCAATGGTCCACAATACCTAGCAGATACTTTTAGACAAGGCCCCATCTTCATGGTTTCAAACCAAAATGGAACTCTAAGATAGACTTTCTCTCCTAACTCAAAGTTGACTTTGAGGGTCAACATAGGTCCTAGCCATGTTGTGAGCTCTTCTAATGTTGTTCTTAGCAAGCCTAATCATATCGTTCATCTCTTCTAAGAAGTCCTTTGTACCTTGGAATTTCTCATGCTCCAATCCTATTGCATAAGGAGCTCTTGGTTAAAACCAATACATACGCATAAACAGACTACGTCCAGTGGAAGTGTGTTTGGCACTATTATATGCAAGCTCTACTATAGGTAAGTACTCTTCCCAATTAGTTTACCTTTCATTCACATATGCTCAGAATTTATCTTCTAGGAATTTGTTAACGCTCTTTGTTTGTCCATCCGACTATGGATGCTCCGCCGTACTCATGCTAAGTTTTGTATCCAACCTTTTGAAGAGTGCTCTCCAAAAGTGGCTAGTGAAATTCCTATCTCAATCAAAAACCCTATATAAAGGAAGACCATATAATCAATTTAGGTTCTCTACAAATAACCTATCCAACTTAGGTGTCTTCAATGTACTACGTGTCTAAAAAAACCTAGAAATTTCGGTTAACCTATCCATAATTACGCATAGTAAGTTGGGCCTTGTCTCTGTGTTAGGTAATTCTATTATGAAATCCATATAGATATTCTCCCACTTCCCATTGAGAATATCCAATGGGTGGAGTAGTCATCCAATCCTCAATCTTTTAGCTTTATTGACCTAGAATTTTGTGCACTTAAGCACATACTCTAGGATGTCCTTATGAAGTCTAGGCTAGTAAAACTTCCTCTTAATAAGATCATACGTCTTGTTAGCTTGTGGGTATCTTGCACTAGGTGTGTCATTACAATAATACAATATGTTTCATCTCATCTCAAAGTCTCTAGGGACACACAACTTACCTTTATATAACTTATATCCATCATGAATACTGTAACTCTTCAACTTGAAATCCTTCCTTAGCATCCATCGATACTCCATCCTCATTGGAAACCAATGTATCATGATTCCCTTTCTCTATTGATTCCCAAATCATGAATATGCAAGATCAAGCTGACATTTTCCTCTAGTGGACTCAAGTAGCTCACTTGTGGTTTAAGTAAAACTCAATCCATTGAGCATAGCCATGGGGCTAAGTGAGACAACCACTACATTAAAATTTCTCTTCCTATACCTAAGCTCAAAATTAAACTCTTGAAGGGACCTTGCCCACAGGGCTTTATGACCTTTATGGTCTATTTGATTAGAGAGACACTTAATGCTCTCTTCATTAAACACTATCATAACTTTGGCACCATATAAGTAATGATGCCAATTCTTCAAAGCATGGACTATTGCATACAATTTCTTCTCATAGACGAAGTAATTCTTTTGAGTAAGTTATAGTTTCTTGCTCTCAAAAGCCACTAGTCAACCATCATGAACTAAAACTACTCCTATAGCCAAATCCCTCACGTCAATCTCAACTACAAAGGGTTTATTGGGATTTGCTTTTTGAAATTGTGGAGTTGGATCAATTGTTACCTTCAACTTCTCTATATTTTGCTTTTTCCTCTCTCCCCAATGAAAGGTTTTTCATTTTCCTTTTAAGTCATTCCATCATCATGACAACAATTTTGGCATAATTCTTAATAAATATCTGATAGAGTCTTGATAAACCTAAGAAGATCTATACCTCTTCTAGGTTCTTTGGATGTGGCCATTTCATAATAGCTTGTACTTTCTCAGGATCCATCTAAGATTCCATCTTGGGACGTAGTCGAATGCTCCAGTGACCGATTGTAGAAATCATGTAAGCAACAGTGGGAGGTCCTTTTGGAGGTGCTAGATAGACATAATTTAACCACTTTGCACAACCTTTGACATTCTTTATAGCAATGGTAAATTTGGGCCAGGTGCGTCTGCGGAAGACTGGAACATAACAGGGGTTGTATTTGATAAAGAGTGGCATGTTAGTCCAAGTACAAACCATCTCAAGATAGGTCTCAAGAAGACGGATCCTCTAGGTGGGTTGATGAATGGATCCTTTTTTAGCGCTCTCAGGGATATCATCGGGCCCAAATTGTGTGGCAAAGGTTGGAGCCTTGCCACATCGTCGTTGAATCTCTGCGTTGTAATCTACCAGGAGTACACAATAAGGCACATACTGATCATCGTTGGTGCCTATCCATCTGTGATGAGACATACTCCAGAAATATTCTGACTTTATGATAGCGTCTTCCAATTTAGCCATTGATTGGATTTGGACGGCTACTCGATCTTCATGGGACTTAGCTGTCTTTTCAAGTGTCTGAAGCCATTCGGGTACTTCGACTTCCAAGGTGTCCATTCCTTCTGAGGTTTGCTGACCTCTTGGCATCGGCATAGGAACATATGGTTCCTCATACGATTCATCCACCTCAATTGGTACCAATTCATCTAGCTCTGGTTCTATAACTGGAGAGGGCTGTCTTTCATATTCTAGTAACTTCTTCTACAATTCTACCACCTGCTCTGTTAATGTCTTTACTTCCTCTGAAGTCGTGGTTGTCTCTATGATCTTGGGTTGTGCCTCCTGTTCCCTGAGCTGGCGGCGTAGCGCATCCCGTTCCTTTTCCAAATCATCATGTGCTTCTAATAGATCGGCATAGCTTTCCAAGATTGTCTTCATTGTTTCTGAGGGGACTGCTTTGAATTGTTCTGGGTCGATCTCGTGGGGAGAGCCTTCCATGGCAGCTTCCAGGTTTTCTTCGTTTTGCTTCTGCAGATGCTTGTTTTCTTCAAGGGCGGTAGCCATGTGTTTTCTGAGTAGAGTCAAATTACGCCAGACTCTTAGATTATCTGTTTGGTAGACTTCTAGTAAAGCTTCGAGTTGTTTGACACCTGGCACTTGTGATGGTTGGAGTGCCTCCAGGAGGGTTTGATGGGCCTACTCGAGTGTGGTATAGCATTGATTGAGGTCAACCTTTTCATCTTCTATGGTTATAAGCCGTCTTTATAGTTGTTGGTGATTTGTAGTCAGTTGATGATGATGGTCTTCGAGAGCTTGATACTCACTTTGAAGTTGATACACACACTGATGTAACGTTGAAAACATATTATTTACATCAAAGAATGCCGGGAAAGGGGAGGATGTAGGGGGAATGGGGAGGGGAAAGGGAGTCGTGAATGCTATGGAGTCAAGTGGTGAGGTAGGTGGAGGGGGTATGGGAGATTGAGGCTGCGTGGGGGGAGGGAGTGGTGATGTGGCTGGTGATGTTTCCATTGTGTCGAACGTGTGTGTGACTGTGTAGATGGGGACAATGGGTGGGGTGGATGTGATGTTTGTGAAGAGTGTTGTGAAAGTGGGCATGGTAACTCCTCCGAATTGGATGTCGGGAGAGAGAGGAATTCCCATGACATATGTGTAATGGCAGAAAAAGGGGTGGTAGTGCCATGTGGTGAGGTGAGTTGTGTAGTGAAAGGTGAGGTGTGTGGTGAGAGTGGTTCCACCTGATGTTCTTTTGTTTGTGTGTTATCTCCTAGTTCTGATACATTGATGTGAATTTGCTTGCCGGATCACATGGGGCGGGTAGGCACTCGTTTCTCAAATTTATGAATATAAGCCATGGTTGCATGAACAGCTTCATCTAAGCCTACCGCGTGTGCGTGCAAGTTCATTGATTCAATAAACATGTCATCCACACCTTCCTCGGCTAACATTTGGCTCATGAGCACCTTCCCTGTTTCGAGCGACAGTTTGTGTTGTTCTTGGACCCGCTTCATGGTTTCATACAATCTTTTTATTTGGGCCGAGTAGGCTGGGGCACTTGCTAGTTCTGAAAGTTCTTCATATTCTTGATCATACTCATAGTTTGCTTCTTCTTCTTCTGTCTCTTCTTCATCCTCTTCTACTTCTACTACTTCCGGTTGGGTCGGGGCTGAAGTTGTAGTAGTGGGTTGTGGTCCTTGGGTTTGCTCTGCGTCTGTCTCCAGGTTAGACTCATTGATCATGTGGGCAATTTCTTCATCTGTCAAATCGGCTAGGGTGTAACCTTGTGGGAACTCCAAGTCCGATGGAATCGGAGGGAACACCAGATTGGGTCCTTCTGCACTTGGTCTGGGTAGGCGAATGGTAAATGGTCGGACACGTTGTGTTTGTGGAGGGGTCACCTCTGGTGTGGTAGTGGCTCCCCTTGCTTGGGCACATGGTAATTGAACTCCCCCTCTCATCTTCTTCGATGGAGGACCCGCCGTTGACAGCCGTCTTTGGAATTCTTGGGCCCAGGACCATACTAGTGCTCTTTGAATGGGCACGTCGTAAGCTAAGCACCTGTAAATTATTTTTGTTAGAGCACAACATCCATGAAGCACATTCTTCTGTTTCTTATTCCATCGTTGATGGGCTAGGTGGATTTGATCGATGATCCAGTGTGGCAGATTGATGGTGAGATTCTCTGTCTTTGCCAAGTACAAGCTGAACTAGATCTTTTTTGGTGGCATTGTAAAGCGTTCTTGGGCGGGAAAAGCGAAGTGCTGCATGATCTTCCGTAGGTGGAGAGCGATGGTTGGTTTCATTGCTACCATATCCTTCAATTTTTTGAGATCCTTGTGCTTCATCCTGCGTGGGATCATTGTTTCCTTCTCAGTGGGGATATGCATACCTTGCATGTTCAATGCTTCTCGTACTAGGTTAAGGGTCAGTTTGAATCTTTTGAGCTCGTGGCCCGGCGTCAATGAGGGTAGCACGAAGGTACTATCGCCTCCTTTAGCCCTTCTAGGGGTGATGGTGCTGATAAAGTAGGAACAGTGCAGGAAATCTGGCTTAGGTAAATGTGCCCTGAAATAGCCATCCAAGCCCGCTTTGGTCCATACTGATCGCATTACTTTTGCATTCTGATACTGCTCAAATTTGCGGGTAAAGAAATGATATCGTCCCCATTTGCCATTAAACTCAAGTTCTGCCTCCCAAAAGTAGGTGCCGTCTCCCAATGGCCCTGCGACATCACTAAACCAATGTGCATGCTTTCCCACTTGAGAAGTGTGCCCCTGAGGTGGGTCCTGAATAGGAAGCACATGCACAGCTCTAAGTTCTTGAGGTCTCTCAGTAAGTTGTGGTTCCAGAAGGAGGGTTTCGATGTCCACTATCTGGGCGCTAGACCCTGCTTGGGAGCTGGTGCCTCCGGTTTCTGCCATGTTACAGCTTGCTTGCTAGTTCTATGAGAATATAGAAGCATGCGTTAATATTGTAAAGGACAAGGCAGAACAATTTTTGTCCCCATTACAACATTAACATGAGGTGAATGATGAGTTAGTCGATGAGTGAGTGCTCGATGATTGTGTGTGTTGTTAATCCTATGAGCTAAGTGAAAAGATGCAGTTAGTAGGTGGAGAGGAATGTACAAATGGGATCGGGGGTTTTATTACAAGCTTTTGGCTGCCAACACAGTGAATGAATTTATGTTTTGGTTTCGTGGAGACTCTGGAGGGCTTTATGAAGGTGTCTGCTTGGAAATGAGGCTTTATAGGGGCCCATTTGCAAGTGATTCCACTCGTGCTCATGTGTGAACACATGTTTGTGTGTATTGACTGAGAGTGGGCATCGGCTCTTTGAGTGAGTGAACCCTGTTGTACATGGTGCGATTTGTGTGTGACTAGTTGAGCCCGCAAGCAAGCCTTAGGCACCCAAATTTGTCTTGATTGTGGGCCAGCCTTCATCGACTTCTTGGGTACCCATATAGATTTCACTTTCACAGAAGGATTTTTGGAGGACTTCTTATTAGTGTTGTGTTGTTGATCACTAATAGGAAGTTGAGCCAGTTGTTGTGGCTGGACCGCAATAGGATGCTCACTCTTCCATACCCACACTTGTTTTGGTGGTTGAGACACCGTGCGTCGTATTTTCTTTGTGCCTCGAGCACAAGTCGTCTGCTTCTTCTACATTTGATCCGCCTTTGGTTGCTGCATCCCTGTGGCTTTTGGAAAAGAAGGGAGTTCCGTTGTACCCTTAACTTCTTTGTTGCGACCATCATCCTTCTGCATCACATAGTTTTGGACAAGAATAGCATGGTCATCTTCATGTGTACTCTTGGAAGGACTAGGAGCTTGTGCCTTTCCTAGTTCCTTGAGTGCGTCATTGTCTAATTCAACTGTAATTCGACTCTGATTTACCCATACCTGAAGAAGTCCGCTCCTTAGGTTTAGGTTGACTGCATGATCATAGATCCAGTCTTGACCCAAGACAAGAGGTTCAGTGAGATCCTCATCTTGACACACTAGTACTTTAACTGTCATTAGAACATCTTGAATGGAGAGGGCAAGTTCCACCTCGCCCATGCATGGGGTTTCCATGCCTCCCAATCCTATGATATATGCCTCTATAGGATTGACATTTAATTTCAACTCTCAACAGTAAGAAAGTTTAACAGCACTAGTGGCTGCACCTGAGTCAATCAAGGCCCGTACAGTCCTTGCACTCTTTCCTTGTCCTATCTCCAAGGTTACAAAAGGACGTCGGTCAACTATTCTATGGGGTCCTTCACTTGAGACTTCACACATGGCCATATGATATCCTGGGTCCGCATAGTCATCTGTCCTTGGCTGATCTCGTTCTTGTCTTCTCATCTTCATTTTTCAGATGCGTTCCAAGGCTTCTGCCTGTGCTTCTTCTCGAACTCGTTTTTCCTCTTCTTTACGTTTCTTGGCAGTGTTGAGTCGATTGAGCATTTCCTCAGTGAGAGGTTCCTGATATAACTTGACTCTGCATCCGCTTATGTATCTAGGGAGAATATCGCCTTCGAGTGTGGCTAATTGGACTGCTCCACTAGTCGAGATCCTATTTATGATCATAGGTCCATAGCCTCTCTTCTCTAATTTTCTCGCATGTTGCTTCAAAGTGTAGACTAACACTAGGTCCCCTGCTTTCAATCCTTTATCCTTCACATGGGCATCAAAGTACGCCTTTTGCCTTTTCTTAGCTGCATATATTCCTGCTGAAGCTCTTAGTCTTATTTCACCTAATCGTTCAAGGTCAAAAATTCGCGAAGAGAGTTCATGACCCGTCCACTCATGCTCCTGTGCTACTCTCAATGTGGGAATCAAGAAGTCCAAAGGTAGCACCACATTTTGGCCAAATACCATCTGAAAGGGTGTGGCTTCATTAGGAAAAAAAGTGAACCCTACATGGGCCTTGTAAGGATTCCTAATTTTTAGGGATTAAGCTTAATCTTGTACTTTGTTAAGGGGACAAAGTGCATTTAATAGAGCACTTTTTGGTAGGCTGAAGTAGGCTTTTTTTTAGGCTGACCTAGGATCTTCTCTCTCTTCTGCACATAGAGAGAGAGAGAAAAACCACTTTCCACCTCATCAAATCTGTCCATCTTTATGAATAAAAAAATGAGTTTTCTGAAAAAGTCTCTTTTTCAGCTATTCTTTATTCAAAATGGCCCATACTTTTATGTATATGTCAGAACTTAATTTTTTTAGTCTTATTTTTATAAAAAATACTTCAAAAACATACTTTTCAAAATCCCTCCAAAAGTTAAGTGTCACATCATCAAACTCGTAACTTTGGTTGCCCCAAAACATGAATTTTTGAAAAAAAACTCATTTTCCCTCTAGCATACTGAAAAAAGTCATTTTGACCTATCCACATACCAAAACACACTTTTTTTCTTGCACACAGCTACTGTACTAGCCATTCCAGCCATCTCTGTGCTTCTTCCCATTCGGTGCTGGAGTTTTGGAACATCATGGTGCTCACATGTATTACGAACATGACACCAGCACCAGCGTGTGCTCCTCACTCAAAGAGTGTACATGTTCGTGTTCCTACAGAATTTGCACCAACAACTAGAGGTAGCAATGACATAGATTCTCAAAATGCACGACATGCAACTGGAGAGAAGAATATTGATCTTTGGGTCCATGGTGCTTTGTATCCCTTGGATCCAATGGCTAATGTTCATCCTAGATTCCATACTATCTCCACCTTTCTACAGTTCCTTGGTTGCGGTGAAGATGGACTGCTAGGCTATTGCAAGCGATTGTCTAACCATTCCACATCTATAGCAAATTATTGGATGCAACAATGTCATCACAACCATTTCAAGATACACAGTTTAGAGAGTGCTATACACACTTTAGAAAGTGCTATCAAATCTTTGGATGAGCACAATAATAGACTCCAACAAGATGTGGAAGAAAAGGAGAGCACAATTACAAAGTTAAAATCCAATCTTAGACAACTAAAAGAGACTCCACTTGAGATGAGATTTAGGAAACGACCATTATCATCCTTTCAAGCTCTTTCAACTGGTGGTGGAGCACGGAAGCGACGTGTTTACACACTTAGGTATGTATTTCCTTTGTTTAGTTATGTTAAAAGAGTTTTGAATTGAGATTCTTATTGTGGAGGTCATTTGTTGAAGATGCGAGTGCTTCCTCAACAATGGACGATCAATTGAAGTTTCTGAATTCTTGTCTTAGCAACAAACATGTGCTTATGATTTTGGATTCACCAATAGGAAATCACATCAAAACCCAAGTGATTAAAGATTTTGCAGGCAACTTAGAAGATATTATTAGTCCTAGTGAGGTACAGATAGTATGTGATGAAGCAGGTGTTAGTACTAGAGCATACACTGCATTGTACAATCTTTTGAAGCAGGCTCTACAAAACAAAGGTATTTTCCATAGCATTTTTCCATGCCCTTACAAGGTATCTCTGAAGAAGAAGATGACCAATGAGGATGTAGCCAATACTCTTGGCAATTACCTGCATATAGAAGATGTTATGCCTGCATCCATTTATCATTCATCTACATCAAAGAAAGAGTTGAAAAACACATCTAGAAAGGGATTCATCTACACAAAGTACAACAACATATTTGTCAATTTGGAGAGGCTTCAAAAGGAAATGGTTAAATTTTACAAATCCACACTTCAAGGTATATCCATTGTTTTGATTATGACATTCATAGTATTTTTAATAATATAATGTTTGTTATTTGATGTAGATTGTGGTTCCAAACTCAAGTTTGTATTGAAGCTATACGAATGTCAAATCATAAAGGGACGCTGTATGGAGAGACTTAGTGTGACACTCATGAATGAAGCTATGGCCCATGCTATTATTGATGATAGTGAAGAATCTACCCATCACTTTACATATAGTGTCCAATCAGAGAAAGATATATGGTGGTTAGGTGCTATTGAAGTAGCTAAAGAATCCAATGATATTCTTACATGGATTTTCAATAGGATCCCATGGATCATAGAGGTGATAACTTCTCAGATTCATGGTGCCAAAATCAATGTAGAAAGCCTTGGTGATTTTGAAGTAGAGTGGCACTTAGGTGGAGACTTAAAGACTATCAAATGCATGTTAGGGTGCAAAAAAGGTGCATCTACTCTCTATCCTTGTCCATATTGCACATAAGGTTATAAACGAACAAAGAGAAAACAAAACAACATAGATGATTTAGTTGATGACAGAGATGCAACTCCATCTGCTGAATGGGATACACCTTTAATGAGGTGTCCCATGTTAGGTACACCTAATCGTGACATGTCAGATAAGGATTGGAATCCCATTATTCCATTCCCTTTAGTCAATGTCCACTTTTGCACATTGCATGCCTTCATGAGAATTTTTGATAGACTATTGAAGCTCCATATAGAATACGCATTTGCCATGAAGCCAGTTGATAAATCTATTCAAGCTATAAAGAAATTGGAGGAACTTCTTAATTCAATTGGTTGTCATGGTGGAAATGTAACCCTAGTTGTTAAGAAAGTTGGAGAATCTCAAGATAGCTTGCAACAAGTGTCAATGACAGGGAATAAAGCAAGACATTTTTTTAGAAGAGGTACTAGCACTCAAAATAATGAACGTTATGAGCTGTGGAAAGACCTATGCATGATCACAACAGACAATGACTCTCAAGTTGATCTTTGTAATAAGGGAAAGAAAGTTTGGTCGAGCTTTGATAAGTTGGTAGGCTTAATGGGTCTGACTAGGTCGAGTGCTATTCAACGTCAAATGTTTCAAGAAACATTAGTGGAGTTCACCAAGTGTTTCATTCAATGTTGGGGAGAGAGCAATATAACACACTACATTGTAAGTGTAATCTTCTTCTACAAGTGTTCATTGCACTTAACTTTTTCCAATGTACTTAACAATTTTTAGCATATTTTGTTTGCACATGGAGCTTTTTCCATGCATCGATATGGGTCATTAGAGATTTTCAGTACCCAAGGAATGGAAAAGTCACACTACAAAGCGAGGGGTGTCTACTTCAAAAACACCCGACATGGTGGTGGCCTAATGCAATCAAACTACATGGAGGAGATGTTTAATTGGTTTTACCGCACTACATTCTCGAGAAAGTTTTTTGTGGAATGACTTAGGGATTCAAAATTGGCAAAACTTGCAAGAACGATGCAACACAACATTGCCAGTGAGAAATGGAAGTCATCGTTAGGTCCTCTTCATCATGCTCAGTGGCGTGCAAGGAGACAACGAGAAGGCTCAGCTTGGAAGTAAAGTGAATTCGTTATTTCCCATTATGTGGTAATACCTATGATTATTGTAATCTTGGTTTCAATGTGTTATTATTTAATATATAATATTCTGTATGGTTTAAAACAGGTTTTGTCCATTCTAGTGTGAACAAACAGTTTTTTAAAAAACTCTATAAATAGAGAGAACTCACTTCATTTCACACTTTTTGCAACTCAAGAGAATGGCACGCACCAAGCAAACTGCAAGGAAAGATCGCGTCTTCTTCCCTAGCCCTCATCTATGGACACAATGCCCACCATGGTTGCAACCCCCCCAAAGGCCTCCAAGTGGTTCCCAGAGCACATCTGTGCCTGTGTCACACGATGGCACACCACCTGGGAGCAATTCAGTGCGAGAAAATGAAGTGTCCAATAGACAAGAGTATTACACTCCAGGACGATCAGAGGCCATTTCAGATGATGAGCCACCAACAAGGACACCCATCAAATCAAGACCCAAATAGAAGTTGATCAGAAGGAGTGTACCAGAAAGCGAAGAAGAGTCATCCCCGAACGAGGAAAGCAGCAATCAACCACCATGGAATGATATGCAAATTCCAACGAGCCATAGGGCGACACATGGAGGTAAGACACTTCCACAAGGACAAGGGCAAATACCAACAGAGGAGGAAAGAGAGCAAAGTCAACAACCACATCAACAACAAAATGTGCAAGATGAAGTTGGGCCCTCACATCATGTACATCGGAGAAAAAAAAACTATCAACCATGACGTCGACCTCAACGCCAGCCAAACATACCTCCTCCCAACACAAGAGCTCCACAAAGATGAAGGAAGCACTGTAGGGCCTTTGCAGAGATACGACACTACCAAATGTCCGTTGAACTACTCATACCACGAAGAGCTTTTGCAAGGGTAGTGAAAGAGGAACTACAAAGCTACCAAGCAGGTCTAAGAATACAAGGGATAGCACTTGAAGCACTTCAAGAGGCAGCTGAGGCCTACCTCATGTCCATGCTTGAGGACTCTAACCTCTGTGCTATCCATGCCAAGAGAGTAACCATACAACCGAAGGACATTCAGCTAGCAAGAAGAATTAGAGGAAATAACCCATGATGTGTATATTATACCCTATGATAGACTACTTTGCAATGTAATACAATGGATAATAGAAAATTTTGTTTTGACTTATATTCTTTGTCTCTTTTTTCTCTCTCACTCTCTCTCTCTCTCTTTCAGTCAGTTATATATGGATTCAGTTAAACATGCATGCACTTGCCTATTGTTTTGTGACTAGATATGTTCCTTTTCTACCTATTGGTGTGCAACATGTCCTTTTCATACCAAAAAACCCCCAGCCACAGAAATGCGGGATTCAGCCCTGCAAAATTTTTGCAGGGCTGAATCCTGCGTTTCTGTGGCTGGGTTTTTTTTTGCAATATTTGGTCTTTTCTAAGCATAAGACATATGGTAGAGATGCAATGGTCAAGTTATTAAGAGGTTATACCCTACAGGCAATGAGATCTTTAGCTAGTTAAGGCTGAGTTTCTACCCTACTCGAAACTTTTGGTCCTGATTCTACCAAAACCAAGTGAAAATCTGAAATTACATACTTTCCAATGTATTGTAGCACCTAAAAACACTAGATAAGGCCAAAAAAGCCCCAGCCACAGAAACGCGGGAAACAGCCCTGCAAAAATTTGCAGGGCTGTTTCCCACGTTTCTGTGGCTGGGGCTTTTTTGGCCTTTTTTATGCATATAATCATACAAAGGACCAAAGGGCAATACAAAGACCCCCAATTAGATACAATTTGTGGAGAGAAGATAAGTTCAATTTTTTAGCACATTCAGATACAGAACTAGACAAATGATGAAAAAAAGAGTTTGTATTATCAAGACATTACATCATTTCTCAGCTGCCTTCAATTTCTCTACAACTTTCTTTCTCCTTTGTAGAGATTGAGGCAGCTGGTAAGTCAATACAGATCTTGATATTACATGGGGGTCTTGCATTCCAAGACCCATGGCGATACCTATTTGCCCTAATACTTTTCCTCTAAAATTAAGTCCTAACGTAGTTACAACTAAGGATTTCCTAACCAAAATGACACAATTAGTGCCTTGGGTAATTGTACATGAACACAAAATCTTGCTAAGGGCCTTCAAGCACCAAGTGATGAAGTGCCCATCGGGACTATAGTCTTTGTGTATGATAACAAAATCATCCTTTGGCAACTTTCGGATGTAGTTTGCCAAGGATGCACCACTCCCACAAGAAGCTCGATCCCCACGAGACCTTGCTGCGAACTTGTCGAGCTCAATTACTTCCTGTTAAGAACAAATGAGAATTCAAGCTCTTACAATGTTAACTTAAAATTATCGATTTATTTAATTCAATTACCACTTACATCATGAAGCTTGTCTTCTTCCTCCCCTCTTCCAGGGGCATCAAGATCAATGCTAGAGTGGGCCATGCCACTCTGCTCTGCTACAGGGGATGTAGGAATTTTTTGCTTCAGGATCCTCTCCCGTGCTACACTGAACTCCTCCGCTGTAGTATAATTGTTGTCATCATTTAAAATATCAGCACACACCATTGCTATGGTGTCTGCCATAGAATCCCCAAGTGGGATGGACTTCTTTTCAAGTATGTCAGATGTGTTGTCAAGTGGAACATCTGACATTGTGGAGAAAATACTCAGGCATTCATCTAAACGTAGACCGAATGCCTTCTCAATGTCATGGAGTAAAATAAATTCCTCTCCATCCACAACGATGCTGGAGAGATATCCACCTCTGGTAATGTGGGCTCAGAGGGGTTGAGATTTGAAGGGGGGACCTCCTCCATGCTTGATTGTGCACGTAGTTTATCCTCAACACCACCAGGAAATTCTTGGTGGATTGTAATGCTTTCTTTGGCAAAATTTATGGCCTCTGGTTGAGGCTCATTCTTCTCCTTAACAAACCCCCAGTGGCAAGGTTGGGGAGCTCAACAGGTGTAGGTTCCGGCTCCTCATTAATAATAAAATATGTTGTTGCAATGTAGGATAGGTACTTTGTACCCATCCTCTTCTTTTTTTAAGTTTTTTTACTAATGGCACAAAGTCATCTAGTAAGTGGCCAGCAGTTTCCACAATTGCCATGAAGAGCTTAAGGCGCTTCATGAAGGCTTCATCGCCTTTGTGTATGTAGAGTAGAAGGTCACATGGAACCCATTTACCCTCATAAGGTGGTATTTCTATAGAAAAATGTAATATGTAGTACTCAAGGAACTCTATGATTTCCTTGAGCACATCAGAGTTCAGTTGAATTGTTTTGTCTGGATCAGGGACTCTAGACAGTAGGTCATACAAGTGGTTTTGACCTTTGAACTCAGTTGATTCCAAGAACTCATTGAAGAGTTCACGTGGACGTTTGGGTTGCAGGGTACTGGAGGATGCGGCAGCCATTGCGCGTGATGCTAGCTTGTGTGCGTACTCTGCTAGTGATTGTAGCTCTTCTTGGTTGCAAAAGTGAGAATGAGAGAATAAGTGTTGCTTTTATAGTAGTTTCAAAATTTTAAAGTGAGTGGGACCCATTTTAAAACTAAAACTAATACCTTCAAATAAAACAATCATGCACAAAACTCTCAGAAAAAAAGCTTTTGCTCATAAAAAGATTGAACATAATCATTAACCAGAATAAGATACACGACAACACAATGGAAAAAATAAATTCTCAGAACTTTAAAATTATAATAAATTGCCATTGGAAAAACCAAAGATTTGGCAAATTGTACATCATATTGAGATCAAAAAATTTTACATGCTACATGTCTTGCATGTTAAATACATTGTTGCAGATGTAGGATTATAAATGGAACATAGGTTGTGTGTACACTGTAGCACTCAAATAGTTCTTGAGCTATGACAATGAAAATTGAGTTCCATCCACACTCCATTCAAGGAGGACTTTAATTTTATCCTCCAACCTCTTACCAATCTGCAGACAAATAGAAAACTTTAAATGAACATATTTGAGTGTAAGAATTTGTATAAACAAAAGAAGAAATACCATATGCTACTTACCTTATGCCCTTGTATTCTGAACTTTGATTGATCGAGATCCTCAAATCCCATGATTACTAGATGTTCTCTCACATTGGCAAGAGTCCAATGATGATTTAATCAAATAACTTCCATTTCGTTGTTGGGTAGATTTATCTTAATTTCAAATGAAAGTAAAACACCCTCAGAACTTTGTAATGGTATCCATTCACCAAGTTTACACATCCAACGATCATAATAGAATCTAATGTACAATGAAGTACGATGTTTCAAGTATCGAAATCCTATGCCTGTTGCACCAATTTTACAAATGTATATATCCCCTTTGGTGCATCCTTCTACAAGTCCCCAATTTTCACCTAGCAAACCCTCTACCTGCTCATACGTGATATCTTTTAACATGAACATTGTTGAAGTCTCTAGAATTGTGAATATCTGAAATAAATGTACAAAACAATGAACAGAAACACACCAATGTAATCCTATAGATCTTGAAACTCTTGTAAATTTCAAAGAGTTGTGTATGTCCATCACCATCTTATGCTTCAAAGATGTTAATGTCCATACATCAGGTTGCGGCCACTCGAGCTTTAAGAGAGAATCTACCTTAATCATCTCTAACTTGCCAAAATCATTTGATGAAGAGGGTACACCATATGTATGTGTGTAAAAGAAAACTATGTCACGTAATAGTTGAGCAGGACGGGCTTGTGGAAAGACTATCGACCCAACATCTCCATGCAATGCTTGGAAAGTACCTGTAAGACTATGAAGTGGTTGTTCTTCCACCAAGGTAGAAGGAAATATGTCTACAACAAAAAACTACACAACTTAGCTAGGTATATTATGAAATTTGGCAGCCTAGTGATTTATAGGCTATAGACTGTGTCCATCACCCTCCTCTCATTGGTCCATCACTAATCACTCCTTAATCCAAAAGGCCCATGCAGGGTTCATTTTTTTCCCTAAGGTGGAGTACCGTTTTATAGGCAACTCTGTATGCCCAAACAACATGGTGTAGCTGTTTGTCCCAATCAGAGTGTTTATTATTTACCAATTTAGTCAACACGTTGCATAGGATCTTATTTGTGCTCTCAGCTTGGCCATTAGCTTGTGGGTGATAGGGGGCACACTTCTTATGTACTACCAAGAATTCTTGGAGAAGATTTTCAATAACTTCATTCAAGAAGTGAGTCCCTTTATCATTGACTAGCTCTATAGGTAGCCCATATCTCGTGAATACATTCTCAAATAAGAACTTCGCTGTCGTTTGAGCATCGTTCTTTGTGGTAGCTTTCACTTCTACCCACTTGGTTAAATAGTCTGTGGCCACAATGATATATTCAACATGTGAACCCTTGGCTAGGGGATTAGTAGGACCCACAAAGTCTATTCCCCACTTAGAGAATGCACGTCCACCCATCATAGGTTTTAAAGGCATCTCATCTTTGCGTATAGGATACTGAGTTCGCTGACAAACATCACACCTCTTCACATAGGTATGTGCATCCATGTGAATGGTCGGCCACCATAAGCCTGCAAAAAGGATTGCTTTGATCACCCAATTTGGTCCAAAATGTCCTCCTGCTACACCTTGGTGAGCAGTTTCTAAGATCTTAAGATATTCACTCTCATGGACACATAATCTGAGGTAACCGTCTTTACCACAGTTGTATAGATTATCACCAATAAGTGAGTAGTCTAGGGCTTCTTGTTCTAGACTTCTTTGTCTGGCCAATGTCATATCTTGTGGGAATGTTTTCGTCTTAAGGAAGGCTACTAGTGGTTCACTCCAATCAGGCACTATGGACACTTGATAGAGAGTGGCATGTTCCACGGGTGGTTTAGTGTAGCAGATCGGACATTCCTTGCACAACTTATGGACATCAGCTTCCATAGTAGGCCAATGCACTCTGAATCTCCTAAGTGTCTGTAAAGTTCTTTGCTTTGAGTAGTGTTGCTCTAATGCGCCTACATGTGCTAATTGCAACCATTTTGCGTACTCATCCTCTTCCACACAACAAGCCAATGTCCCTTGCTCTGTCTGTTTGTACATGCAACCTGCCATGATATGGTACTTCTAGGCTTTTACTACCTCTCTATCCTGAGTGTTTATGACTGGGTGGTTAGGCCCGTATGTCAATACTAGCACTAATGGCTTAGCCCACTGAGGTACAACTTCCAAATTAAACAAGTAAGCATCAGGAAGGTCATCTGATACTCCTTGTGCGGCTTCTCCAGATGTGAGCCTAGAGAGATGGTCTGCTCTCAAGTGAGTCTTCCCTTTCCTCACCACAACTTCAAAGTCGTATTCCATTAGTAAGAGAAACCATCTCACTAATCGGTCTGTATTGCATGGTTTGTTTACCAAGTACAATAATGCTTGATGATCAGTAAAAAATTTAAACTTATTTGCAAGCAAATAGTGTCTAAACTTTTTAACCGCATATACCATGCATAATCCTTCTCGTTCGGTGGTGGTATAGTTCTGTTCAGCTGCATTTAGCTGTCTACTAGCATAGGAAATCGGAAGATCCATATTACCTTCGCCCGTAGGTTGTGCGAGTACACATCCAATAGCATAATGGATGCATCCACGTGAACATGAAATGGCTTATTCCAATCTGGTGTGGTCAAGATTGGTGCTGAACACAATCTTCTTTTAAGCTCATTGAAGGAGTCCTCACATTCATTAGTGCACTCAAAGTTAGTCAAAAGTCCATACAGAGGATTTGCTATGATGGCATACATGTGTATAAACCGTCCGTAATAACCACAATGCCCCATGAAAGCTTGTACTTCCTTGACATTCTTTGGCCTAGGTAGCTCTGCTATGGCTCTTACTTTCTCTTCATCGGTGGATATGCCATTTTTTGACACTATGTGTCCTAGAATCTTGCCCTGCCTGACCATGAAAACACACTTTTTTTGGGTTCAAGCAGACTTGATATTCTCTACATTTGTCAAAGATTTGCCTGAGTTCTGGTATATGTGTCTGTCTAATGTTGAATGAGCACAGAGATCGTCAACATAGACCTCTAAATTCTTCCTCAAGAACTCTTTAAACACGTGACACATCAATCTTTGGAAAGTTGCAGGAGCATTGGTAAGCCCAAATGGCATTATTCTAAAGGCAAATATGCCCCACTCTATGGCAAAAGCTGTCTTATGCTAATGTTCTGGAGCTATGGCTACTTGATTGTAGCCCGAAAATCCATCAAGGAAACTGTATACTTCCTTGCCTGCTACCCTTTCTAATAGATGCTCGGTAATTGGAAGTGGATAGTTATCTCGAATTGTGACTGCATTAACCTTTTTCAAGTTAATGCACACACGTAGCTTTCCATTCTTCTTGGGCACCACTACAATGGGAGATACCCACTCAGTGTGCTCAATTTCATAGATGAATCCAACTTCTACCAGTCTATCTATCTCCTCTTTGATCTTAGCAGCATAATTATCGTTATATGTGTATGGCTTTTGCTTAGAGGGTTTTGCGTCTGAGGTCATGGGAATTGTGTGTGAGCATATGTATGGGTCAACACCCTTCAAGTCCTTGTAACTCCAAGCGAATACATCTTTGTATTCTCGTAGCAAGGCTATCAATTCGCGCTCTTCTTCTTCCGTCAGGTCATATCCTATGTAAGTGCACCTCTCTTCTCCTTCTTCCATGGCTACCACTATTTTCTTGGTGGTTTCTTTGTTATCATAGGCCTCCCCTGATTGCGCCTCATGTTTTGGCATCCTTACCATGACTCTTCTATCGTCTATCTCATACTTTTTAAAGTTTTCAAGGACCTCAAACAAAGATTCTTCCTCTTCTGGTGTGACTTCTCTCTTCTTTCTTTTCTTTCCTTCACCCTTAGGGGTCACTTGTGTGGCTAACCTTAACATCATTTGTAAGTTCTCCATGTCTCTGGGGTTGAAATTCTACTTCATAGAAGTATTCTTCATCTGATTCAAAAGGTGGGTCCATAATGATTGACTCTAGATCAGAGTCGCTGGCATCCTCAAATGCATCAGGGCTAGGTTCGCAATCTTCTAAAACTGAATCTCCCATGATTGGTTCTATGGAGAAGACTGAAATGTCATAGCCATCCTCATCACAGTGGGGTGTAGATTGTTCTTCGTTGATGGCTACATCCATTGTTGCTAAAATTTCTACCCATTTGCAATCCTCCCTAGGTCAAAACAAAAATTTGAAACGTCCGCTTGGTCCGAGAGGGGTCTTAACACCAAAAACAAATGAAAATGATGCCAAAAGCAAGTGAAAATATCTCAAAACACCAAGACTAAGAAAAAGTGATGCACTTTTGATCCTCATTAGTCCTCGAAAATCAAGTACGAGTATTTTAGAACCTACATAAGAAATCTATAATGCTAATCCAAGAGAGAGAATCCAATTTGGACAACAAATGATAAACAAATAAGGCCTAAAACTAGTTTCCAAGTATCTATTAAAGCATTGGAGAGAGATTTGGATCCACCAAAACTTTTCCAAATCAAGTGGCATCTTTTATGCTAAGTGCAACTTAGGAGTTAGCTTCGAAAGATGAAAAACATAGCTTCAATCAAATCTTGGAGCACCAAATTAGGGCTCAAGGAAGGTTGCCATGTTGATGTGGAAAGGTGGAATGGAAATCTTCATGAAGGCGTTACTTTGCAAGATCAAAAGTGAGCTTTACTAAGGTCTTTCACCTAATTTCTTTGACTTAGCCCAATCTCCAAATCCCATAATACAAATGTATTTTTTTCGCACCAAAATGTTACTTTCAATTCCTCCCTTTGATTCTCCAAAGTAGAAAGGAAATAAATTTGGTGTACCTCTTTTGAGTAGAGGAGATGGATCCTCACCCTCCCTCAAAATTCATGGAAGGCTCAGAGTGCAGGGAATTATCCCATATAGGTGGATACAATGACGAGATCAAGGGTGTAAAAAGGGTTATCTCTTCCTTTTCCAATCATTCAAGAGGGATGGTGGAGACGAGGAGCTTCTTTGTAGCTCTCGTGCATGCAACCATCATCTGTAGGTGTGAATATACCCTCCATGAGGGGGTGCACTTCACCTTGCAGCATTGTAGCTTATTGATGGAAACACATAGTCATTTATGTAGCTCTGATGCGAGAGGCATGCTCTTGATGAAAGCCTCCATTTTTGGGAGAATCTAGGATCAAATCCTGAGGAAATGGTAACAAACTGACCCGACTAAATTCACAGATTGTCAAATGGAGAATTATGAGATATTGTTACCACCCAACCACACATAATGGAATATAACCTTTCAACTTCCATACTTGAGAGCCTTGGTGGCTTCCCTCATGAGTGCCACTTGGCACTCATGTGAGAGCCCATATGGCATAAAAACTAAGGGAATGTTCACACCTCCCTTTCTCAAAGCTCTCACATAACACCATGAATTTAGTAATCTTCAATTGTTTGAAGTCCTTTACTCAACCTTTGGTTTGAGAAAAATTTCCTAGTTCACTACTTTTGTGGTTTGCCATGGATTCCTTTAAGGTTTTCTTTGGGATCCAAACTTGTTGATTATGTTCTTGCAACTCTACAAGCTTCTTTGGTACCCAAACTTGAAATACACACACACATACATACATATACACACATACATATACACTTAGGTACACACATATGAATGAATTATATAATTAAAGTATTAAAACACATATACACATGCACACACACATGTACATACCTACATATACACATATACATGCACATACACACATATACACATAGAGTTATACATATACATGCATATACATATACACACACATACACATGCACATGCACATACTCATACACACATATACACTTATACATGCACATGCACATACATACATATACACACACATACACATGTAGATACATACATATACACACACATACATATACACTTAGGTACACACATATGAATGAAATATATAATTAAAGTATTAAAACACATGCACACACACATGCACATACCTACATATACACATATACATGCACATACATATACACACACATACTCATACACACATATACACTTACACATGCACATGCACATACATACATATACACACACATACACATGCACATACATACATATACACTACATACATATACACTTAGGTAAACACATATGAATGAATTATATAATATAAGTATTAAAACACATGCTTAATATAAACAATAATAACAATCAATAGAACAAAACTCTTCATTATTTAATACCATACACATAATTAAAAACATAACTGAAATGAAAAAAAAAAAAAATATATATATATATATCAATGTAAATACATATAATCCAATGTCATAATCAACTAAAATCCTAATCATCATTAAAATGATCATCATCATCATCATCAATATCATGATCACCGTGTGACGATCGAGATCGTCCCTCCTGTGTCCGTCTCTCCACCTCATCCATATTTGTCTCTCCATAATACTCCTGTATTACATATAACAAACATAAATAAATAAAACATTTAAACCATTCATAAAAATAAAATAATTATATAAAATTTAAAAATACTCACAAAGGCATCAGGATGATCTTGCATATACTCGCTCAACGCCGATATCCAAAATGTGTAGCATACTCGATCTCATCTTTCGTAGGATATCGGCCATAATCCTTCCGCTGCAATGAAACAAATAAAAAACATTAGTTACTTGCATTTTAACTAAAATAAAAAATATACTCACAATAACACATATACTTACAAATGTAGCTACAAAACCATTATGGCCCATTTGGCCTAGGTGCGATGTGTGGCTCGACTCCACTCTCTTCTTTGCAGCAGCCTGTTTATTCAAGAAAAAAAAAACATAAATTAAATGTTAAAAATTACTAAAATATATAAAAATTATAAATATAAACTATTAATTTGTGTACCTTCTGCTGAGGAAATGACTCCTGAAGACGTAGCTGTCTACGAAAAAACTACCACGACTCAAGTGGTATGTTAGCTCGCCTCTTATTTTTTTCGACCATACAATATCTCTTATTAATTTAATCTCAAACAGAAAAAAAATCAGAATATATACACATATATACACACACATACACATACCCACATACACATATACATGCAAACATATACGCATATATATATATATATATATATATATATATATATATATATATATATATATATATATATATATATATATATATATATATATATATATATATATATATATATATGTGTGTGTGTGTGTGTGTGTATCATATACACATATACATACATATAACATAAACACACATGTACATATCCACATATATACATACACACACATGCATGCATATACACTCATTCATACCAAATACATGCATTTATCCCACAATAATGTGTAGTTGTGTATATGTGAATATATGTGTATGTGTAAATGTGTATATGTGAATATGTGTGTATGTGTAAATATATATATATATATGTGAATTTTTTGTGTATGTAGATAATCAGATTATTAATATCAAATACCATTATTTGTAGATTCTAATCAATCAGATGGAACTCCACCACCATCTCCTCATCGTGCAACGACGTTATACTGTAAGTATATAAAAAATTTAATTTTAAATATATTTGATGGATACATAACTTATATATTTTTTTGTTTCTCATTATGTGCAGATTCTCATCAATCAGAGGGTACTCCATCACCTCCTACCCATGCAACAACTTCACATGTGTCCTCCGATATGAATTATGATGAGTTTTACTATGAAGAGCATATTATATGTTGGTGTAACTCTTGTTAAGGCACGTATTGAAGACCACGATTGGAATGTATTGAACATGAGGCAGAGTATGGTACTTTTGAGCGTGCACCATCACCTAGTCAATGTGATAATGCTTGGGTATGTATTTTCTATATATATTAATGTCATTATTTTATTTAAAATCCATATATAAAATCAAGTTATTGTTGATATACAGAAATACTTGCTCGATGATGATGATGATGATAATTTTTCTCATAATGTTAATATACCTCGTACACGTCATGGACTTGCTGTTCCTCAATTACAAGCAGAGGTTTCTAGAAATCCTCTACCTCCTGGTTTAGAGAATGAAACGGCTGGAGATTATCCATTGCCATCTCGTGATCGTTCTTTAGTACAAACATATGATAGAAGAAGATATGGAGGATGGAATAGAGGACCACTTCCTTTAGATGGAGAGGTTTTCAACTTTTGGGGTAATTGCTATATGATTGCTCCATCCACTATTACTAATGCTGATCGTAGTCTCTTTATTGTAGACGATTTGTATGTGCCTCTGAACTCTGAAGTCACTCTTATGTCATTTTGTGTCCTATACATGGATGGGGAGATTGGCATCAACTTTCACGTTATGTTCGAAGCATGAGTACTTATGGAATATGCTTGAATGCAACATCCCTTACTAGTAGAAGGATTTTACATGCAGAAAATGAAAGATTATATATTGATGGAAGACCTTACACACATGGAAATATAGCGGGTTTAATAAATAGTAGTCGAGGGTTACATAATAGTTCAAGGACTAATTGCACATTTGAGGAGCGTGAAAATAGTCATGAATCACTATACATGAGTAGAGATGTATCAAGATACATAGTTGTCAATGCTATTACTACACTACATGCTGGTGATGAACTATTAGTGAATTATGGATGGCGTAGACCTCCGAGAGCACCTTTTAGCTAGAGAGAATAAAAATTTTCTATCCATATTTAATAATTTATATACTTAATTTTATATTTAAATTTTACTTTTTATTCATTTATGGAATACTAATGAATTTTATTTATATGTGTAGATTCCAATGTATGATGTTGATGATATTCTTCCACAGCATTCACAATTACTAGTAAGACCTCATTTATCAGAAGCTTCCATGAGGAGGCTACGCAAAACTAATCCTATGCAATATGCAAAGTTGAAAGATCTATATTCAAAAGACGATAAAGTACAAGATTTGTGTGACAATGATGAAGATGATGGCATGGTAGATTTTATTGAGGATTGGTATCAAAGTGACAGTGAGAGCATTGATATTTCTAAAAATGAGAAACATCTTTGAGAGGAATGTCTAAAGCATGTATATGAAGGAAGTCGTTTGACACGACTAAGTGCGAGCTTACTTATTCTCAACCTTCAAAATCGTTTTTTGGATGGAGTAATGTATCTGCTTCGACACTATTAAGGTATAATTTTCAATTTTCTATCTATATATATATATATATATATATATATATATATATATATATATATATATGCATAAATATATTTATATATAAATACATGCAGGTTTTTATTCTTACTTTAGATAAGGTAAGAACAAGAACTTGAATTCAATGGACACTTTTTTTCCACGCATCTTTTAAAACTATTAATGCATCTTTCAAAATATTCGCGAAAAATTTGATTGTTTGGATGGCAGGATACGATTGTTTGTTTTGGAGGACATGAAGTATGTACCTTCATTGAATGATTTGTTGATTCTATCATATGTTTAGTTTGAAAGTGTGAGAAACGGATTTATAATTGCTATTCAAAGAATTTGGCACTGTTTATATGCCATACAATGGTACGTGACCTGGATGAATTGCATGCACAGAGGTTACTCAAGATAGAGCAATCTGATTATAATGGACTAGTGCCAGCAGGATTCCTAGGGTATGCAGTAAACCTCTTGCATGTCAATGATGAGCATCTGAACTTTAGGATACAAAGTGGAAATCATGGTGGCTTGAGAGGATTACTTTTATACAGCTTGTTCAAAAACTTCAGTGTCATAAACCTGAAGTTCTTTGAATAAGGTGTATAAAAGTGATCCTCTCAAGCCACCATGATTTTCACCTTGTATCCTAAAGTTCAGATGCTCATCATTGACATGCAAGAGGTTTACTGCATACCCCAGAATTGTGCTGGTACTAGTCCCTTATAATCAGGTTGCTCTATCTTGAGTAACCTTTGTGCATGCGATTCATCCAGGTCACCATCGTATGGCCTATAGACAGTGCCAAATTCTTTGAATAACAATTATAAACCCGCTTCTCACACTTTGAAACTGAACATATAATAGAATCGACAAATCATTCAATGAAGGTACATACTTCATATCCTCCAAAACAAACAATCGTATCGTGCCATCCAAAACAATCAAATTTTGCGCGAATATTTTGAAAGATGCACATAATCATACACATATATAAAATTAGATGCATATATATATGTATATTTATTTATTTACTTTTTTTAATATATCTTTTTTTGATAAACTTACAGGTTATTATCTGAAATTTTTTTACCAAGTCAGAATATTCTTCCTACCTCACATGATGAAATGAAGAAGATAATCAACAATCTTGGTATAGATTATCAATGTATACATGCATGTCCTAACGATTGTATTTTATATAGAGGTGAATATGCAGACTCTTTGACATGTCCCGAATGTCAATCTCCTTGATATAAGGGCTCCATGGATTAGACATATGTTTCAAAGCCCCGAATTATCAAAGCTTTTGACTTGGGGACATGATCACAAAAGTACTGATGGAATAATCAGAATTCCTCATGATAGTGTTGCTTTTCAGCATATTGATTCTACATGGCCTGAATTTGCACAAAATCCACAGAATCTAAAGTTAGGATTTGCATTAGATGGGGTTAATCCATTCTCCATGAAATCCAATAAATGGTCAACATGGCCAGTGGTAGTCATAAACTACAATCTTTTGCCATATCGTAGCATTAAAAAGGAACATTTAATGCTTTCACTTTTAATCCCAGGCAAAATACAAGTTAAAGATATGAATATATATCTTGCTCCTCTCATTGACGATCTTCAAGAGTTATGGAGAGGTATTAATGTCATTGATGTATCGAAAAGCATCAATGAAAGACATATTACGGTTCGTGGTATTGTGGCTTGGACTATTCACGATTTTCCAAGATATGGTGTTTGTTCAAGTATTGATGTAATTTTTTTATTCAATATGCATGTAAATAAATATGATTTAATCTAATTATATTTTTATCATTTTCCATGATGCAAGAATATCTACTAAAGGTTATAAATCTTGTCCATATTGTGGTGATTGGTTGAGATCAATCTATAGTAAGAATCTCAACAAAAATATTTATCTTCGACATCAACGATTCTTGCCTGATGACATCTATTAAGATCTAAAAGAGAAGCGATACATTTTAATGGAAAAGCTTGAAATAGATCAGTGTCCAAAACCTATGACGCGTATGGATTGGTATAAGAAATGGACAGATGGACCTCTGATAGATCAAGAAGCAGAAATCTTCAGTGATGATTCAGATAATGAGTATGTGAACAGAGGTAAAGGAAAATTGGCACTCGCAAAGAACATATCAATATGGTATTCTTTGGAGTATTGGAAAGAGTTAAAAGTATGTCATCTTCTTGATCCTATGCATATATTCAAAAATATTGGTTATTCACTATGGCAGCATCTTCTTGGACTAAAAGATACCACAGCATCAAGGAATGATTTGAAAGATAAAAAATCCAAACCAAAGTTATGGTCAGTTTTTGATAGACATCGACAAGAAACAACTTATGCACCTGCTCCTTGGGTACTTACAACAAAAGAGATATAGACTATCAACAATAGAATTCAATTGATTAAGACTCCTACAGGATATGGAGCATCTTTTCAAAACATGTTTACTATGGATGATAAGAGCTTATCTGGGTTAAAGACCCATGACTGGCATAATTTTTTGAAACATATTTTACCTTTGGTTATCGATGGATGTACACCGAAAGGAGTACGAGATGTGATCTATCATCTTAGATCACTTATAAGGTAATTATGATACTTTTATATTCAATATGTATGAATATTGGATATCTTTTATTTTTTAATTAACTTCTTTATAATTGTTTTTATGATATGTATAGGTGGATTACATCCAAAGAGATTGACAAAAACTCAATCCCACAAAAAAAACATGAATGCAAAGAGCTACTATGTTTGATGGAGAAAGAACTTCCTACTTCATTTTTTGATATTCACATTCATTTATTAGTCCATCTTGTAGATGAAATAGAGATTGCAGGTGTTATCAACACTCGATGGATGTTTTGGGTCGAGCGATTTATGGGAGTATTAAAAGGTTATGTGCGACGAAGAGCGAAACCAAAAGGATCCATGGCAAAGGGTTGGATGCTTCAAGAGTGCATGTATTATGTTAGTGAGTACCTTGAAAGATTTCATGAAGAACCTCCACGTGCATGCACCAATGAGTCTTCTTCAAAAATAACAGATGAGGTATTATTAGGTAAGGGGGTTCCATTCTTATTTACATTTCAAGAAAAAAATGATGTTTCTACTTTTGTAGCATATAATAGCGAATGCATGCAAGCATTCTTTAGCGAGTACGAGGAACTTCAAAATTTCCGAAGTAAAAGGCGAAAAAACAAAATATTTAGACGTAATCTCGATAATAATGAGATTACAGATATATCTTCTTTCACGGATTGGCTATATAGTCGTTTGCAATGTGCCAATGCAAATAATGAAGAAATTTTAGATGAGCAAAGAGAGTTAATGATAGGTTGTGAACGAAAGGTAATTTTATTAATATAATATTTTATTTTTTTCATATATGTATGTTAGTTTCTATTTACTAATTGAATTTATTTTGTAGGCTCGAATGTTCACTAATATGTGGGCTTTGGACAGCATATTAGAATAAAAGCCATTGATTCTTTACATAAAACAAAGGATTCTAGTATTGTTGCTTCTTTCAAGAAACTATCACGTGCTAGCTCAAAAGACACAAACCTTATAGATAGTGAACTTGGTTACATAGGAACTATTGTTGGTATATACGAAATTTCATTTCGTCCATTCAAACAGGTAGAAAAAAGTTTATATTTTTTTATGGAGTTAGTAATTTTTTTAAGCACCGAATAATGGGTTTTTGTTGTTATATATTTTGATAGGTCATTTTGAAGGTTGACTAGTTTTGAGCGGAGTATAAAGGTAGTAATTCCACATTAAGAAAGGAATTATTTGGGTTTTGGGCAATTGGTTCTTCCAAGGTAATGCGATCTACTAAAGAACCATATATTCTTCCTAGGCATATTGAACAAGCATTTTTTTATAAAAACCCAGATGCTCATCCTTGGTGGCAGGTCATTCATGTGCAACCTAGAGGTAGGCCATTGTTTGAACAGTTTATTATTAGAGAGATCGAAGAAAGTCCTCTTGATGATTCAACATCAGATACTGATACATCAACATCTGAAATAGAAATTAGATTCATTATACGTGATAATGATACTAATCTTTTTGATGAAGAGGATAATTCTCTACATGCTAATTCTACTGCTGAGGAAGAGGAATTACCAGAAATAGATATTAATCCATCAATAGATGATGTGATTCATGAGAACATAAATTTAACAATAGAAGAAATAAATGAAATCAATAAGGATAATGAAGATGAGACTATATTGATGTCTTACCAAAATGATGGCAATAATGAAAACATATGAGCAAATTAGATAGTAAATTCTACTCTAGTTATGGATCAATAACTTGAAGCTTCTGAATGGATATCAGATAATAGATTTTTTTTATTAACTTGAATAAGGATGAATCCTCCTAGAGAGATGAAATCATGTTCTTCTAAGTTAGAACATGAAGCTCGGGGGTGTGCCTAATTATTATATATAGCTTTATCTTCGAGGAGCGAATTTTTTATCATGTATGTATGCATATGTGTGTGTATTCACGTGTATTATATGTATACATATGTTAGTATGCATATATATGTATTTCATGTGTATGTATGTGTTTGCATGTGTGTGATATATCTATACATGTGTTAAATATGCATATGTGTATATATGCATATGCATTTACGTAAAATATTCATGTATTCATGTAATATATGCAAGTGTTTATAATTGTGTACATGTATATATGTATATGTGTTTATGTGTAAATATGTACATGTAAATATGTATGCATGTATATATATGTTTATGTGTGCATGTAGGCATGTATATGTGATGTGTACATGTATATATGTATATATGTCTATGTGTAAATGTGTACAAGTAAATATGTTAGTATGTATATATATATTTATGTGTGCATTTAGGCATGTATGTGTGATGCATAATATATCTACTCCATTTTATATTTATATATCCTATCTACATGATGTGTATATATCTTTATATATATTATGATCCTCCTTGATTCGAGTCGCTATATATAGAGGCATAAGGTTGGGAGGAGAGACATCTCTCTAGTAGGACGTCGGAGGAATAGATGCAATGTATACATATACTTCAAACATATGGCTAAAAGGTTGAATTAGAGTTTTTAAATTAGGGGTTTTAAAACCCTAATATCAAAATTAGTGTTTTCAATTTAAGATTTTTGAAATAGGATTTATTTATTTATTTATGCGTATGCATGTGTTGTGTATGTATGTGTATCTATATGTGCATATGAATGTGTTGTGTGTGTATATATGCATGTGTATATGTATACATGCATGCAAATATGATTATATGAGTCTATGTGTGTGTACATATGATTATGCATGTGTATGTGTTTGTGAGTATGTGTACGTGTATGTGAGTATGTGTATGTGTCTATGTGTATTCATTATATGTGTGTAACTGCATGCATGTGTATGTGTGTGTAAAAATGTGCATGTATGTGTGTGTATGTATAAATGTGCATGTATATGTATATGTGTGTAAATGTGCATGTATGATGTATATGTGTGTGTATGCGTGTATTTATACCTCTAGTCTCACTCTTTTCTCTCTCTCTCTCTTTCATATACATACATACATGCATAAACACACATACTCATATCCACATATATATACATAAAAGCAGTGCATACCGTGCATTATCGCGACGATGAGCCATAAGTGTCCGCATCTCTTTTAGACACCACTTAAGCGACCATCCTCTCCCAAACTCTGTCTCAAGTGAACTAAGTACGTATTTTTTATCCCTCTCATCATGCTCACTACAGAAAAAAAACATAATGTAAATAAAACATAAGATATTTATTTCAATTTATATGTAAAATTTTTACTTACTTCCACAGTAAGTGGACAAAGCGCAGGTAAGAGTCGCATAGTGCCAGCATCATTCTCTTGAACTCCAATCCATTCCCTATGTACACAATGTTCGCCTCTGGCTCTATATCACACTCTAGTACTAAGGTGCCTATGCATGTCCCCATAGGCAACTCTGCTCTGCTATCACATGCTGGAGGTGGTATAGGTGTCCTAAAAATAGATAGATAAAAATAAATAAAAATATGTGTTATAATATCATTAAAAAAGTTTATGAAAAAAAAACATACCTATGAGCAGATAGCTCTCTTCCTGCATGTGGAGCCGCAGAATAGCCCTCGTCTGATCGTTGGGTAAGCATCTGGATCGTATAGTCCAGCTCCTCATCAGGCATCTCTGAGTAATCACGCATTATGGCCCCTAGAGTATCAGACGGAACTCTTGCTCTCATAAGACTTTTTATGAGAGTGAGTTTCACCTTTCTCTCTCTACTGGGATCCATAATACCTAATATATAAAACAAAATGGTTAGAAATCAATATATATATATACGTGTACATATGTATGTGTGTATGCATTAAGTATGTGTATGTATGCATGTGCGTGTATGTATGTGCGTGTATGTGTGTGTATGTGTGTATGCATGTGTATGTGTGTGTATGCATCATTATGTGTGTATGTGTCTATGTGTGTATGTGTGTGTGTATATGTGTGTGTGTATGTGTGTGTGTCTATGTGTATGCGTGTGCATCTATGAGTGTATATGTGTTTATGTGTGTGTATGTGTCTATGTGTGTGTATGTGTCTATGTGTGTATGTGTATGCATGTATGTATGCATATGTGTGTATGTGTGTATGCATTATGTATGCATATGTGTGTGTATGCATTATGTATGTGTATGTATGCATGTATGTATGTATGCATATGCATATGCATTATGTATGTATATATATGCATGTATGTGTATGTGTGAGTATGTCTCTCTATGTGTGTGTATGCATATATGTGTGTGTGTACATGTGTTTGTATGTGTGTATGCATGTGTATGTGTGTCTATGCATCATTATGTGTGTATGTGTATATGTGTGTTTGTGTGTGTGTATGTGTGTGTGTGTGTCTATGTGTATGTATGTGTGTCTATGAGTGTGTATGTGTTAATGTGTATGTATGTATCTATGTGTGTGCATGTGTCTATGTGTGTATGTGTATGCATGTATGTATGCATATGTGTGTGTATGCATCATTATGTGTGTGTATGCATCATTATGTGTGTATGTGTTTATGTGTGTGTGTATATGTGTGTGTATGTGTGTGCGCGTCTATGTGTATGTGTGTGTGTGTCTATGAGTGTGTATGTGTTTATGTGTATGTATGTATCTATGTGTGTGTATGTGTGTATGTGCGTATGTGTGTATGTGTGTATGTGTGTATGTGTATGCATGTATGTATGCATATGTATGTGTGTGTATGCATCATTATGTGTGTATGTGTCTATGTGTGTATGTTTGTGTGTGTGTGTACATGTGTGTGTGTATGTGTGTGTGTGTATGTGTATGTGTCTATGTGTATGTGTCACTATGCATCTATGAGTGTGTATGTGTTTATGTGTGTGTATGTGTCTACGTGTGTGTATGTGTCTATGTGTGTATGTGTATGCATGTATGTATGCATATGTGTGTGTATGCATTATGTATGCATATGTGTGTGTATGCATTATGTATGTGTATGTAAGCATGTGCATTATGTATGCATGTAAGTATGCATATGTATGTATGCATATGTGTGTGTATGCATTATGTATGAATATGTGTGTGTATGCATTATGTATGTGTATGTAAGCATGTGCATTATGTATGTATGCATATGCATTATGTATGCATATGTATGCATGTATGTGTATGTGTGTGTATGCATATACGTGTGTGTATGTGTGTGTATGCATGTGTAGTATGCATCATTATGTGTGTATCTGTGTGTATCTGTGTGTATATGTGTGTGTATGTGTGTGTGTGTCTATGTGTATATGTGTGTATCTATGAGTATGTATGTGTTTATGTGTGTGTATGTGTGTATGTGTGTATGTGTCTATGTGTGTATGTATCTATGCATGTGCATTATGTATGCATATGTGTGTGTATGCATTATGTATGCATATGTGTGTGTATGCATTATGTATGTGTATGTAAGCATGTGTATTATGTATGCATGTAAGTATGTATGTATGCATATGCATATGCATTGTATGCATATGTATGCATGTATGTGTATGTGTGTGTATGTCTCTCTATGTGTGTGTATGCATATATGTGTGTGTATGTGTGTGTATATGTGTCTGTATGTGTGAATGCATGTGTAGTATGCATCATTATGTGTGTATGTGTGTGTGTGTGTCTATGTGTATATGTGTGTATCTATGAGTATGTATGTGTTTATGTGTGTGTATGTGTCTATGTGTGTATGTGTCTATGTGTGTATGTGTCTATGTGTGTATGTGTCTATGTGTGTGTATGTATCTATGCATGTGCATTATGTATGCATGTAAGTATGTATGTACATTGTATGCATATGCATATGCATATGCATTATGTATGCATATGTATGCATATGTATGCATGTATGTGTATATGTGTGTATGTCTCTATGTGTGTGTGTGTGTCTATGTGTGTGTAAGTGTCTATGTGTGTATGTGTATGCATGTATGTATGCATAGGTGTGTGTATGTGTGTGTATGCATTATGTATGCATATGTGTGTGTATGCATTATGTATGTGTATGTATGCATGTAAGTATGTATGTATGCATATGCATATGTATGCATGTATGTGTATGTGTGTGTATGTATCTCTATGTGTGTGTGTATGCATATATGTGTGTGTATGTGTGTATGTGTGTGTGTATATGTGTCTCTATGTTTCATCTATATGAGTTTGATGAGGAACGTTACATTCAAGATCCCATAGGAGATATCCAAATTATCCTTCTCAACCATATCCAAGAAAAATGCATTTCTTTGACTTATGGTCCAACCTTTGTCTAAGATTCTTGGGTATATGAACATATGATTCATACCCAAAAACTAGAAGATGATCATAATATGGTGGCTTCCTTGTCCATAACTCTTGTGCCACTTTCAGACCTTTGGCAGTACTAGGTGAAAGGTTAATCACATGAACTACAATCAATACTGCTTCTGCCCAAAAGTCTTGTGAAAGGTTTGCATGGTGCAACATAGAAATTACTCTATCTGGAATAGTTCTATTCATCCTTTCAGCTACACCATTTTGTAGCAGAGTATAAGGAGCTATAAACTCTCTACCAATTCTTATAGACTAACAGAGAAGGTTGAATTCATATGAGGTATAGTCACCCTCATTATCTAAACATAAAGCCTTAATTTTTGTTACTTTTTCAGTTTCAATTGAAGCAAGCCATTTTTTGAAAGTAGGGAACACCTCATCCTTTGCTTTGATAGGATATACGCAAAATTTTCTAGTAGCATCATCTATGAAAGTGAGAAAATAAAGAGAAACACCTAATCAACTTGTGGGAATAGGATCACACACATCAGTATGAACGAGATCTAAAGGCTGAATTGAAGAGTCAATGTGCATCTTGTGCACATTACTAGTTTGATTTGCATATTGAGAATGCTCACAAAATGAAAAATCAAAGAAATATAACACAAGTAGCCAGGATGAGAAAGATTTTCCATTCCACTACGTGATATATGGCCCAAATGTCCATGCCAAATACAACCCATAGGCTGTTTAGTAACAACTAACAAGTGTTCTTTCTGTGATATAAATAAAGGACAAAGTGATCCAACTTTCCTTCCCTTTGCAATAACCATATTGCCCTTTGATATGCGAAAGGGCTGAGCATAGTAGACCACCTTGTAACCAAGGTCATCAAGTTGACCAACTCACATCAAGCTACATGATAACTGAAGTACATGGGGTACATTATGCATAGTAAATTTTGAACCATCAATGAACTAAAGAACCACATCTCCAATCCCCACAACATTACATTGGTAAGAGTCATCAAGTCTAACGGTACCAATAGACTTTGCTACCTAATTAAAAAACCATGTTCTATGTGCTGTCACATGGAAAGAAGCACCAAAATCTATTAGCCACTTGTGGGAAAGGGAATCAACCATAAGAGCCTTAGTGGTCATAGTACTATCAAGTCTCAGGACATCAACATCATCAGAAATAGCATTAATTTCTTCAAAATCTTCACCCTCAAAGAAGACGGTGACGGTAGTTGTTTAACATGTCCATCAAAATTCTATCCTTTACCTTTAGCATTCTTTAATGCATATCATTCTTTCTTCATGTCTCTTTCTTGTGACAATAATGGCATTCAATATCCCTCTTCCTTGATTTACTTCTACTCTTATTTAATTGACCATTCTTTTCCTTGTTCTTTCTCTTGGCATGTTGTTTATTCTTTCCTTGGTAAGAGTCATGAAAACTATATGCATCTCCGCTTTGAGTGCCAAATATAGATTCTCTATGAATCTCCTCACTCAAGAGTGCTCCACATATGTCATCAGAGAACAGTTTACCATCAGGTGAAGTATTGCTAATAGTCATGCAAAATGTATCCCATGATGATGGCAAGGTGCATAACAACAACATTTCTTTCGTTTCATTATCCATATCCATTTTTGAGCCTGTAATTGGGAGAATATAGCATCAAACTCATTTAGATGAGCAGCAATACTATCTATGTTCTTCATGCAAAGGTCATATAATGTTTTCATCAGATACACATTATTCGATGCCGTCTCTTTTTCATATGTATTGCATAACTTCTTCCAAAGCTCCTCTACACTTTCGTAGTCTAATACTATAAAGTAAACATTGTCTGCAAGGTATAATCAAATGGAAGACTTGGCCAATTTGTCTAACTCATCCCAATCATCGCCATCCATGTTAGCAAACTTCTTCAAGATTCCATTTACTAGCTTCCATTGCCTCCTCTGAATCAACACATCTTTAATCTGATTCTTCCATAGAGCAAAGTTTATGCCATCAAATTTTTGGATCTCAAAATGTTCTTTGCCCTCCAAGTTATAGTTCCTCCTCGGAAGAGTGGCACTAGACCGTGATCCACTAGATGTGCCTGAGACCTCTGATGTCATGATGATAGAGAACTAAATAGGATGATAATGGAGCTAGAAGAGTCTAAAACTCACTAAGGCTCAAAGAAGGATGACTAAGTTTCAGATTCTGGGAGAGAATTCAAGAGTCTTCCCAGAAAAATGAATTTATGAATAGTAATGACCGAGTAAAAGGAGTATGTGAGAATAAATGTACTCACAACAATAAGTGTATCAAAGAGTAAATCGACCACTATATAGTTAAGAAAACCAAAAATCTGGAAGAATTTTGCCAAAGTATCCTCTATAAAATGACCATATGACCAATGTCAAAATCTCATAAAAATGCAAGTACTAACATGTCATTGACTCCACTATATATAATCAGTCAGCCAAAAGAAGCCAACTAGGCTTATCGAGTACCTATGAACAACTATCATACATCTTCTATCGTGAGGCTAGGTAAGTCTTCCACCTTCATCACTAGAGAGACCCTAACATTTTGGTGTCTCCTGGTTGAGAGAACCTCATCGTGATGTTCCTTATCAAACATAAAAGGCTTTATGTGAAAATGTAACCGCTATATCAATGACCACATGGATTGTACATAAGCGATATCCACAGATGCATACATACTGTGGATCTGCTTAATATATGCAGTAAAATGACATTGAAAGGCTGAATGCACAACCCAAAAACTAGCCAACAACATTTGCAAGTGTTTGTCAACTATGTTGTTTAGGCTCAAAAACGTGCATAAATTTGCAATGGATACTCCCACCAAAATTGAAACCTTTCAAGAAACTTGTAGTTCTACAAGTGTGGATGAAACAACAACCCCAATGGTGAGTATTTATTCTTAAAAAAGTACAAAAAGGACTCCTCTTGATGTTTTTGGACCTATGTGAAGAGAGCTATGCATGAAATTACTCCAAAATGGCTCCAAAAAGCACCCCAAAAATGTTTCAAAAAAAGGCCTTGAAAGCAAAGAATGAAGCTTTGAGGGACTAAACATGTTCAAGATAATGTTAATCTTAGTCTTTCCCCTTCTTTTGACACCACAAGAGTGTAGCTTAGTGGAAAGCAATTACCAAGCTCAAGGGTGTTCGAAGGCTTGGGGGTGGGGGATAGTACTGGGATGGGTGACCTCCCGAGAAGTACCCAAAACCTCTATCTTCCTTGAGCATTGAGGTCCTCCCTCGTGCATAGCCAATGGTGCCAATAGTGACTTTGGTGACTCAGATGACAAGGTATGCCAAGGTCTATGCCTTGGTCACCACCTTAGTCATATGCCTTGGAGAAGGCCTTGGGTGGGTGGGCATGTGCTTGCTTTGCTTGCACAAAAGAAACAAAGCTTTATACCAGTGAAGTATTTTGATGGAGATGCACCAAAAGTGTGCTCTCCTTCTTGAGAGCTCCATGAGGATGTACTCAAAGTAGAAAATTGAGCTCCAATCACCACACATGTTTCTTCGCATAGAGGCTGTAGAATACACAGAAAAACATAGTACACAGGGAGTAGAAACAAAGACTTCTTAGGTGTTACAAATGCGATCAAACTTATAGTCTATGGCTAACTAGACCACTATATGTTTTATTAAAGAATATATACAGAATTGTTAGATTTTGATTTGGCCTTTCACATGGACACTAACAATAACAAAATCTAGGCCACAAGGAAGGTAAAGAAGACGATCATTTATTCTACATAGATTCAGGATGTTCAAATCATGTTTCAGGCAACATAACTCTCTTATATGATTTGGAAAGTCCAAAGCATAGTTTATGTTCCCACTATTACAAAAAACCTAATAAGTGTAGGCCAAATATTTGAGAAATTCTTGCAAGTTAGGTTCACCCAACATGGAGCTTTTGTGGAAGACCCATGTCAATGCTTCAAGAAGATAGCTAGAGGTGAGAAGCATGGTAGGCTCTTTAATTTTGAAGTAGGAGAAACCAAAAACATAACTCTAAAAATTTGGTTCTCAAACCCTAAGTGAGCTTGAAGTGTGGCATAAGAGGCTAGCTCATGTGAATGAAAGAACCTTAAAGGATATATGTAGGGATCAAAGTGTTCTTGGATTGCCAAACCTATCAAAGCAACACATGATCAACAAATGTGATGCATGTCAGATTGGGAAGGCACAAAGACAACCATTCAACCACAAAGGCTACATCCACAACAACTTATTGGACTTGGTACATATAGATGTATGGGGGCCAAGCAAATAACCTTCATTGGTATGATCAAGGCATTATGTCTCATTTATTGATGACCAGAGTAGATGAACTATTCTCTAATCTATCAAAAGTAAGAATGAAATGTTTCATTTCTTCAAAAAGTATCCAGCACATGTGGAGAATCATATAGCTAGATCACTCAAGAACCTTAGATCTAATGGAGGGGGAGAATACTTCTCCAAAGATCTTGATGTGATCTTGTAGGATAAAGATATTAAGAGGAAAGTGACTACCAAGTACTCTCCTCAATTGAATGGAATTGCAGAGAGGAGAACAAGACATTGAATGGATCATCCAAAACAATGCTTGAAGAGAAGAGGTTATATTCATGGGTAGAGGCTATTTCAACTGTTGTGTACCTTGTCAGTAGACTACCGTCCAAATCACTTCAAAGATATGACTCCTTATGAAGCATGGTATGGAAGAAAACCTAGTCTTGGACATTGCAAGGTGTTTGGTTCTTTAGCTTATGTTTATATAGCATCACAAATAAGAGGTAAGATAGATGAAAGGGCAACAAAATTAGTGTTTATTGGGTATGACTCAACTCAGATGGGTTACAGGCTCTATAATCACTACAAGTAGAGATGTTGTGTTTGAAGAACATAGGTCTTCGTATGATACATAAAAAAAGGGTAACTCTACCATATGATCTTGATTTTGATTCTCATAAATTAGGAAGCAAGCATGATACATAGGTCAAAGATCCAAGAAGTGATACAGATGATGTCTAAGGTGAAAAGGAAAAGGATTACAAGCTATGGAAGTTAAGAGGCAAAGCAAAAATACAAGTGTGGAGAATGCTCCAATCAAGCACTTAGAAGGTCAACAAGGGAGAAAATACAACTAGAAAGGTATGGATATGATCGCATATTTGTTACAAATCATTGGATCTATTTGGCAAAGGACCCAATTTCAAAGGAACCCTTAACCTATGAAGAGGCAAAGGAAAAACCCTAATTGGGAAAAGGCCATGAAAGAAGAAATAAATGCATTGAAGTAGATGGACACTTGGGATTTGGTTCCAATGTCACCCAATCAAAAGGTAATTGGTTGTAGATGGGTATATAAAGTTAAAAAAAAACTCAAATGGATCAGTTTGCAAGTACAAGGAAAGATTAGTTGCCAAAGGATGCTCATAAAATCCTGGTATGGACTATGCGGAAACATTCTGACCAGTTGCAAAGATGAGTACAATCAGAACAATTATAAGTGTAGCCGCTACAAGAAATTAAAGACTCCTCTATTTTGATGTGAAAAATGCATTCCTAAATGGTTGGATAAGTGAAGAGGTACACACATCAGAACCACCACATTTCGAAAACCTAATCATATACATTATGTTTGCAAACTTAATAAAGCATTGTATGGATTGAAAAAAGCTCCTAGAGCTTGGAATTATAGGTTGGTTACATACCTTCAAGATCAAGGGTTCAAACCTAGCAACTCAGATCCATCTTTATTCATCAAAAGGGATCACAATGAGGTTATCTATCTATGCATATATGTAGATGATATTATTTTGACAGGTGATGATCTGAATGGCATTCAAAGGATCAAGAGACACATGCAAGAGGAGTTCAAAATGAGTGACTTAGGTGAGCTCACATATTTCCTATGTATGCAAGTGATTTATATAGATGAAGGGATGTATCTAACTCAGAGAAGATACATTCAAGTACTATTTCTCAAGTTCATAATGGAGAACACAAATCTTGCACGTACACCTTTGGAATTGAGCCTTAAACTAAGTGTTTATGAAGGTGAGCATATTGATGATCCTAAAGAGTACCAAATCTTAGTTGGTAGTAGCTTGATATATGCTACTCACACAAAAACATACATATCATATAGTGTGATAGTGCTTAGTCAGTTCCTAACCTCACCTAGAAGGCCACAAATGGATGCTACAAAGAGAGTACTCAAGTACCTCAAAGGGACATGTAATGAAGGTATCTATTATCCTTACTTGTCAGATTTGGATATCAAAATCTATTGAGATGCAGATGGGTAGAGAAAAGCATTATAGAAGAAGTACCTCTGGATACTTAGCATTTGCAGGTTCAAAATTGGTGTCACGGAGTTCCAAGAAGAAGCCAACAATTGCTTTATCTTCAACTGAAGCAGAAAATAGAGGTCTAACTATTGCAACTCAAGATGAAATATGGCTCAAGGAGTTGAACTCAAATTTGGGACTTGTAAGTTCCAAAAATCACTTACTTGGAGATAATGTAAGTTCCATGCATTTAGCTACAAATCCATTTTTTCATGCAAGGACAAAGCACATAGAAGTACATTATCACTTTGTAAGAGAGAAGCTTATGGCAAAGGAAACTGACATTTCATTTTCTCCTACTGAGAAGCAAATAGTAGATATGATGATAAAGGCACTTGATGGGATAAAGCTTTGCAGATGCAAAGCTATGGAAAGTATTCAACCTATCAAAGAATGAATACTCAAGCATACTTTAGTTTATGCAGGAGCTAATAGAACATAAAGCTTTTATTTTTCTTGAGGTGGACATGCTCTACATCAAATCCATCATTTGGATGGTATGGCACCATGTACCTTTATATGTACCTTCAAGAATAGCACTTATGTGCAGATTATTTCTTTGTATTAGTTGGTTGATCACTTATGATCATTTCTTGTAAGGTTCAAGGTATTTACCTTTGTAAAAGGCATAAAAGCCATGAGCTAGAAGTGGTTGAGATTGATTCTCAATCAATCAAACAAGAAGTAGATATGACTTCAACTTTCTCTTTTCCTAGATTGTAGGAAAATATTTCAATCAAGCTAAACTACCAAATCAACCTAATTTCAAGTTCAAATTCATGACGAAAAGGCTTTGTCATATCCTCCAGAGTATATATAAAGACTCCAAAGCAGTTTTACAAAATGTAGACTATTGATTTGGAGAAATATGTATACTCGTTGATCATTGCTTGGTGCCTTGTCTATTCTTTGCTTCTACTTCCTCTGACTCAATCAACTTGCAAAGATCACTGTTCTCTCTACAAAGCACAAAAATCAATTTTTTTAAGCATTTATTCGAAATGTTTAGTTTTCTTGTTTATCTATACAAGTTTTCAAGTCATTTGGTTCAAGAATTATAGAGAAATCAGAGTTTCATAGTCTCAAGGTCAGAGTCTGCACATCCCTAAAAAATCAGGATGACATGCAATCAGTGTTAAGGTGATTGCTCCTTCATTGGTTGATATGAATAAAGGATTTTAGGGTCTTTAGCAAGCCAATATTAAATATGAAACTCCCTTGATAGTATTTTTTCCAATGATAACTGTGTTGGCTGCTCTCAGTGTTTGAAGTCATAACTTCCATCCATTTTTAGAAGGCTTTTGTGAGCTAGTCAATGTGCAATTTATCTATTTCATCAACTTATTCTTGTTGATTTTACAAAGTACCTATTGGGTTTTATTGCACCAAACACAAGCATAAAAGGTCTACCTTACATATCCAAACAGCTAGGGCTAATCTTGTTGATGTGTAAAACACCACAAGGAATGAATTAATGTGACACTAGAACACCTCTATGGTCACCATTAACTCATTGCTACTCCAAAATTTGAGAAATGATAGCCAAAACCAAGAACTTTACTTCTTCATATTTTTTCAGACACTGAAATAACATACCTTCTGTATTTTGTTAATTTCTCTTATATAAATATTATTTCTCCAAGATCTTTTGGTAGAGAAGAGTAGATCTTCCAACAAGCTATCATATGCAAGAAACGGATCTCTAGAACTCAAGTTATGGCCTTCACAAGATGACTATGTATAACTGCCAAAATTGGAAATTCTTCCTGTTATAGTAAAAAGTGCCTGTCTAAAAATGGAATTTGATGCCTAGCATCGACTTGCAACAAGAATTTGATGTCGAGCATTGATTTGCGGTGTTTTTAACCACTTTTCAGCAGGGATTCGATACCAAGCATTGACTTCCCGCATAAAACCTAAAGCTTTCAGATACCAAAACAATAGGTGATTTCATGCACACTTAGAATATGACTTATCAATTGGAATTCGATGCCAGGCATCGAGTTGCTCCAACAAAGTCATGATTTGCAAACACTTTAGCATTGAATAAAAGAGATAAATGAAAATATGACTTATCACCAGAGATTCAATGCCAGGCATCGACTTGCTTGGAAAACTTGATCTTTTGAACTCATCACACAGGAGGCAAATATGGAGATGATGGAGAGAGTATCGTACACAGAACTTTAGTCAGTTCTTCTCATAACTATGAAAAACTCAAAAGTTTTATAGGTGCTTTCTCACTCAGAGAAGCCCGACTATTCTTAGTCATACAAAATGAACTCCTTCTCACATTCTATCACACTCTTCCACTTCTCTCATCGCGTCAATTGATACAAACTAATTTATATAGATTGTCTCATTCTCGTGATTTTAAAAACTTCTAGAACTAAAGTGAACTAACTTTACAAATATAATACACTTTGTGAAATTTTCCCTTCACCTAGGCATGTGGTTTTCTTCTAAATCTTTGACCTTCAAATATAGGTCCAATTAGTGATTGTTTCTCCAACAACTCCCCCTCAATCACTATTTGACATTCTCTATTTCTTCATATCATCTTCTTTTCTTTTACTCCTCCCATGTTTTTGAATCTGCTGGTCTTCACACCGTCCAAGCTCTTTGTCATTATGTCTACTATCTGATCTTTTGTAGAAATGTAGTCCACTTCAATTTCTTTCTCCATTACCTTTTCTCTCAGGAAATGATAGTGTATCTCTATATGTTTTGTTCTTGCATGAAATACTAGATTTGTTGCAAGATAAAGTGAACTCATATTATCTCCATGTATTGTAGGTATACCTTGATCAATGCCCAAGCTTTTGAACAATGTCTTCATCCATATGACCTCCTAAGCTACTTCCACAAGTCCTTTGTACTCAACTTCAGTTGATGATAATGCTACTATATGTTGTTTCTTTGAACACCAACTTACAAGCTTATCACCAATGTATATCATGTAGGCATGAGTTGATCTTCTGTCATCGTGGTTACCTGCCCAATCTGAGTCACTATAGACTCTCAACTTAAAATCTGATGTAAAATAATAATACAATCCTTGCTTTATAATTCCTTTGATATATCTAAGAACTCTTTGACCTGCAATCCAATGTGGGTCCTCTGGACAATGCATGAATTGTGACAAAACTCCCATTGCATAACCAAGATCAGGTCTTGTTAGTGTAGCATAAATCAAACTACCCACAAGAGATTCATACTTCCTCATATCTTTGTATTCTGCACCATCATATTTACTGAGCTTGTGATTAACTTCAAGTGGAGTTGAAGCTTCTCTACAATTTTCCGTTCCAAACTTCTTCAACAAGTTTAGAAGATAGCTTTCTTGTGACACATATATGCCATGATCTGTATAAGTAACTTCCATTCCAAGAAAGTATGACAACTTTCCTAGGTCACTCATCTTGAATTCTTTTACAAGTAATCTCTTTACCTCCTTGATTCCTTCATCTGAAGTACCTGTGATTATAATGTCATCTACATAAATACAAATGTAGATTACCTTCCTCTGTTCTTTTGATAAGTAGACTTGGATCTGCTTTTGAAATTTGATCTTGAAGATCATTGAGATACTTCACCAGTCTATAGTTCCATGCGCTTGGAGCTTGTTTCAATCCATAGAGTGCTCTTCTCAACCTGCAAACAAAATTTGGATACCTGGAATCTTTAAACCCTTGAGGTTGTTTCGTGTATACCTCATCTGATATGTATCCATTCAAGAACGCATTCCTTATATCCAATTGACTTAGGGTCCATCCTTTTGAAGCTGCAATAGCAATGATTGTCCTTATAGTTGACATCTTAGTTACAGGACTAAATGTCTCATCATAATCTATGCCATAGGTTTGGGCATAGCCTTTCACCACCAGTCTAGCTTTATATCTAGCTATACTTCCATGTGCAAGCTTCTTCACTTTATAAACCCATTTATTTCCAATTACTTTCTTACCATTTGGTTTAGGAACAAGTTCATGTCTTGTTCTCCTCTAGTGCATTGAATTCTTCCTTCATTGCTTCTTTCCATTGTTTCTTACCTTTTGCTTCATCATAGTTTTGAGGTTCTTCATCATCTTTGACCATATATGCATAGTTCTTCTGAGTTATGTAAGAAGTGTCATAAGAGTACCTTTATGGTTGCCTTCTAGTCCTGCTTGACCTTCTCGGTTCACATTCTTCATATGTGTCTGGATACACCTCTTCATCAAATATAGGATCTTCTTCATTTCTTCTTGTTAATCCACTTCAAGATGTACTTGCTTGCATATAGTCTTCATCTCTATTTACCTGCACAATTGATTTTCCTTTCTCAAGCCAACTTTGATCTGTAACCCAACTTTTTCATCATGAACCGAAGAGTAGAAGAACATGTGATATGAATCTAGAAGACCATTAAGAAAACTCTACAGAATTGAACTGTTTGGCAAGAATTCATTAGTAGAAGTCAATTTTTTCTTCAAATCTTTCATCTTTGTCAAAAAATTATCCATAGAATCTCCTTCATTCATATGCTCACTCTCCAACTTGTTTCAAAGGTAAGCAACACGAGCCTCATTTCTTGCCTAGTATAAGGTGGTAAGTGTATCCCAGGCATCCTTTAATCCTTTGCAAGAGAAAATATGAGGGATAATGGCATGTTTGACAAACAACGCTGTCAATGCATGTGCCTAAGAATCTCTGCCAGCCCATCAAAGTTTCTCAATAGTAGGTGCAATAAGGATTGTAGCATGAAAAAAATTTAAAGATTGTCATCTTCATGGCCATCTACATCACATTCTATATCTGTATTTTGAGGTGTAGTAGGTCATTTTTCAACACCATACACAATATTCCACAATCCTTTTGTGACAAACAAAAGATGCATATTATATTCCCACAATGGCTAGTTGGTACAATCCAACTTTTCCTCATCTTCCGACATATAAAATACATCATTGCTTTCGGCCATGGCCATTGACTAAAATACCTCGATGCAAAAACATGACTATATCTCAAAAAGTTTAACAAAACTACCCTGTCGAGCTCTGCTAAACCTGTAGCAGAGTTCGAGATGCTTGTACTAGCAAACCAAAACCTATACATGTTTGGCAGAAAAAGACAAAAATTCCTACAAAGGCATTGCAATACTGCATTTGGAGGCCAAAACAAACTCATATCAAAATTTTGACACCACAAAGCCAAGAAATTTTGAACTCCTAATCACCTTGAGTATGGTTGCTAATTTTCATGCAATTTTGAGACTATGAGCTAAGGGATGTTGAAAATGTCCTAGATGAAGCCATGACCTGCTCTAATACCAATTGTTGGAGTTTGAGGTCTTTGAATGATGCGAACAACACAAGGAAGAAGAGGAAGCTTGGAGCAGAAAACACAATATTGAATGTATTAGCAAGTGAATGTACAAAGATAAGTAGCCACTTAGGGTTATAGGAATATATACAAGGGGGTGGGGAACATCCCAAAGAGGGAAAAAAGTGTCCCGACGGTCCTAAATGTGTTCACACACATCACTTCTGAAATATATCAACATTTGACATCTGCATTTCCTAGAGTAATAGAATACACTCATAGTTATCGTCTTCTAAATCCCCCAAAAACTTCATTCAATCTACTAAATATTCCTCCTAGGAGCTTATGGTTCACAAACACTCTTAGGCTAGGCACTACCAATTCCATAAGCATGATGCTCTGGACAAAAAAGTTTCTCCTACTTTCAATTAGTCTAATGTCTCAAGGGTAATATGGAAAAATAAACTTATGTAGAATGGAAAGAGGTGTGATGGATTTGATTATTTGAAAAAAAAATAGTACCTCACAAGTTCCAAAGGTAATCTCAATTGAGAAAAAAAAATCTTTTAGTAGAAATTTCTCTATTGATAGAGCATCAACATTCTTTACAACCTAGGTTTTTGACAATTTGGTTGCATAATTTGTGAAAGTAAGAATGTACTTTTATCCATAGAGATATGCACTTGAGATAGGAGCTGCAAAATCAAGTCCCCACTTTTGAAATGCCTCTAATGGCATAATTGGTTTTAGAGGGAACTGGCGTTGGGCTAAAGGTTCAACCATTGTCTCAAAAGTATTACATTAAAGTCATTGTTGATAAACATCCTCCTAGAATGTAGGCCACCATAGTGCTAACTATAAAATCTTTTTTATTGTCTATTTTGGATGTCATTGAAGATTGATTGCTATGGATTTTGGTAGTCTTCAATCCACATGTATAAAGTGTTGAAAGACTTTGTTATTAATAATATAATTCTAGTCAAATAGTTTGAAAAAGTGGAAGTAGATTCTAATTTATTAGCACTACTATGTGAATACTCTTGAAATTCTAAGGGATGGACTTAACTAAAGCTAGAATTTTGGTGGGCTTTGGCATAGATTTATTAACATAATCACTGCACGTCTTAGATGAATAAGGTTGAATTTATGAGAATATGTTTTGGTGTAAATTGGGTTGAAATTTATGCCCATACACACGAAAAATTGGATATATTCAATATTTGGTACACTATATTCTCCTTTTGTTGACTCTATGGGAGCATGAAGTGGGGTTGTGACTTTTTGGGTTTTTGTGGGGCCCTAAAGAAGTGGTGAAAACATCCTCTTTTCCTGAGTTTGCATGGAAAACTTCTATTTTAAGAAGTTTTGGAAACTTAATTCTTTGACTAGAATTAACTCAAGTACTTCTTGGTTTTCTTCCTCTTTTCCTCTACCCTTAGTATTGGTTTGATCCTCCATGTGTGGTGAATATGTTGATGGCAATGAATAGTAGGCATGCCACCACCTCCATTGGGTTCTCTCCTAGTGTCCCAACTATAGGTGTCGTTGTCCTCTATATCTATCTTATAATATTCCTTGCAAGCCAATCCCATCATGTTCTTCAAAGTGTAAGAACGTGATTGAATACATGTTAGTACTAAAGTATTCCCAGTATCCGTCTAGACACTTTTAATTATGCCAAGTATTTATAATGAACTATTGTAAGTCTTGTACTCTAGTTTCCCCTCGCATATGCATTCTAACATTGCATTAAACTCTTTAATAAATCTAGTTTCAATAGGCTAGCCTCTTCCTATTGAAGATATGATCCATGCTACTCGATGAGATTGTTGGGTGTGTGTAGAAGTGCGAGAGACAGACGAGAAGCACACACAAGGAGCACAAACGCAACAAGACACATAGGGAAGATGATGGCTAGAATAACTCTTTCTATTGACAATGAACTGAACTGAAGTAAGAGCTGAATAATATCCCTAAGTACAAAGTACCACCACATATGAGAGTATCAAGTATGCGGTAAAATGGGAAAGAAACCTCTAGCTAGCACTATAGTAAAAAGTGCCCATGTATAGGGAAAAGGTTCACATCAAGGCTACTCAAGGAACACATACGTGTAACAAACCCCCCTAGAGCAAATGATGTGAGCACATACACAACCCTTACAAGGTAATAAGCCTAAAGCTTTGCAAAAAGCTTCAAACTTCTCTTGTGGAAGAGCTTTGGTGAATATGTCTGCCACATTATCTTATGTAGGCACATATACCAAATCAATATCTCCTGCATGAAGGCGCTCTCTCACATAGTGATAATGCACCTCAATATGTTTCGTATGTGCATGAAACACTGGGTTTTGTGCAACAGCCAAAGCAGTCTAACTATCGGTGAGAATATGCGTAGCACCATCAATCTCCATGCAAAGATTCATCAATAGGCGTCTCAACCATATACAGTTCACTGTAGCTGTGAAAACTGCCCTGTACTCAGCTTCACAACTCCAAGTTGCCACTATAGGTTGCTTCTTACTCAACCAAGATATGCATGAGTCTCCAAGGAAAAAGCAATTACCACTAGTGGACACGTGAGTATCATAACTAGCCCAATCACTATCTGTAAAAGCATGCAAGCATGGCTGAATATCTCTTGCATAAAAGAAACCTAAGCTCAAAGTGCCTCGAAGATATCTAAACACACGTTTCACCGCTTTCCAATGCTAAGTGCTAGGGCTATGCATGAATCGACTCAACTGGGAAACTGTATACTATATATCTGGCCTTGTGTTGCATGCATATATAAGACATCCCACAACTTGCTGATAAAGAGAAGTGTCAAATGCATCATTGGAATCCTCAACTTAGAACCTGAACCCTGTCTCAATTGGTGTGGAAACTGGTTTGCAATCCTCAAAGTCAAAACACTGAAGTAGTTTTTCAATACCATGCACGTGGAGCTTGCTTGAGACCATAGAAGGCTCTATGCAAGTGACAAACCATATGCTCCTCCTTCCCTTTCATAGCAAATCCAGGAGATTGCTTCACATAAACCTCTTCTTGCAAATCACCATTCATGAAGGTTGTTTTTATGTCCAACTGATGCAGCTTCCAACCTCGACGGGCAGCCAATGCAACCATGGTACGAATGGTAGTCATGCATGAAGTAGGTGCAAAAGTTTCCTCATAGTCAATGCCATATTGTTGCGCATATCCTTTGGCAACCAATCTAGCTTTGTAGCAATCAATGCTACTATCATATTTTCTCTTAATCTTGTAAACCCACTTTGTACCAATGGCATTCTTTCCTTTTGGCAATTCACATAACTCCCAAGTACCATTCCTATGTATGGAGTCCATTTCTGATTGCATAGCACTCATCCATTGTGGATCGTCACATGCATCTTCAAAAGAAAGTGGCTCTTCATTACATGCTATAGCAATAAGATAATAATCCACAAAATTACTTGGTGGATGGTGAGAGCTTGATCTTGTTCTACAAAGTAAAGGTGCACTCAATTTGCTGTCTTGCAAAGTTTATTGAGCCACTTTGGCATAGATTGTGCACTCTTGATAGAAATGCGTTCATTATGTAATACATCTTCAACATGTACATCATATCTGGGTTGAATTTCATGCTCATTTTCAGCCATATTTTGACACAAATGTTCAGCCATATGTGGCTGGAAATTTCCAGCGGTTTTGATAATTTTTGGTTGAAATTTTTTGGCCATGTTTGGATGGAAATTATCTACATTTTTAGCCCTATTTGGCTGGAGTTTTTCAGCCCTTTGAACCTCAATTGGCTGGTCTACATGGCCATATTCAAGCGCACCATTTTTTATCAAAGGCATGAGTGTATCAAACACATCTTGTGAGCTAACTGTTGGCTGTTTTTTTCATTCGAGTAGAGGGAAAACTGAATTTTCACCAAATAGCACATCTCAACTCACAATAATTGTGTTTGTCAATGGATGGTACAAATGATATCCCTTACTTCCAGCACTATAACCAACAAATATACATTTCTTTGCCTTGTCATCAAGTTTATGACATTGTCATGGCACAAGAGCATATGCCAAACAACCAAACAAACGCATATGACTAACCATAAGCTTATGAACATTCCAAGCCTCATAAGGAGTGATGACTCTCAATGCTTTTGTGGGGCATAAATTTAACACATAATTTGCACACATGACCGCTTCCATCCAAAACTTATCAGGAAGATGCTTTCCTTTAACCATACATTGTGCCATTTCAAGAAGAGTTCTATTTTTATGCTCGGCAACACCATTTTGTTGAGGTGTATATGGCACCATACATTGGTTTGAAATAACTCTTTCACGAAGAAAAGCATTAAACTCATGTGACACGTATTCACCACCACGATCCGTGCATAGAGTCAAAAGCTTTTGTGAAGAAAAATTTTCAGCCATAGCTAAAAATGTTTTGAAGCAAGCTTTCCCTAAGGTTTTTTCTAATCATATTGCACTCCATCCACCTACATATTTGGATTCATGAGGATCAAAAAGGATTCATTTAAGGAAAGTCCATTCTTGAGGCTATAATTTTCATTTGGGAAGGCATTAACTTTGTGAAGAAATCTTCTCAAAAGTGATGATGATGATGGAGAACTACCTAGACACATGAGGAAACTAACACAAGCAAATACCATGTGTGGAAGCTTACCATCACATGTGTAGGACAAGAAATCTCCCCGAAAATAATGTCAAAAGTGCAAATAACACATTGTCATAGACCAAAAACACACACGATAAAGAAGAATGTTGTATCTATATATTGACAAATCCAAAGGCATGAAGACCTACTTGTGACAAGAATTTAAGCACACTCAAGTAGAACAAGAGCAAGGCAATCATGAACATGGGTGCACACACACTCACAAGTATGCAAGAGGCAAACTTCTCCAAGAGGATCATTGTATTGAAAAAGTCTAGTACAAGATCTCAAAAGATTTTTCATCCCTATAAGCTCACCTCAAACAAGTGACCCTAAAAAATGACATTTCTTTTACCTATATATACGTTTTAAGAGCTCTATCCACATTTTAGTGCCTTGCTTAGTCTTAAAAATAGCGTCTAGAACTCATTCGGAGGTCAAAATAGTGTCAGCAAAATATGAAATTTCGTGTGGCTATTCTACACATGTCCACCAAACTTGAATACTATAGGAATTTTATAATGTGGTTCTAATTACTCTTAGAAATAGGAAATCATGCCAATAATCAGCATTTTTAGATATATTTTTGGGTAGAGAATGGGAAAGACCTAATGTGAGGAGGAATGTGATATGGGGAAAATCATTAGAACCCTTCGTTCTTTACTTCCATGCTTTTCTTTACCTTTTGCCACACAATTTATCCTTTGAATAAGCTTTGGCTGCTTTAACTTGGAAACTGTTAGGCCCACTTTTGAGCTTCCTTAATAGGTAATCTCAAGTAACTCTATATTGGCTTTGTATACTATGGCTACCACATTGATTGGTGTAACCTTTGAGGTAACGGATAGGTATTTAGGAGAATCTCAAATGAGATGTTCTATGTGATAATTTGAGCAATATCCTTGAATCATGATTGATTGTGGTTCGCCAAGTGGTGGGGGGTGAGGGCACTCATGAACAAAGTGATCTGATCGGCATCTAAAGCATGATCCTCTAGGATCATGTGATCTTACCTTTCTCATTTTGGATCTTTTATTCAGATTATCGTACATGACATTCATGTACTTAATTTCTCAATTAGGTTCTATTGGGGGAACTTCACATTGATGTATATCTGGATGGTCAAGTGACTCCATATAATAATTCAAGACACATAATTCAAAACTATTAGCATTTGAAGCATTATATATGATAGAGTGTGACATAGACAAGATAAGGTGGTGACTACTGACCTACAATATGTTGAGGTCTTAGTGGGGTTTGGTATTGTTGCTGGTAGTTTTATTGGGGCCTATAGGTCAATTATTGCTTTTACCTCTTTGTCTATCTTTAAATCTTCTAGCTCTTGATGTAATCAAGATAGTTCCTTGGCATTGGCTCTCATAAATGAATATTTTTTCTTCCATGAGCCTCTTATGAAGCTTTAATGTTTCCAATTCCCTTCATAGTTGCATGATCAAATAATATAAATAGGTTGAAGTAGGTTTCCCAAACCATATTCCTACCTCTTTAATTTGAGTAGTGCCATCTTTGAACTCTCATAAAAGATGCATTTGGTTTTGAGAATCTCTTTAAGAGTTTACTTCATTTTGTCAGTAATGCCTTCTTGATCCACTTCTTAATAAGAAATTACTTGGGGTTTTTAGGAATCTTTTGTTACTAGTTCTTGAGGTCGAGTCATCAATTATTACAACATTTCACTTCTATGTAGTTTTAATCTTTCAAGATGATCTATAGTACTATTAGGCTACTACCAAAACCCTTTTTTGCAAAAATTATCTTTTGTACAAAGTTATATGTGAAGAAAAAAAGGTACTTAAAATGAGGGAATGATATATCAAGAGGAATACATGTAAGATTTCCTTCGAGCATCTAGTATTCTTGTGAAAAAATAGAACAAGTAGATATAGAGAACCAAGTTGAAGGAATTATTCATGCTAGTATTTGCATAATGTTAGTTTTCCAATTGACTTTGTAGTAATTGTTTTGCAAGGTATTATGTATAATTGTCATAGTTGATACCATCCTCTATGAGAAGCTCAATAGTTGTAACTAATATGTGATATTATTCTGTGTATGGGAAGCACAATAGTAATCAAAAGTAAATATTATTATGGAGATACCATGGATGAATTGTTGACTGGACCTTGTAGATGCACTTACATAGAGATAGTACAAAAAAATACATAGAGACAAGAGACTAGACACAAGATTGGGTACAATCTCCCCCCACATACTCTGATGCACAAGTCTATCAGAGTATGTGTATTTATAGGTATTTTTCATTACATCTTGAATAGAAGATACATAAGGGCAGTGCTTCAAAAAGCATGCATTTATGAAAATCAGCTTTATTTACAAATCGTCGCTTTCCAAGCGATCTACAATTTTGACAAAAAATGTCTAAAATACCATCTTTTAACTATCTTCAAAAATATTTGAATAAGTCCACGCACATTCAGACCCTCATGATTCTTCACCTACTAAATCAAAATAGAATCACATTAGAAACCTCAAGACATTAAAATCCATATAACATGCCTCCTAGTTGATAAGCAAGTGACCTCAATTGATAAGAATAAAATAGACATGGATGGCCAGTCACATGTCCCATCACTGAACAATCATAAGCATGTTCCATGTAAGAACACATGCATGGAAATGGAAAACTAGAATTTAATGTGATTGTGAATTATATGCAGAAATCAAATGATCATCATGTGGAGTTAGTGATGTCTTGTGAATCCACTGCGATTCTTCAAGTGAGTGATTTTTATGCTTAACTAAATATCCATGATATCTCTTACCAGTGCATGTAGTAGTAGCATCATAATCAAGTATTGTCTCTTGAACTAAATTTTCAGCATCCTCTTCAAGTAAAGGAGGATCATCTAAAATAGGAGTGAGTGGTAAAGTTCCTTTAAAGGATTTCAATACACTAATATTAAAAGAATTATGTATATTTTAATGAGAAGGTATGTCTATTATAAAAGCATTTTCATTAACTTTTTGAATAATATAGAAAGGTTCATAATGATGTGGTGCAAGTTTAACCTTAGGATGTTGTGAAATATTTTTTATACGTCTTTTAATTATTCCTAACCGTACAAAATCATTTTCATTAAATTGTTTAGCTACTCAATTCTTATTAACATTATGCATGTAACATTCTTGACTCTTTTTAATGTGCTCATGAACCTCATGAAGTGTAGAAATATGATCCTGTGCAAACGAATCAGCCATAGGAATATCAGTTTGAGTGATAGACATGGGAGTGGGAATTTTTTTACCATGCATAATTTCATATGGTGCACGTTGAGTAGTGGTATGTGTTCTATTATTATATGCAAATTGTAGTAAAGGATGCTTCTCATCCTAGTTACTTGGATTAGCTAAAGAATAATAATGTAGTAAATCTAAAATAGTACTAGAGTCATAACTTCAGTTCTCCCATTATTTTCAAGATGAAATGTAGAGCTAAATTCTATTTTGGAACCTAAATTTTGAAATAGTGCAGCCCAAAAGTGATGACAAAAATGAACATCTCGATTTCAAAGAATAACTTTTGGAAAACCATGATGTGAAAAAATACATTTAATAAAAAATTTAGCAACTTGAGGTGCAGAAAGAGTCTTTTTACAAGGAATGAAATACGCTTGTTTAATAAACCTATCAACAATTGTCTATATCATATCATTATGAGATCAAGTTGTAGGAAGACCAAGTAATAAAATCCATAGATATTTGTTCCCATGGTCCATTAGGTATGGGAAATGGCATTAATAATACAAATGCTTTACCAGGATATCATTGCTCACATTGGCATACAATGCAATGGGAAACATATTGTGCAATATCCTTTTCCATATTCAACCAAAAGAAAAACTCTTTACACATAGAAATAGTACTTTGTATGCCCCTGTGACCCATATACAGTGGTTCATGCATTTCTTTCATTAAAAAAATCTTTAAAAACTTGTGTGATGCATAAGTTGTGTTGGAAATACAAGAATCCATTATGAAAAATGTAATGATCCTTGTTAGATGGTGTAGAATTATTGAAGGTAGTATGTGTTTGTGAAAACTACAAATGAGATGCATATGTGGGAATCATGTCATGAAATGAATGAATATGAAAAGTATAAATATTATTGATTGAAACAACATTTGTTTGTGGGGATGGGAAACAACAAAGGGCATCAGCTACAACATTAGCTTTGCCAGGTTGATATTGAATTAAAGGCTGAAAATTTTGTATGAATGAAGCCTATTTAATGTGTCTTTTAGAAATCAATGTTTGATTTAATAATTCCTTAATATCATGTTGGTTTGTTTTGATTATAACTTTAGAACCCATAAGGTAATGTTTCCAAATTTTTAGAGCATGCACAAGAGCTAAGAGTTCCTTATCATATGTACTATAATTCTTTTGATAAGGTTTAAGTTTGCTACTTTCAAATGCAATGGGATAATCATTTTGCATTAATACAACACCTACACCTTAACAACTAGCATGTGTAACTACGTGGAAAGGTAGTCCAAATCTGGTAATTGCAAAACAGGTGCATGAGAAAGTGCATGTTTAAGTTTTTCAAGAGATTATTGTTGTGCTAATCCCCATGCAAATTTTAAGTTTTTCTTCAGTAATAATGTGATTGGAAGTGCTAAATAAGAAAAACATTTCACAAACTTTCTATCAAAAAGATCTAACCCTATAATAATGCATATATCATTCATAAATTGAGGTACAAGACATTCTTCAATTACTTTCATTTTCTTTGGATCTACATGAGCGCCTTGACTAGAAACAATATATCATAAGTACTCTAATTCTTAAAAGAAAAAACTCTTTTTAGGATTCGTATGAAGTTTCTTTTGCATAGCAAAATAAAGACCCTTGCTAAATGATTTTCATTATTATCATCATTCTCACTATAGACAAGTATATCATCAAAGAAAATAAAAACAAAAGTTTGGTAATCAAGAAAAATGTGATTCACCATACATGCAAATGTAGCAGATACATTGGTGATTCCAAAAGGCATTACCATATATTCAAAGTGAACAGATTGAGTTCTAAAGGCAATCTTATAAATGTCATTTTGTGTCATTCATATCTGGTGATACCCAGATTTAAGAAGTTTATTTAGTAAATCAACTATCCTAGGAATAGGATATGTATTTTTAACTTTGATCTTATTGAGTACTCTATAGTCAATGCACACCCTTTAAGTCTTGTTCTTCTTCTCCACTAAGAGAACATGTGCTCCAAAGGGAGAAGAACTAGGCCTTATAAGTGCTTCGTGGAGGAGATCCTTAACTTGATTGGCTATTTGATTTTTTAGTAAAGGTCCATGCTTATAAGGTGATTTATGGGGAGGTGAACTACCACAAATTAATTTCACATTATGGTCAAGAGATCCCCTAGAAAGTGGTAGTTTAGAAGGAAAATCCCTTGATAGGAAACCATAAATGATTTATGTGTATTAGGAAGTGTATGTGTATAATCAACTTTGTTATTGAGAAAAACAATACATGAATTATAGCCTTTCTTGAATGCACATTTTACTTGAGTATGAGTAATTAATGGAAATGGTTTGAAGTCATGTAGTGTAGAAAAACAAATATCCTGATTGTTGAACTTAGAACTCATGTTTGTATGATAATCAATGCATGGATTATAATGATGACAAAAAGGCATGCCAAGTATAACGTCATAGGACTAGAAAGGAGCATCTTTTAAGAATGTTCATTTATCTACGTATGAACCTATAAAAATCTCAACGTTATGCACTTCACTTGTAACATTATATATTTTTCCTTGAAACATAGCCTTAAATTTATACATAGAAGGAAGTGGCTTTAATTGGGGATCTTGCACTAGTGTATAAGAAATAAAATCATGAGAACTACCATCATCATGTAAAATTTAAAAACTTTATTTATAATAATACCTTCCCTTCAAAGTAAAGAATGAATAGGAATTTTGTTACCCGAGGTACTTAGATCTTTTTCCGGTGCTTCTTCGGTCCAATCAAGTTGAGTTTCTTCATGAAGCACCTCCATGTTGTGTACTTGAGCTCTACCAAGTTTCATATCATTAGTTTGCAACCTACATTTAGCTTTAGTATGACCAAACTTACCACAATGCCAGCAAGTAATACAGGGCCGTTTTTGTTGAGCATCCATCGTCATAGTTTCAAGAGTTGGAGTTTTGATAGGTTGTAATCGGGTGGTCTTGTGTAGTGGTGAGAAATTAGATTGAGGGACACTGAAAAGTAGGTGGGTGTTGAAAAGTAGTGAAAGGAAGCTTGAAGGGAAAATTGGGCTTGATTGGCTGTTTTCATTGATGCATTTGTTGTAAGCAAATGGACTTGGTGATGGATTGAAACTCATTCTCAGCATCATGTGCAAAAAAATAGCTTCATAGATTAGGACACAGTGTGTTTAGCTTGGCTTGGATTCCCATCTTCATTCTTCCCTTATAGGGTATCTTATGGAATCTTTTCAAGTGAATGAATAAGAAGTAGTCGTTGCCAAAAGCATTCAGCATACATAGACACAATATCTCCTTGTTTCCATCCAAAAGTTGTCCATGATCAATGAGTATGAAAGTTGAATTGAGGAGGAAGGAAGGACTTCTTAATCTATTTTTGAACTGTGATCCATGTGGTGGGGCGGTCAATGCTATGCTGCAAAACATTCCACCATAAAATGGGCCTTACCCACCAAATAATTAGTAGAAAAATTCACTTTTTTATTTTTTTATTATAATTCGTTGGAATTAAAGCCATCAAACCGGGATAGCCATCAAAGAACAAATTGGCCATCCTTTCGCCTATCAAATTGATAAAATTGGAAATTTTTGGCACCAATCTTGGAATGTGTGCCTTCTTCTTGAGTGGTGTGGTCTTCACCACCCTAACTAGGTTCTTGTCATCACTGTGCATTTGTTGGAATGCAGCATCGTCTTCTTTATCTCATTTTGAGCATGTTGCACTTTGTGCTGCAAAAGCTTCAACTCTAGTACCAAAATCCTCAGTATTATGGGTAGGGTCCATGGCCTCATATAGAACCAAACCTATGAATAAGCATGTGAAACAAATTTTAGTAATATTGGAATTAAAATAGAAAAGGAAAGGTGTTGTCTTGTAAATATATAAAAAATAAATAAATAAATGAGAGTGTTAGATAAATAAATAATAAATAATTGGAAGAGAGTGTTAGAAGTCATGCTAAGTATCTGTGTTTCCTCTAGATCCAAAATCAACCACTCTAAGACCGCTTTCAGAGCTATCATTGGGATCCAACCTTCCCTTCTCAGTGATCATGGCTTCCATCTCATTCTGTAGGGCCAAATCTTCCGGCTTTTGGGGACTCCCTTGAGGTTTCGTATCCCGTTGGAGCAGAGGTGGAACCACGTGTTGTCAAGACTCAAAAACAAGTTAAAGTATTGGAGAGCATTGCAAATCAATCTCGCGGGTCATGCAATGGTTATCAACACATTCCTCATTTCTACAACCATCTACTTCCTTTCCTATTGGAGACCAAAAGAGCAAGATCTATCCAAATAGGTAAGTATTTGCAAAAACTTCTTTTGACGGGTGACCACAATAGGAGAGGAGTGCCTAAAATCAAGTGGTCCATCTGCACCAGCCAAAGGCCTTGGCAACATGGCTTATAAACTAGCAACAAAATGGTTGGTTAAGGCATGGTGCAATGGGGGAGGCCTCTTGGGCCAAGCTAATCTTCAGAAACAAGAACAATTTGGCTCTCATGGGATTCCCAAATTGGAAGAATCTTGACATTCTGACTCCTATGTTTTCCTCCATCCTCGTCTTCCCAAAAGGCTCAAATCTTGTGCGCTCCCTATGGAAGAGTTGGAATAAAGTCAAAAAGTTCACAAGAATAAGTGAAGATTGGAAGTGGGTGGCTTGTATCAGACAAAACCACTCTATGTGGCTCCTGATCCATGGCATCCGGTTTGTGAAACCCTAGAACATTCGTAATGCCAAGAGGCTATGGACCAAAGGCTTCAAAAAATGGAAACACCTCTGGGAGCATGACACCAATTAGTGGCTCAATTTTGATGATGTAGACCCTAGCATCAACATTTCCTATGAAGAATGGAACACTCTGCAAAGCAAACACCTTGCTTGGGACCTCTCTAAAGTTTGCCTTCTCATGGGGGCACGACACACCTAGCCTGCCTCGTCTCAGATAGCACAATGGTAATTTTCTATCAAAAATTCCAAACATCAAGGAAACCATTGATTATCAGGTTCATTTCGATAGGAAGTGGTGTCTGTCGTGGACGTAGCTTCAGTGGGACATGAGGTTTATGGCTATCCAGCACCCCCTCATAGAAATCAAAAACTCTGTCCTCTTATGGCAAATTCTTCATCGTGGAATCTAGAGCAACCTTAAGGCTAGAAAAATTTGTGGGACACCCCTGTATTTCAAATGCTGCTTCCGTCCATCGAAGATGTTTCTCACAACTTCTTTTCATGTCCCAACTCCAACAGGCTTTGCCAGGTTGTCGGAAAGAAAACTAGACTCTTGAAACACATCAGTTGGAAGCAAGCTTTGTTGGAAGAAGCGATGGGCTGCTCTGCGACTCTCTGGAACACCAATAGAGGGGAGGTTCTATGGAAGATCTGGGGAGAAAGATGTGCTTTTAACTTTGGTGACTCCCCCAAAGAGTGGTCGATTGGGATATCTCTGTTCCTCCTTGGCAAAAGTATAGTTAAGTGTAAGAAATCCCCCACCCCCCCTTTAGACATCATCAAGTCCTCCTTTTGATCAACAACAAGCTTAAACCCATGTGGGACCCACACGAGGGTGATGAGAAGGTGATTAACCTTCTTTGTAATGCCATCTAAACTCTTTAAAAACTACCCCTGCTCTGTGGGATTCAGAGGATCTTGTGGGCACTAGTCCCCTCTCTTGTACTTTTCTTTTAATTAATTCAAGTCCTGGCGAGTAGACTAAGGCCGAACTTCCTTTTATTAACAAAAAAAATATTCTCTCAAATATAGTAAAACAAGCAAGAGAAAGTTTCGTTTAAACTTTTAGGCGTAATTTATCAATCAAATATGAACAAATTGTGTAGTCCCCCATACGTTTAGCTATACTAATAATACCTTAGTCTCTAAGAAAGCTAGGGAATTAGATCTTTCATGTCTCTACCCTATGACTAGGGATTTGTAGTTTTTCTTGTTGTACTAGAATCAGTATCCATTTGATACAAATATCTATCAGGTTTTCTTCTAATTGCAATGTGACAAAGTCTAGTGAGTGAATTCAATGTTTGCGATCCATTCGCTACTGAATCCAAGCGAACACCATGTAGGGGTGCTTCATTGTATCTTTTGTGACTAGGTAGTTTCAGGTTATCAATATTTTTGCATGAGGTAAGCGAATAATTGTGTGTGTCTCACATCTCTAAATAATTATGTACATGGAGAGAGAGAGTCCTTTGCGTCGCAAAAAATCCGCCCGAAGGTCCCATGAAGGGTCTATCATCTATAAGCTACAACTAAGAGTAGATCTACTTCAAACATAAAATAATAGCTTATAAAATAATATCCAATCATCAATAATATTGATGAAGGGCCAATCATCAATAGGCTACAATCAACCACTCTAAGACCGCCTTTAGAGCTATTGTGGGGTCTCAGCCCGGCCTTCTCATTGATCATGGCTGTCAAATCATTCCCCAGGGCCAAATTTTTTGGCTTCTTGGGATCCCTTTGGGGTTTGGCGTCTCTATGGAACAGCGGTGGAACTGGGTGCTGGCCAAACTCGGAAACAAGCTTAACTATTGGAGAGGTATGCAAATCAATCTTGCTGGTCGTGCGATGGTTATCAACACGTTCCTCCTTTCTTCTACCATTTATTTCCTTTCATGTTGGAGACCGAAAGAGCAAGATCTGTCCAAACTGGATAGTATTTGTAGAAACTTCCTTTGGACGGGTGATCACAATAGAAGGGGGGTGCCTAAAATCAAATGGTCCATCTGCACTAGCCCTAGAGATAGTGGGGGACTTGGTATCATTGACATTGGGTGCATGGCTAACAAACTGGTAGCCAAATGGATGATTAAGGCTTGGAGCAATGGGGAGGCCTCGTGGGCCAAGTTGATCTTCAGAAACAAGAACGAGTTGGCTCTCATGGGTTTCCCAAACTGGAAGAATCTCGACATCTTGACCCTGCTGTTTTCCCCAGTCCCTGTCTTCCCGAAAGGCTCTAATCTCATATGCTCCCAATGGAAGAGTTGGAATAAAGTCAAAAGCTACACAAGAATTAGTGAAGACTGGAAGTGGGCAGCTGGTATCAGACAAAACGACTCTATTTGGTTTCCGATCCATGGCATCCGGAGTGTGGAACCTTGGAACATTCAAAATGCCAAGAAATTATGGAACAAAGGCTTCAAAAAATGGAAACACCTCTGGAAACATGACACCAACCGTTGGATCAACTTCGAGGATATTGACCCTTGCGTCAACATTTCGTACGAAGAATGGAACACTTTGCAAAGCAGATGTCTCGCCTGGGATCGACACAAAACTCGCCTTCTCATGGGACACGACACATCAAGCTCACTTGGTCTCAAATGGCACAATGGGAATAGCCTATCCAAAATCCCGAACATCAAAGAAACGATTGACTATCATGTTAACCTCAACAAGAAGTGGTGCTTGTCATGGATGCGGCTTCGGTGGGACATGAAGTTCATGGCTATCTGGCACCCCCTCATAGAAATCAAAAAGTCTGTCCTCTTATGGCAAATTCTTCATCATGGAATCTGGACCAACCTTAAGGCTAGCAAACTTTGTGGGATTTCTCCTTGGTGCAAACGCTGCTACCGGTCTATCGAAGATGTCCCACACATCTTCTTTACCTACCCCAATTCCAACAGACTCTGGCAGACGGTTGGAATGAAAATTAGACTTCAGAAACATCTCAGTTGGCAGCAAGCCCTGCTGGGAGAAGCGATCGGCTGCTCCGTGACCCTCTGTAACACCATCAGAGGGGAGGTCCTATGGAAAATCTGGCGGGAAAGATGTGCTCTCAACTTTGGTGACTCCCCCAAGGAGTGGTCAATTGAGAAATCATTATTCCTCCTTGGCAAAAGGAATGTTAACTGCAAGAAATCCCCCCCCCCTTCAGGCATCATCAAGTTCTCCTTTGGATCAATAACAAGCTTAAACCCAAGTGGGCCCTGCATGAGGGTGACGAGAGGGTGATTAACCTTCTTTGTAACGCCATCTAAGCTCTGTTAAAACTTCCCCTGCTTTGTGGGATTTGGGGGGTCCCGTGGGCACTAGTCCCCTTCTCTTGTACTTTTCTTTCTTTATTTAATTCAAGTCTGGGAGAGTAGGCTAATGCCGAACTTCTTTTATATTTAAAAAAAAAAAACTAGGAGTAGATCTACTTCATGATCCTTCATGATAGTAAGGTCATTCACATATAGACACAAATGCGCAAACTTTTCACCTTCTTCTTTCATGCACCCAAGTTTTGCTAATTACGCCACCAATCTTGCATGCACGCATTCGGAAAACCTCTTCGTCCCTGAGTGTGAGGGGTGCGAGTACTTTGTTTATGTATCTCATCATTGATTAATATAAACCATCGTGGAAGTGTAAGCAACGAACACAAGCATACGTTCTCATTCGTTTCGTACATGTATTACTAATAAATGATCCAGCGCGCAAAGAATACAAGAAAGCAAGTAGTTTGCTGGTGTGCAGGAAGGTCCTCAAAGTCATCGAAGAAGGGTGCTGCTTCAATTAGAAATGAGTGCATTAAATGTAGGGAACGAGCCTCGAGACAATCAAGTGCGCGTTCTGAGAGATGTAGCATCTATCGAGTCCTGGGAACCTCGAACCCCCTCTCCCACCATAGAAGGGATTGTATGGCTGCAATTTCTAGGGTTTCCCCTCGGAGGATTCCACCCAACCTCCATTCTCTACTTCATGCCCCTATCTCTGAATCAGAAATCATTGAGGTCATTGATGCCCTCCCTCTCGGTAAAAGCCCGGGACCCGACGGACTCACCAACGAGTTCTTTAAATCCTTCAAGCTGGTGGTCGCCACCCCCCTTCGGATGGTTTGGCAAGAAGCGCTAAAGTTTGGTGCCCTTCCTTCTTGTCTAAATAATGGAATTATCAAGTTGATACACAAGAAAGGGGAAAAGAACAGAATCGAGAACTGGCGGCCTATTACGATGCTCCAAACAGGATACAAGATCATCGCCAAAGTCATTGCCAACAGAATATCGTGCCATCTGAGATCTTGGCTTAGTGAGGACCAAAAAGGCTTCATCAAAGGCAGGTCTATCCTGGAAACCATTATGGATATTTGGGAAGGTATTCAATTTGCAAATGAGTCTAATCAAGATGTGGGTTTCCTTAAGATCGACTTTGACAAAGCCTACGACAGACTAGAATGGGACTATATCCTGCAGTCGCTTCAAGATCTCGGATGTAGTCAGAAATTCACCAAGATGATCGCGACCCTTCTTGGAAACGCAACGACCCAAATTAACGTGAACGGCAAACTTTCGAAGGCGATCCATCTTAGAAGATCTATTAGACAAGGGTGCCCTCTGGCCCCCCTTCTTTTTGCCATCGCCACTGAGGGGCTGAGCAGACTGGTAGCGCATCATGTGGAGACTGGCAATATCAAAGGCCTCCGGCTGCCCCACGACCACAGTCAAACTTAACTATTGGAAAGGTATGCAAATCAATCTTGCTGGGCGTGCGATGGTTATCAACACGTTCCTTCTCTCTTCTACCATCTATTTCCTTTCTTGCTGGAGACCGAATGAACAAGGCCTGTCCAAAATGAGTAGTATTTGTAGAAACTTTCTTTGGACGGGCGATCACAACAGAAGGGGGGTGCCTAAAATCAAATGGGCCATCTGCACTAGCCCCAGAGATTGCGGGGGACTAGGTATCCTGGACATTGGGTGTATGGCTAACAAACTAGCCGCCAAATGGATGATCAGGGCTTGGTGCAACAGGGAGGCCTCGTGGGCCAAGCTGATCTTCAGAAACAAGAATGAGTTGGCTCTCATGGGGTTCCCAAACTGGAAGAATCTCGACATCATGACCCTGCTATTCTCCCCGATCCCTGTCTTCCCAAAAGGCTCCAATCTCGTGTGCTCCCTTTGGAAGGGCTGGAATAAAGTCAAAAGCTTCACAAGAGTTAGTGAGGACTGGAAGTGGGCGGCCGGAATCAGACAAAACGACTCTATCTGGTTCCCGATACATGGCATCCGGAGTGTGGAGTCATGGAACATTCAAAATGCCAAGAGATTATGGAACAAAGGATTCAAAAAATGGAAACACCTCTGGAAACAGGACACCAACGGCTGGATCAATTTCGAGGATATTGATCCATGCAAAAACATCTCCTACGAAGAATGGAACACCTTGCAAAGCAGATGCCTCGCATGGGATCGTCACAAGACTCGCCTTCTCATGGGACACGATGCACCGAACTCGCTTGGTCTAAAATGGCACAATGGAAATAGCCTACTCAAAATCCCGAACATCAAAGAAACGGCTGACCACCAGATCAGCCTCAACAAGAAGTGGTGCCTGTCTTGGACGCGGCTCCGATGGGACATGAAATTCATGGGTATCTGGCACCCTCTCATCGAGATTAAGAAGTCTGTCCTCTTATGGCAAATTCTGCATCGTGGAATTTGGACCAACCATAAGGCTAGCAAACTGTGTGGGGTCCCTCCTTGGTGCAAACGCTGCCACCGGGCTATTGAAGATGTCCCACACATCTTCCTTACCTGCCCCAGCTCCTACAGAATCTGGCAGACGGTTGGAAAAAAAATCAGACTTCAAAAACAGCTTAGTTGGAAACAAGTCCTTTTGGGAGAAGCAATCGGCTGTTCCGCGACACTCTGGAACGCCATCAGAGGGGAAGTCTTGTGGAAAATCTGGCGGGAGAGGTGTGCTCTCAATTTCGGCGATACCCCCAGGGAGTGGTCGATTGAGAAATCGCTTTTCCTCCTTGGCAAAAGGATTGTTAACTGTAAAAAATCCCCCCCCCTTCAGGCACCATCAAGTTCTCATTTTGATCAACAACAAGCTCAAACCCAAGTGGGCCCCGCATGAGGGCGATGAGAGGGTGATTAACCTTCTATGTAATGCAACCTAGAACTCATTCAAGCTTCCCCTGCTTTGTGGGATTTGGGGGGTCCCGTGGGCACTAGTCCCCTTCTATTGTACCTTTGTTTCTTAATTTAATTCAAGTCCGGGAGAGTAGGCTATTGCCGAACTTCCTTTATATTAAAAAAAAAAAATCAAGTGCGCGTTGCCCGCATGAATACAAACAGGGGAGAAATCGTAGTGCCTTTACCATGATGTTCATGATGCAATCTACTTCTGTGGGGGTAGGCCTCTCTTTGAGGAGATCGATGCTGGAAAGCAGTGAATAATTATATGTTCACTCCTTTCCTCATACAGTGTGTCTGTGTGCGTTATATATATATATATATATATATATATATATATATATATATATATATATATATATATATATATATATGTGTGTGTGTGTGTGTGTATCGTTTTCCATTACGGGTACCAGGCGATCCGAGAATACTATTTTGGAAAACTTATTCTGCTTGTTTGTATGTCCCTTGTTAGAAGTGAATTTTTGTTATTTTTCTTCCTGTGTACATTGAAAACGCAGAAGAAGACATTCTTCTGAGTTACATAAAGTTTCATGTGATCATGAAGTCATAGAGAGAGAGAGGGGAAAGGTGTGATTTACCCATGTCTTTGATAGGACACAAAATGCAGCATAAGAAGTCCTTTGCCAGCATGAACATGTACAATCGTTTCAGGGTTCAACTCAGCCGTGTCGTCAAAATCATATGTTTTCTTTTCTTTTATTCAAACCAAATTCTCTGGGGAAACGAAAACCACAAAAACCAAAAGAGAGATATGCTTTTCAACGGCTCAGAAAGATAAAAGGAAAATCGTTAGTAACAGAAAGCGAAATTGTCTTTCACCGTTAAAAGCTTATTCCGGAAGTTCCATCAAAGGAAACATAGCCCAACAAAAGAAATAACAATGTACGACAAAATTTCAATACTGAGGTATGCCCCTAAATGCTAATTCATCAAGGGAACCTATCCTCCCCTTCATGGGTGATCCATTCTTATTTGCTTGTTTATTTTTATATCAGACATCATCCAATTAGTATATCATGTGATTATGTTAAATACATGCTCTAATGTTAACTTTATCACAAACCTCTTTTTTAGAGGAATAGTTTTACTGGTTAAAGATCTTTGATGTTCTTGTTAACTTGTCAGGTAGGTCGCCCAAATATAAGCTCTTCATGGGTGCTATCAGGTCTTGATAAAGCCAAGTTCGCAATATGAATTATAAATAGTTTGCATCCTTTCTCTAAGTGTGCGTACCATGGTATCTGCGAAACTGCCATGTATGAGATATGTATTAATTGACACATGAGTTAGAGAAGTGTTAATATATTTTTTAGTTCCTCTTTTATGAAATACCTATCTCACTTATGAAATGTGTTTTAGAAACACTGGATTTTCTATTAATCTATATTGCTCAAGTACATATGAGGAGAAAATAATGCGGAATTAAATCGATCTTCAGCAAAAGCATGCGTAATTGTAGATGCGATTGTGTGAGAGTGACTTTGTGATTGTATTTGATAAATGATGTACGTTTCTTTGTGTAACTTTGAGATCATGAGATGATATGTGATGCATATGAGCAGAAGAATGAATCATTGTGCATACTATATGAGCATAGATTATGGCGAGTTTATATGTATGATAATGTGACTGTATATGAAAGTGTTGTAGTCCAGTTCTACACTATTTCATCATATATTGCATATGTGTAACAAATTGAAACAAGTGATTCACTAAGGAAATTGAATTCGGCTAGATTCAACTGTTTCACAGCTAAAATAAGAGTATACTTCTATTCTTATCCACTAACAAAAATTAAAAACACGATTGCATTTCTTTCGTCCATTTTTGTTTCTCATCACGATTTCAGTGTAACCTTACCGAAGAGGGGTTCTATACTTTCCTTTTTACAAAAAAAGGTCTGAATTATAAACAAGAAAAAGATATAAGAATCTTAGAGAAAATTACAATGAAGGTTTATAAGTTTCCATCCCCTTCCTGACGGACCCAATTTATTTTTTAGCTTTTTGGTTTCTATGATGAACACCTTGAGAAGGGGGACTGGGTTTTGTTCACGAATCTCTTTACCTCGAAAAATAAGGGATTTCTCTACATACCACTATGTAAGAGGCATCTCGAAGTTGGTTGCATGTCTTTCCTTCCAAATTTTCCCGAGTGCTTCACTCCTAATAGTGTTCCACATAGTGAAGGATCATCTCATCGCTTCGTTGAGCATTCTTGTTCTGAATAAGCCAGTGCCACACATCCTTGAACTGGAAGCCTTGTCTAATCTAGGTGTGATTAAGACACCACCTCTTGTTTAATGATGCCCAGCTACATTAAGTTGCATACCTTTCTAGTAACAAATATTAATGTCAAGCTTGGCAAGCACCCAATTCAAGTGTGGTCCCATGAAGACTTCCAAGCCCATTGCGATGCCCAATAGGTGAGATGTGCCCATTAGAAATATAGTAAACAACATTGATCAAGAAGAAGCTACAGAGTTTAGCGAGGCATTGAGAGTCATTTTGCAAAAACACATTGGTTTTATCAACAAAAAGTCTTAGAAGCACCACACTCTAGCTACACGGGAGAGAAAGACCTTGAATAAGAACTTGTGGCACTTGATTATCAAATACCTAGTTCAGGCAATGAGTGGTGATGGAAAAAAGGAAGGGGAAAGCGAACAACCTTTTCTGATTAAGGGCTTGGCATATAGTGAAGGAGAGCTAGCGGTTTATATTTATGTGCGCAAAGGAATAAGGTAAGAGCATAGAAACCATTTTTATATACCTAGGGCCATAACCAATATCCTTCAGGGATCGGAGGATTAAATTTGCATTCTAGATTGTCTTAAGCTATCTCAAAATCAATGTTAAGGAAGAGTGTGTTTTGCAAAATCTTTTTCGCGTGCTCAATACCTTACCAAACATCAATCATTGCTTCGAGGATAGATCCATCTTTTATGAAACCATTCTAATCTTCATAGCACCAAGATTGGAGATGACCTAGAATTTGGTTGGCAAGAGTATTGTTGAGGACCTTATAGACCATTTGAAGCATAGTCGCCAAACATTAATTTTAAATTCTCTTGTTATTGTTTTTCTTGTGGATGAGCTTGATCATGCCTTCATTGAAGTAGTTCAGTAAAGCAGAAAATCTAATAGCATTGTGCCACACAAGGCAAAGAGGCACCACCAAAGTATCCTTGAAACTTTTGAAAACCTCATTCATGTGGGCAACCTAGTCTAGAACTTTTACATTTGGGTAAGGGAATCGATCACCTCAATGAATTCCTAGTCACACAAAGTTTACTCAAGAAATCAAAACATTTATTGTGGCAGTTTTTGTCTTTGAAATCTTGAGATGGTGGCCATACACTTGCGCATCTGGGAGGAAAAAGTGTTTAACATTACAAGGATCTAGTGAAATGATGTAGAATCAACACATAATTTTCCTCTTCCGGAGAGAATTCAATACCATTGTTGTCAATCATGCATGGAATAGCTTCTCTTCTTCACTTTTTCTTTAGAAGTCTGCACATATCGTCAGTCAATTTGTCAGGTTTGGCAGTCCATTAGCCTAATTGAAACTTTTTTCTCATGATTCCCTCCTTATATCTGAGGATGCTTCTAATCTTAAGAAGGCTTTTTTGTAGGTGGAGATTACATTTGTTGACTTCTCGCACAAAGGATGATTCTAATCTTAAGGACTTTTTGGAGGTGGAGATTACATTTTTGGACTTTTCACACAAATTGATTAAGCATTTTGCAGAAATGATATCTTCCAATTCTTCGAATATTATGGATTTATTTCAGGGCACTTTCAATTGAAAAGAAGTGGTTATAGATTTCTTTCAATTGGAAAGAATTGATTATGAGAGTCATAAGATCCTTTCAAATGCTTTAAACAAAGCCTACTCGCTTAGCTAATTCATTGGAATGGTGAGGTATTTTAAAGAGTTTCTAAACTTTTTCTATAGAAAAATCTTTTTGTGTGTCTGATCTCCGGAAAAGAACATGTATTTTTGAAGCTCTAGTAAAGTGTCTGAAATGATGAACACAACTCTCCATACTCCCATCTGCCTTTTAAATTAAAAGTAAAAAAGAAAAAGAGTTCTAGAAAGAGTAACAAAGAAGGTTTACAAACTTTTTATCCCCTTGGTGTGGGAGCCACTTATTTTTGAGCTTTTTGTTTTTTAGGATGGACATTATGTGGTGTCTAAATTGGGTTTTCCACATGAGGATATTTCGTGTACTCAATCGATGATAATTAAAGCTCCAAAACTTGAAGTTCCTCTAATCTAGGTCGAATTTTGGAACTCGTTCTTGTTTAAAGAGAGATGAAAGTCGAGATTTCTTTTGGATCTCTAAATGTCCTCCATTTTTTGCCATTGCACCACTTCAACCCCTTTAGGCGAGGGTAATCCTAACCAAACATGAGTTAGGTCTTTGATTCATCCCAAGGATTGATTGTGTGCCTTAATAAGCAGAAATATCAAAGTCCACTCTATAAATCGAGTCAATGTCTTCAAATCTGATCCGCTCTCTTACTCAAGAATTGTTGAGGTTCTTTCTATCATAATCATTTATTAAATCCTCGTTATGTAAAAAAGTGAGTAACTTTGAACGCCAATCTCTCTCTCTCTCTCCATCTCTCTCGTGCGCGCACACATGTCCATCTCTCTCGTGCGCGCACACATGTCACACATAGACACACACAAAAATACACATGTACATTCGCACTCATACACATAGCGGCTTCTTGTAAACATGGAAGAAGACCAATATACCATTTGCATGGTCGCCCTCAAAAGCAAAAGTTGACGGGCAAAGGGTTGCGCACGGCGCCATGAGAAGAAAAAACGTTTTGCAAATAGTGGGCTCACCTTCTCACCGAGTGAGACGTGTTTCTACGTATTTGTGTACGTGGCTGTTGGTAATTAGAAGGAGGAAACAGACAACCCCCTCATGATTAATAAATGAGAGAATCCTAAAAAGATAAAGATATTTCATCTTAGATAAAGATATTTCATCTTTGCTGATAAAGAGAGCTGAGCTGACTTGAGGAATTTCAAGACCTTTAATAAGACCTTTATTAATACAATCTTTAACAAGCCAGCCAAGAGCATCACTAGTAATGGCAAACAATAAGGGAGCTAAGGGACAACTTTGTCTAACAGATCTACAGAGCTTAAAAGGGGAAGACAGGTGACCATTCATGGCAACTTTGGAATGAGCATTGCCAAACAACACACTAGTGTACTTAATAAAGTTTTTCCCAACTCCAACATCATGAAGAGATTGAAGAATAAAATCCCACTCAATCCTATCATAAGCCTTGTCAAAATCAATTTTGAAAAAGAAGGTTTCAATATTCTTGTCCTTAGCATAGTCCATCCCTTCCCAAATAGTGATAATAGCATCAAGGATATATCTTCCTTTAATAAACCCTTTCTCCTCAGAAAGAATAATGGAGTCCATCAAAGGACTCAATCTTCTAGCAAGGGAGGAGGCATAAATTTTGTAAAGAGAAGTCAGACAAGAGATAGGTCTCCAGTTGTTAAGATCATCCTTAGATCCTCTTTTATGAACTAATTTAATAACTCCAGTATTGATGAAGGAAGAAAGAGAACCTCTACTTATGGCTTCTTGCCAGATCCAGAGAATAATGGGCACCAGAATTTCTTTAAACTCCTGAAAAAACTCATTAGGAATGCCATCATGACCAGGGGACTTACAGGGCTTCAACTTACTAATGGTTTCTCTAACCTCACCAGCAGAAAGGGGGAGATCAAGGAGGGAGACCAAACCCTGAGGAACCAATTTCTTCCTACAAAGGGCAATGGCAGCTCTTGCACTCCAGACCTGCTCCCCTCTCTTGGGAGGCATAGAGAAAACATTGGTAAAGAAGGACACAGCCTCCTGTAAGTTGTCCTTAATACTTGAGGCAACATCACCATTGCTTTTCCTTAAGAGAGGAATGAAATCTTTAGCTTTTTTTTTTCTCATAATCTCATACATGTGCTTATTAGGTTTATCCACTTTCCCAGCCCAGAACTCTCTAGACGTGGCAAGGGCACCACAAGCCAGAAGGTAGTCTTCATACCTCACTTTTTCCTGAAGCTCCAGGATCTTCTGAATCTTAACATTACTACTTAAATTGGAACTTTCAATTCTGTCTATCTCTTTAATATGCATCATTCTTCTGTTATACCTGGTCTCCCTGGCTTTTTTCTTAAAAAAGGCAAGGGCGGTTTGAACATCTTTAATAGCAGCCTCCCAGGCCTTGAAAGGGGAACATCCCCTAAAGAAATGCTTTTTAAAAATATTAATGATTTCCACCTTAACTAAAGGCACTTTAAACAAAGACATATCCACATGAGGCCACCCGGCTCTGTAAGACGGGTTATTGCTAGCCATATTAACAACAATAGGAACATGATCCGAAATCTGAAGGGAGGGATCAGTGGTACAGTTACAGTTCCACAAAACCTGAAATCTGGAGGAGTTCATGTAGATTCTATCAAGTCTGGCCGAAAGCCTATTACTAGAACATCTGTTGTTCCAGGTATGACCAGTACTAGAAGAAATATCAACAAGGTTATGCAAGTTCACTAATCTGAACCATTGATTTTTTTCACCTCCAGCAATCACATTATTACAATTACCAATTCTGTCAGCAGAGTTAGTGACCATATTAAAATCACCAGAAAGGATAAGATCCCCATCAAGCTTACCAATTTCCTCCCAACATTTGGACCTGTCAAAAGGATTATTAGCAGCATAAACAGAAATAATAGTGAAATTGAAAGGATCTTTACACTTGAGGCCAATCCACTGATTGGAATCACTAATCAAAGATTTTTCAACAACTTGACTGATACTAGACTTAATACCAATAGTTGCCCCACCCTTTCCACTGTGATTAGTAGAAAACCAGGTGGTGTTACTGGAAATTATCTTCAGATTGGCAATAAGCTGATCTCCACCTACCTTAAGTTCCTGCAGACAGATAAAATCAGGAGAAAGAGAGGAGTCTTTTAACCAGTTACTAATGACCTTGCCTCTAATAGTGGGCTCACCTTCTCACCGAGTGAGACGTGTTTCTACGTATTTGTGTACGTGGCTGTTGGTAATTAGAAGGAGGAAACAGACAACCCCCTCATGATTAATAAATGAGAGAATCCTAAAAAGATAAAGATATTTCATCTTTGCTGATAAAGAGAGCTGAGCTGACGAGTTCGGCATTTTGTTAAAGTAAGCGATATAAATTAAATGCCTACTCTGCATAAATACATATATTGCATGTATGAAGCACGTTTCCTCCTTTATACAAACTGTGCGTGAAGTAGGTTAAATACTTTACTTCATAAATACCTGAGCTTCCTTCTTGTTGGTTTTTGAGAATAAGGATATGGTTTTCCAAGCACTTCAAGTGGAAGCGTGGTACGTTTGTGTGTACCAATGTATATAATACATTGAATGTAGACAGTAGGAATCATCAAAATCATGAGTGTGATGATCATTATTCTCATGTGATGTATCAAAAGAGGCATGGCCAGAGGGGTCTGTAAGTCTCTGACGATTGAAATCCTCTCTCCTATGTTTGTCTCTCCACCCTTCCATATCATACTCTCCATAATACTCCTTTATTATATAATATAAACATAAATAAGAAAAATAATATAAAACATCAATTATAAAATAAATTATATCAAATTTACTCATACTCATAAAATCATTTGGATGAAGTGCTATGCTCTAATTCAAGGCACAATATCCAAAGTAAGTACCATAATCTATTTAATCTTTGGTGGGATTACTAAACGAATCCTTCCATTGGATTGAAACAAATGAAGAAAATTAATGATCAGTATTTTAAATAAAATAAAAAATATAATTTCAATGATACATATCAAATATAGTAACAAAACCATCACACCACATACCACTTAAGCCTTAGTATTCAAAACCAATGAAGTCAATGGATTTGTATCTAAAACAGATATTAGGCCTCTAATCTATCCACAATAAAAAATCTTCAATGATGGTGAATATGATGACAATGTGAAGATGAGAGGCAAGGGAAAATGGTCACTAGCAAAGAACATGTCGATATGGTATTCTTTGGAAAATTGAAGAGAGTTAAATATTTTTCATCTTTTTGATCATATGCATATATATTCATGAATGTTGCTTTTTTATTCTTGCAACATCTTGTTGGATTAAAATACACGAAAACATAAAGAAATGATTTAAAAGATCAAAACTCAAAACTAAAGTTATGGCCAATATCTGATCAAGATCGATAAGCAAGAATCTATGAACCTGCTCCTTTGGTAGTTGCAATGGAAGAGATGCAAATTATAACCAGAAGGCTTCAATTGATTCTCACACCTATTGGATATGAAGCATCTCTTCAACACATTTACTTTGGATCAAAAGAACTTAGCTTGGTAAAAGACACATAACTAATGTAACAAACTGAAACATACTCTACCTCTTGTTATTGATGGATATCCAAAAAAATATGAGACGTGATCTATAAATTTGGATCACTTACAAGGTAATAATCACTCTCTTATTCTTATTATATAAGATTATTTGATATATTCTTATTAAAAATTAATTACCTTATGATTTAATCCATAATTTAATAGTACATGGATTATGTTAAAAGAGATTGACAAAGATTCAAACCCACAAAAGAGACATGAATCTAGAGAGCTACTATGTCTAATGGACAAAGAGATTCAAACTTCATTTTTTGATACATAAGTTCATTTATTGATACATCTTATGGATGGAATAAAGCTTTTGGAGTTGCTATAACTGGATGGATCTTTCGGCTTAAGAGAGTAATGGATATATTGAAAGTTTATTTGCAACAAAAAGGAAAACTAGAAGGATGCATGTATGTATTTCTGCATGGTTTATGTATGTATGCAACTATGTATGTATGCATGTATGTATTTTTGCATGTATAATGCATGTATGTACCAAGTGCTCCCTACCAATCTAGGGAGAATTGTGTGTGCTTGAAGTTGGAGGGGTTGCACTCCCTAATTTCCTAATGATCTCTAGTCCTGACACAAGATTATATATCATTAGAATTAGGGTATGTAGGTTTGTGTGAGTGTGTGTGTAGGTTTGTATGTATGTATATAATTATATGTATGTAAATGCATATATATATATCTATATATATATATATATATATATATATATATATATATATATATATATATATATATATATATATATATATATATATATATATATATATATATATATATATATATATATATATATATATATATATATAACAAATAAAACCTATGCTTCACAATGATGAGACATAAGTATATGCACCTCACAAAGGCATAATTCATGAGACCAACTAGTGCCAAATTTGGACTCCAATGGGCTAAGAACATATTCTTTTTATCTATTTATTCAACCTCAATCCAAGAAAACTATCATATAAGTAACACATAACAAATTCTGTGAAAAACTTATACATAGCCATTTAAATTGAACAATTTTAAGGTCTGTACCATAGAGAGTTGTCTTTCACTTTTTGAACTCTAGATCATATTGCAAATATACTATGTTGCCAACTCTTGAAATATCACACTCCAACCCTAAGCTACCTATGCATGTGTACATAGGTACCTCTAGTGTGCTTTCACATACATTTTTGCTACCAATTGTCATCTTTAAAGAATTGGATTGATAGGTGAGCCTTTCTCTATTTGTTCTTTTTTAATATAAAGGAAGTTCGGCATTAGCCTACTCTCCTGGACTTGAATTAAATAAAGAAAAGTACAAGAGAAGGGGACTAGTGCCCACGGGACCCCCCAAATCCCACAAAGCAAGGGAAGCTTTTACAGAGCTTAGATGGCATTACAAAGAAGGTTAATCACCCTCTCATCACCCTCATGTGGGGCCCACTTGGGTTTAAGCTTGTTATTGATCAAAAGGAGTACTTGATGATGCCTGAAGGGGGGGGGGGGTTTCTTACAGTTGACAATCCTTTTGCCAAGGAGGAACAATGATTTCTCAATTGACCACTCTTTGGGGGAGTCACCGAAGTTGAAAGCACATCTTTCCCGCCAGATTTTCTATAGGACCTCCCCTCTGATGGCGTTCCAGAGAGTTGCAGAGCAGCCGATCGCTTCTCCCAACAGGGCTTGCTGCCAACTATGTTTTTGAAATCTAATTTTCTTTCCAACCATCTCCCAGAGTCTGTTGGAGTTGGGGCTGGTAAAGAAGATGTGTGAAACATCTTCGATAGACCGGTAGCAGCATTTGCACCAGGGAGGAATCCCACAAAATTTGCTAGCCTTAAGGTTGGTCTAGATTCCATGGTGAAGAATTTGCCATAAGAGGACAAACTTTTTGATTTCTATGAGGGGGTGCCAGATAGCCATGAACTTCATGTCCCACCGGAGCCGCGTCCATGACAGGCACCACTTCTTATTGAGGTTAACCTGATAGTCAATCGTTTCTTTGATGTTCGGGATTTTTGATAGGCTATTCCCATTGTGCCATTTGAGACCAAGTGAACTCAAGGTATCGCGTCCCATGAGAAGGCGAACTTTGTGTCGGTCCCAGGCGAGACATGTGCTTTGCAAAGTGTTTCATTCTTCGTATGAAATGTTGACGCAAGGGTCAATATCCTCGAAGTTAATCCAGCGGTTGGTGTCTTGTTTCCAGAGATGTTTCCATTTTTTGAAGCCTTTGTTCCATAACTTCTTGGCACTTTGAATGTTCCAAGATTCCACACTCCGGATGCCATGGATCGGAAACCAGATAGAGTTGTTTTGTCTGATACCGGCTGCCCACTTCTAGTCTTCACTAATTCTTGTGTAGCTTTTGAATTTATTCCAACTCTTCCATAGGGAGCACACAAGATTAGAGCCTTTCGGGAAGACGGGGATCGGGGAAAACATCAAGGTCAAGATGTCGAGATTCTTCCAATTAGGGAAACCCATGAGAGCCAATTTCTGAAGATCAACTTGGCCCACGAGGCCTCCCCATTGCACCAAGCCTTAATCATCCATTTGGTGGCCAGTTTGTTAGCCATGCACCCAATGTCCAGGATACCAAGTCCCCCACTATCTCTATGGCTGGTGCAGATGGACCATTTGATTTTAGGCACCCCCCTCCTATTGTGGTCGCCTGTCCAAAGGAAGTTTCTACAAATACTATCCAGTTTGGACAGATGTTGCTCTTTCAGTCTCCAACAAGAAAGGAAATAAATGGTAGATGATAAGAGGAATGTGTTGATAACCATAGCACGACCAGCAAGATTGATTTGCATACCTCTCCAATAGTTAAGCTTGTTTTTGAGTTTGGCCAGCACCCAGTTCCACCGTTGTTCCATAGAGATGCCAAACCCCAGGGGAATCCCAAGAAGTCCAAAAATTTGGCCTTGTGGAATGATTTGACAGCCTTGATCAATGAGAAGGACGGGTTGTGGCCCAACAATAGCTCTAAAGGCGGTCTTAGAGTGGTTGATTGTGGATCCAGAGGCTTCACAAAACATAGCCAAACACCTCTAGAACGTCTCCAGGCTGGTACTATCATTGTGAACAAACGCGTTCATATCATCGAAAAAAAGTCTCATGGTGATCTGACTGTGGTCATGAGGCAAACAGAGGCCTTTGCTATTACCAGCTTCCACCTGATGCTCCACCAGCCTGCTAAGCCCTTCCGTGGTAATGGCAAAGAGAAGGGGAGCTAATGGGCACCCTTGTCTAATAGATCTTCTAAGTTTGATCACCTTCGAAAGTTTGCCATTAATGTTAATTTGGGTCGATGCGTTTCCGAGAAGGGTCGCGATCATCTTGGTGAATTTCTGACTACATCCAAGATCTTGGAGCGAGTGCAGAATATGGTCCCATTCCAGCCTGTTGTAGGCTTTATCAAAGCCGATCTTGAGGAAGATGATGTCTTGTTTAGATTCATTTGCAAATTCAAGACCTTCCTAGATATCTATAATGGTTTCCAAAATTAACCTGCCTTTGATGAAACCTTTTTGGTCCTCGCTTAACCACGCTCTCAAGTGGCAAGAGATTCTGTTGGCAATGACTTTAGCAATGATCTTGTATCTTGTTTGGAGCATCATAATAGGACGCCTGTTCTCTATTCTGTACTTTTCCCCTTTTTTGTGTATTAACTTGATAATGCCATTGTTGAGACAAGATGGAAGCGTGCCAAACTTGAGCGCCTCTTGCGAAACCAGAAGAAGAGGGGTGGCAACCACCAACTTGAAGGATTTAAAGAACTCATTAGTGAGCCTGTCTGGTCCCGGGATTTTACCATAAGGGAGGGCATCAATGACCTCAATGATTTCTGCTTCCGAGATAGGGGCATGTAGCAGGGAGTGAAGGTTGAGTGGTATCCTGTGGGGGGAAAACCCTAGATATGGCTGCCATATAGTCCCTTCTATGGTGGGAGAGGGGGTTCGAGCCCCCAGGAGTCTCGTGAAGTGCCCTTCAATGATCCCAAAATTATCTTCTTCCGTATTGCATACATTGCCATTTAAGTCTAGCAATAAGGGGATCGATTCTCTGTTTTGTTTCCTTTTAAGGATACGGCACATCTCTTTGGTGGGTTTGTCAGCTTTGCCAGCCCACCACTCCTTGAAAAAAATTTGCAAATTTTTCCTTTGTATTTCTTCCTCGTATCTCAACAGCGCTCTGATTTTTTGAAGACCTTTATGGGCTTGAGATTTTCCTTTGTTCACTTCCTCCTCGAGCCTCCAGAGTCTATGATATAGAGCTTCTCTACGAGCCCGCCGCACAATCTCGAGCATCTTCCAAGATCTGATCATGATCTGTCGTGACGTATCGACCACACTTCTCCAGCACTTGGCTGGGGACAAGCCGGAGGCGAACGCCTCCTTCCACACATCAACAATTTCTTGATAGAAGGAAGGGAGAGAGAAGGAGGGCGCACTGGCGTGGAACCAAGGAGCCTTACGGATCTTGGCGGAAGGTTGGAAAGTGATAACGATCGGGTAGTGATCAGAGATGGTGAGGTCAGTGCGTTGGGAGAGGGAAGGGTGGCCCCACTAATGAATAAAGCTTTGAGAAATGTAGCATCTATCAATTCTGGCTTTCCTGAGGTCCTCACTCGCTTCGAGATTTGACCAAGAAAAGCCATTCGAATCTTTGAATTCGACCAAATGCAAGTGTAGTTTGGTTTTGTCCCACATTTCTTTCTCCCGACTATCGATGACCCTGCCCTTGCCCATCCATCTGTCCATAGGGTCCTCCACCATGTTAAAGTCACCACAAATAAGCACGTTGTGGGGGAGCGAGTCCAATGAAGCCCAAGTGTTCAGTCTCTCTAACTCCCCATTAGGGGCATATAGAGAAACTAAAGTAAAACAGAATGGAGCACCAAAAGAAACAGCCATCTATCAATGGCATTCATCTTCAATGGAGTTCTCAAGCTTTTCAAACCAGAATTGATTAATACCGATTACCATTCCATCGGACCCCCGTTGGTGCACTATTGAGATCCAAACATGGGTCAAGGAGACATGTCTAAGCCGTTTTTGGAAGTCTTCTCCGTCAATTTTAATCTCTTGAATACATATAAATTCTAGGTTTATGCTAATGTCGCGAAGCCATTGACCAATGATGGTCGCTCTTGAGGGGTCGGTTAGCCCTCTAGCATTTAACGAGATGATGATCATTGTCGTAGTGAGCCCTCTTTGTGGGAGGGAGCTTTATCCTTTCTTTTCTTGGATTCATCTTTCTTTTTTGTTGGGATCGGATCCCGAATTAGCAATAGGTTCTTGTGGGGGCTTTTCCAGGGTAACTCCATAGGTTGTTTTCCTTTGCGGGATGCCTCCTGCTGGGAAGAACTAGGCACCGTTTTCGACACTATTTCCGGAATAGTCGATCCGATGATGGAACTTTCACTATCCATGTTATCTTTGTTACTACTAGTAAAGCTGTGTTCTTTGCTTGTAGTGTAACCCTCCTGGGAGGTTTCTTTATTGTCAGGGATCTCTAGGGCTTTGTCCTTGGTGTCCATCTCAAGTTGGTTCCCACTTGGGTAGTCAAACTCATTGATCTCCTTTTCCAGATTGCAATACAGGTTGCTGAAGTGGGAAACTCACATGTTGTTTCGCTCAGAAGTCGCCCTAGGGCTTCTGTTCCTTCTTCTTTTGACTTCGATGAACTCGTCTGCATCAGCTTCTGGATTAAGGGGGCCCTTGACTTCCTCATCCTTCGTCGAATGAATCAATGCCCCTTTGTTGTCCTGAGCGTTTCTGGGGGCTTCTTGATTTCGCTTGCTTTTTTTGTCTCAAAGGGCAATCTTTAATCCTGTGACCTTGTTGGCCACAACGAAAGCACGCGTTGGGAAGGTTTTTGAAAATGATGTCTTGCTCCCATACATCCTCTTCGCCCAAGTCCACTTTGATCTTCGATGGAAGCGGCATGCTGAGGTCAGCCTCGACACAAATTTGAGGGTCCACCGAGCGTTGAACGAGTGTCTTGCACCTTCATAAATGAGACCACCAATGTCCTCGCCTTTCTCTAGTTGTTGGGTAAGCATATGGATAGTGGATTCAAACTCCTTAGTTGTAATCTCTTTATACTCATGCATGGCTCCTTGTAAGGATTCAAGTAGATCCGTTTGTCTCATAAGATTTCTTATAAGATTCTATTTTGTTTTGTTGTCTCCAATAGTATTACTTGTATTTGTACATACAAAATAAGGTAGATTATAAATCAATAGTCATATACACATATAATAAACACATATATGTAAACATGCATTATGTGTAGACATACAATATGAATGCATATTTGTACATGTATATGTGTATGTATGTATGTATGTATGTATGTATGTATGTATGTATGTATGTATGTATGTATGTATGTATGTATGTGCATGTGTGTGTCTACATGCATGTATGCATGTGTGTATGCATATGTGTATGTGTGGTGTATGTACATGGATGTGTGTGTATGCATGCATGTATGCATGTGTGTATGCATGTGATTATTGCTGGAGGAGATGGTGGATAGTCTACAGAGATGAAGTGGTGTTGCTTAAACCTGCTTCACACCAGCCAATAACAATTGGTGGAGAGTGTAGTGGGCCTCTTTAGCTTGCTAATGATCATAAATAATCACCTTGATGATAAATAATCACCTATGTTGTTTGGAACATGATCCAATAATCAATGGATCAAAACAGATAGGTGGGAAACTGATCGAAGGTCCTAGACTTGCTATTTTAGTCTCTACACTTGTTCGATATATTGAACAGTGCTCTGAGCATGATAGCAATTAGCTTAATTTCTTTTGGTGATTTCTAATTGACTTATATAGCTACTAATCATGAGTTATTTCAATAAAAAAGATGAACTACACGCTAAGCATGATGTTTAGCAAATCGTAGGACTTGCCTGACATTTTTGGGATGCATGAGTCAATAGACAAGAGAGTAATGAAGTGAATATATCTCACGGTTCAGAGAAGCAAAGATAATGAGATTTTGGAGCTATAAAGTAGACAATATAAAAAATCTATGTGGCAGAGAAGTGAAGTAGAGATGTAATAAAAATGTATGTATTAGATCACATAGAAATACAATGTCATTGCAAATAATCTATTGCACAATGTGAGGAAAATGATTGAGCTATGGAGTGATCTCTCAAATCACAATGTATGCCTCTCAATTGATCTCCTAGTTTATGCATCTCCATAGTTGTCTTTTTTATCTACTTTTATAGTGGAGTTCGGAGCCAATCTTTTGAATTCAACATCCGCCTAAAAGTAAATCTTAATTTATAGTATATATTCTCTCATCAATGAACTAGGAGATTTGATGTTTCCTAACTTCCTCGTGGAAGTAAGGTTCTTTTACCAAGGTAAATGTAATTGATTTTACAAGGGATTGATCATATAAGGGTCGATGAGAAATATGCTAATCATCTAGGTATGTGGGCTTGGATTCTCTTGCACCAACAGCTCCTCCTCAAGCCCAACATGCTTGGTCTTCATTGCTACTTGATTTCTTGCAAACCAATCATCAATTTGAACCTCTTCAGCTTGCTTCCATCCAAGGACTTTGTGAGTATATCTACACATTGTAAATGAGCTGATACATAGAACAATTGAATGTCCTTGCTAAGCAATTCCTCCCTTACATAATGATAGTGCACTTCAATGTGATTAATCCTTGCATGATGTATAGGATTAGTAGCCAAATGAAGTGAGCTAGTGTTGTCTTAAAAAATTATTGGAGTGTAAGAGTGTAACCCCAAGTCTGTGTAGAGTTGCTTGAGCCACACAACCTCTAGAGTTGCATTTGCTAGGCCTCTATATTTTGCCTTTGTAGATGACAATGCCACAGTTGGTTGCTTCTTGTATGAACATGATATAAGCTTTGAACCTACAAAAGACAAGTATCCTAAGGTGCTCCTCCTATCATCCTTGGAGCTAGCCTAATCTGCATCAGAATACATCCGTCCAAGTGAGAAGTGAAAGGATTAAACAACCCTTCATTTATGGTACCCTTTAAATACTTTAGCATCCTCTTGGTACTTTTCATGTGAGGTTTTCTTGGTGCATGCATAAATTGGCTTAATGTACTTACTCCATAAGCAATGTCCACTCTTGTTAGGGTTGCATAGTTGAGACATCCAACAAGTTTTTGGTAAGCTATAACAACCTCAAGAAGTTCTCCTTCATGAGAACTAAGCTTTTGATTGAGTTCCATGGGTGTACCTACAATTTTGGTGTTCTCCATCTTGAATTTTATTAACATATGGATATACTTTCTCTTAGTAATAAACACACTATAATCTATATACACAAGTTCTAGACCAAAAAACTATGCTAACAAATCAAGATCACTGATTTTAAATTCCTCCATTAGTTGAGCTTTAACTTGCTTGATGCCATTATCATCATTTCCTGTAATGAGTGTCATCCACATAGACACATAAGTAGAAAACTTCTGAGTTGGTCTTCTTTATAAACAAAGAAGAATCTACTTTGCTAGCCACAAAACTTTGATCCTACAAATAAGTAACAAGCATATGGTTCCAAGCTCTAAGAGTTTGCTTTAGGCCATAGATGGCCTTCCTTAGCTTGCATACAAAACCTGGTTTATCCTTATCTTCATACCCTAGTGGTTGATTCATGTACACTTCTTTTGAGATCCATCCATTTAGGAATGCATTCTTAACATCTAACTCATATAGGTTCCAATTCTTAGATGCAACAACACTTACCAAAACCCTAATTGTTGGCATCTTAGCCATAATTGAAAAAGTTTCTTCATAGTCCACTCCATGGGTTTGATCAAACCCCTTTACCACTAACCTTGCTTGTACCTATATATAGAACCATCTGGATTTTTCTTGGTTTTATATGTCACTCTGGATCCTATTATCTTCATGCTAGGCTTCTTTGGAACCAAATTCCAAGTATTATTTTCCGGAAGTGCTTCAACTTCTTCCTGCATGGATTCTCTCCATTCTTTCTTCTTATTGGCCTCTTAAAATGAAGAAGGTTCTTCTATCACAGAGTCTTCAGTGATATACAAAGAACGCTTGGTGACTAATGATGTATCATAGCCATACCTTATGGACTTTTTACTCTCCCTTTAAGATCTCTTGAGTGTTTGATTGGAGGACCCTAGAATTTCTTCCAATTGCTTGAACTTGGTCTTGCCTCTTGACTTTCATTCCTTGAAATCAATTTGCTCCTCATCCTCTGAATTGATACCTTTTGGTAATTGTTGATCTTCTTGATTGAGAGTTGGAAAGTCATTTTCCAAATCATAAGGTAACTTGACCTTCCAGCAATCATCTTCAAACCATGAGTTATTTTCATCAAACACTACATTCCTACTAACTCAAAATCCTTTGTAAGTGGGATTATATAGCCTATAACCCTTCTGCTTTTGATCATAGCCAATAAATATACACTTTTCAGCTTTAGGATCAAGCTTCCCTCCTATCTGTGAGGGAATATGTGCATAAGAAATGCACCCAATGATTCTGCAATGGTCCAATGAGGGTATCTTGTCATTCCATGCTTCACAAGGTGTCATTCCATCCAAGGATTTGGATGGGAGCCTATTAATCAAGTATGTGGCTATGGAAACAGCCTCTATCCATAGATAGTTGGGTAGTTTCTTCTCATTCAACATTGATCTTGTAGCCCCTACTATCAACCTATTCCTTCTCTCTGCCGCTTCATTTAGTTTAGGAGTATATCTTGTTGTGAATTCTCTTTTTATGTGCCTCTCCTATAAGAATGAATCAAGTTCATGTGAGAAATACTCATCGTCTCAATCAGATGTGATCCTCTTCAAGCTTTTACATGTTTGGTTCTCAACCAATGCCAAATGCTTTTTGAAACATGTAAATACTTTATCCTTATGCTTCATGAAGTAAAGACTTATCCATCTACTGTAATCATCTATAAATGAAACATAGTACCGTAAACCTGAGATTGATGGATCTGCATATCCATATAAAGGTCCATTGTTGTGGTGAAGGACTCCCACTTATCAGCTTTGATGCCATTGATGATCTCTCCTACTGTGTTCTTCTTCTACCTCCTCTCCAATTCTTGCAAGCTGGCCAGCCACATCCTTCATCTTGGTCACATAATCAACCACATTTTGCTTTGGTTGCTTTATTAGGGTTATAAACTCCATCCATAGCTGGTTCTTCCTAGCTCTTGTATTTGATGAGAAATATGATGAGAGTACTTCCCAAGTCTCTTAGGAGATATTGCAATCCCCAATGTGAGGCAATAAGAAATCAAATATGGAGTTTAGTAGAGAGGACCTAGCAAGAGCATCCTTTGCACACCATGTGGTCAACCTTTCTTGCTCTTCCCTTGTGGGTTGATGTTTGCTCCTGAATGTTGGCATCTCTTCATCTCCTGAGATGTATCCATATAGACTTCTCCCTTGTATGTAGGCTTCCATCCTTAGTGACCATGCTGGGTAGTTTCTTCTATAAAATTTAATAATGAATGATGGAAATCCATCTCCCATCTTGCTTGTTGTTGCTCTCATACAACTGTTGGAGGAGATGGTGGATAGTCTTTAGAGATGAAGTGGTGTTGCTTAGACCTACTTCACACCAGCCAAGAACAATTTTTGGAGAGTGTAGTGGGCCTCTTTAGCTTGCTAAGATCATAAATAATCACCTATGTTGTTTGGAACATGATCCACTAATCCATGGATCAAAACAGATAGTTAGGAAACTGACCCAAGGTCATAGACTTGCTATTTTAGTCTCTACACATGTTCAGTATAGTGAACATTGCTCTGAGCATGATAGCAATTAGCTTAATTCCTTTTGGTGATATCTTATTGACTTAGACATCTACCAATCATGAGTGAGTTCAATAAAGAAGATGAACTACATGTTGAGTATGATGTTTATCAAATAATAGGACTTGCCTAACATTTTCAGGATGCATTAGTCTATAGACCAGAGGGTAATGAAGTGAATATATCTCATGATTTAGAGGAGGAATGATAATGAGACTTTGTAGCTATAAAGTAGACAATATACTAAATCTATGATGCTTTAAATCATTACAAATGATCAATCATACATTGAGCATAAGCTCCAAGAAGATCTGTATATTAATGTAGTCATGACATAGAAGTGAAGTAAAGATGTAATAAAAATGTATGTACTAGATCACACAGAAATATGATGTCATTGGAAATAATATATTGCACAATGTGAGAAAAGTAATTGAGCTATGGAGTGAGCTCTCGAATCACAATGTATTACTCTCAATTTATCTGCTAGTTGAGGCATCTCCACGCAGGTCTCTTTGATCTACTTTCGTATTTGAGTTTGGAGCCAATCTTTTGAATTCAAATTCAAAAGACCACCTAAAAGGAAATCCTAAACTATAGGATATATTCTCTCATCAATAAACTATGAGATTTGATGCTTCCTAACTTCCTTGTGGAAGCAAGGTTCTTTTACAAAGGAAAATGTAATTGATTTTACAAGGGTTTGATCATATAATGCTCCATGAGAAATATGATAATCGTCCAAGTATGTGGGCTTGGATTCTTTTGCACCAAAAAGTATGCATGTGTGTATTCATGTGTGCGTAATGTGTATTTATGTATGTCCATATATGTGTGATTATTGATATCTACATGTGTGTGTATGCATGCATCTATCCATGTATGTATGCATGTGTACCCTGTATGTATGTGCATGTGTGTGATACATATGTATGTATATGCATGTGTTTGTGCTATATGCATGTGTATGTATGCATTCATGTATGCATGTGTTAGTATGCATACATGTGGTGTGTGTATGATGAGTACGTATATATGTGCATGTGTGTGATATATGCATGCGTGTGTGCATGCATGTGTGTATGTATGCATGTGTTAGTACATGCATGTATGCATTTGTATATGTAGCAATGTGTTCATTAGGAAAAAGGGTGAACCCTGCATGGGCCTTGTAAGGATCCCTAATTTTCAGGGATTAAGCCTCATTCTGCTGTTGTCTAAGGGGACAAAGTGCATTTAATAGGGCACTTTTTAGTAGGCTGGAGTAGGCTTTTTTTAAGGCTTACTAGGCTCCTCTCTCTCTTCTTTTAGAGAGAGAGAAAGGGAATCTACTTTCCACATCATCAAACTCGAGCATGTATGGGAATAAAAAAATGATTTTTTTTTTAAAGTCTCAATTTCAGTGTTTATTTACTTGAAAGGGCTCATTTTTTAATATATATGTCAGAAGTGACCTTTTTTGAGTTTAGTTTTTAATTTTCCTTTTGAAAAAGCAATATTTTTAAAATCCCTCCAAAAGTAGAGTGCCACATCATCAAATCCGTAACTACTCTTCACCCAAAAAATGACTTTTTCAAAATTTCAACATTTTTGGCTATTCTCAGTGGAAAAACACACTGTTACCCATCCTCATCCAAGAAAACAAACTTTTCTTGAGAAAATCATGCTCTAGCATCTCTTCCAAACAAATTTCTGGTCTCTTTCTCAGTATTGTTTAATTGTTGGAAAAGATGGTGTTGACACCTATTACAAACCTCACATTAGGACGTCCTCATGCCCCAGCATCAACAAGTATCCATGTTCGTGTGCCGAGAGAGTTTGCTCCAAATACACAATGCAACAATGATGTGAACTCTCAAAATGAGCGTCGTGAAGCTGGAGAAAAGAATATTGATCTTTGGACTCATGGTTCATTATACCCTCCTGATCCAATGTCTTCTTACCATCCAACATTCCATAACCTCTCAACTTTACTTCAGTTCATCAGTGCCGGTAAAGCTGGGCTCTTAGGTTATTGTCAACGATTATCTACACATTCAACTGCCATTACTGAGTATTGGATTCAACAATATCAACTAAATCATACAAGGTTGGTCACTTTTGAAAGCACAATCATATCTTTACAGGAAAAGCTTGCAGAGCTTGAAAAGCATATGGAAGAAAAGGAGAGAACAATTGAGAAATTTAAAAACACTGTCCAACACTTGAGAGAGACTCCACTTGGGATGCGACGTAGGAGACGATCATTAACATCCTTTGACTCTCTTTCAATTGGTGGTGGAGCACGCAAACGACGAGTTTTTGCAATAAGGTTTGGCTTGTATTCGTTTCTCTTTTTGGAAGACTTTTTATATGTATATATATATATATATATATATATATATATATATATATATATATATATATATATATATATATATATATATATATATATATATATATTTATTTATTTTTTTTTTTTTCTTGTTATGTAGGTCATTCGTTGAAGATGTTAATGCATCATCAACAACAGAGGATCAATTCAAGTTATTAAATTCTTGTTTGACCAACAAGCAGGTGGTTAGTATTTTGGAGTCACGGATAGGAAACCTAATCAAGAAGAAAGTGATTAAAGATTTCACAAAAAAGTTACAAGATATTATCACTCCTAGAGACGTGCAGATGGTATGTGATGAAGCAGGAATTAGTACTAAAGGATACAGTGCATTGTACAACCTTTTGAAGCATTCATTAGAAAGAGAAGGTATTTTACAGAATATGTTTCCATCTCCTTACAAGGTATCGCTAAAGAAGTCAATGTCCAATGAAGATATAACTAGTATTCTTGGAAACTACTTATATATAGAGGATATTATGCCTATGTCTATTTATCATTTATCTACATCCAAAAAAGAGTTGAAAAGCGCAGTTGGAAATGGATTTCCTTACACAAAGTACAACAACATATTCGTGGATTTGGAGAGGCTTCAACAGGCAATGGTTCAATTTTACAAATCTACTATACCAGGTATGTGCACTATTGTTACCTTGATATACATTGTATTTTGATGTTATAAAGATTTTGCTAATTTATGCAGATTGTAATACCAAATTACAGTTTATATTGAAGTTAGATGAATGCCAGATTATAAAGGGACGACGAATGGAGAGATTGAGTTTGACACTCATGAATGAAGCTATCAGAAATGCCATATCTGATGAAAGTTGTAACTCTAGCTCTAAGTCTACATATAGTGTTCAATCCGAGAAAGAAATATGGTGGTTAGGTGCTATTGAAGTACCTAAAGAATCCAATGATGTTCTTTCATGGATTTTTAGTAGGACCCCATGGATCACTAAAGTAATACTTTCTCAAATTCATGGTGCAAAGCTCCACATAGAAAACTTGGGTGATTTTGAGATAGATTGGCACTTGGGTGGGGATTTAAAAACTATCAAATGCATGTTAGGTTGCAAGCAAGGTGCATCTGCTCGTTATCCATGTCCATTTTGTACTCGAGGCTACAAAGTAACAAAGGGACAACAAAAAGTACTATCTAGCTTAGATGAATACATAGATGCACCTACTTCCACGGAATGGGATAGACCTTTGCTAAGGTGTCCAATGTTAGAAATACCTAACCGTGACACATTAGATAAAGATTGGAATCCCATTATTCCATTTCCATTAGTTAATGTTCACTTTTGCACATTGCATGCTTTCATGAGAATATTTGATAGATTATTGAAGCTCCACATAGAATATGCATTTTCCATGAAGCCAATTGATAAATCTGTACAAGCAATCAAAAAATTGGAAGAGTTGCTTAATTCGATTGGTTGTCATGGTGGTAATGTAACTCTAGTTGTCAAAAAACCTGGTGAATCGCAAAATAGTTTGCAACAAGTGTCAATGACAGGGAAGAAGGCAAGAAAATTTTTCAGAACAGGTGTAAGCCCTAAGAAAAATGAATGCAGGGAGCTATGGAAAGACTTGTGCATGATCACCACTGATAATGATTCTCAAATTGACCTTAGTAATAGGCGAAAGAAGGTTTGGTCATGCTTAGATAAGTTGGTAGGTTTAATGAGTCTTAATAGCTCCAACAAAAATGACCGTCAGTTGTTTCAAGATACATTAATGGAGTTTGCAAAGTGTTTCATCCTATCTTGGGGAGAGAGCAATATTACACATTACATTGTAAGTTTTCTTATTTTTTCAATTTTCTTGTTGATAAGATTGTGTTATATGTACTTATATCATTTCAGCATATTTTATTTGCACATGGAGCATTTTTTATGCATCGATATGGTTCATTGGAGATTTTTAGTACACAAGGAATGGAGAAGTCACATTACAAGGCTAGAGGTGTTTACTTCAAGAACACACAACATGGTGGTGGTGCAATGCAATCAAACTATATGGAAGAGATGTTTAATTGGTTTTATCGTACTGCATTTTCAAGGACATATGCAATGGAACGAGCCAAGGAGTCGAAAGTTGCAAAACTTGCAAGATTTCATCAACACAACTTAGCTAGTGAAAAATGGAAGTCATCATTGGGACCTTTACGTCATGCTCAATGGCGAGCTACAAGAACACGAGAGGGTTCATCATGGAAGTGAAGTCATTTAATACATTCATGGCATTTTCTGAATAATTCATAAGGTTTGCTACACACTAATCTCTTCTTTGCAATTTTTTCAGGTAATTTTTAATTTTTAAACTATTTTTTGTCCATTCAGGTGTGAACAGAACCTTTTTAAGTGAAACATTATAAAAGGAGACTCATTGTCTCATTTCAACATTCTAGCACTATAGAGGATGGCACGAACAAAGCAAACTGCAAGGAAGGATCCCATTAACTTTCCTAGCTATGTGCAAGGCACTCAGAAGCCACCATGGATGAATCACCACAAAAGGCGACGTAGTGTCTCGCACTCTGCATCCCATCGTGAAACAGGTGGTGGCCATACCTCTGGGAGTGAACAGTTGCATGAACAAGTGGAACATGGGCAATCCAAGGAAAAGGCCGTAAATCAACCCCAATCACCACCATCATCATATGATGAGCCTCCATCACCAAAGAGACCAACAAAGAGAAGGGTGAAGGAGCGTGCTCATAGACAGGTAGTTTCTGATGATGATTTTGATGAATCGCATGAGGATGTGTCTCAACAAGGTTCACAAGCAAGTGATGAGAGTCAAAGATTGCCACCATGGGGTAACGAAGAAATACCTACAAATCATAGGGTTACTGTAGCGGGAAAGACATTACCATCAAATCAGGGGGCCATACCCAATGATCAAGAGAGAGAGCAAAGCCAACAACAACATCCTGAACAAGGAGAAAGCTCAAGACGCGTGCAACGGAAGAAGAAATTCTTTCAACCTCGTCGTAGACCACCCCAACCAAGACCACAAGAAAATGTCCAACGAAGACCACCACCACCACCACAAGCTAGAGCACCACAACGAAGAAGAAGATATACGAAGGCATTTGCAGAGATAAGGCACTATCAAAAGACAGCTGAGCTTCTCATACCTAGAAGACCCTTTGCAAGGGTGGTCAAAGAAGAGTTACAAAGGTATTGTGCAGGGTTAAGGATCCAAGCTCTAGCTTTAGAAGCTTTACAAGAGGCAGCTGAAGCATTTTTGATATCAATGCTAGAGGATTCCAACTTGTGCGCCATCCATGCTAAGCGAGTCACTATACAACCGAAGGACATACAATTAGCTAGGAGAATTAGGGGTGATCGTAGCTAAGTTTTGTAACTGATCTCTATGGACAAGAGATTTTTTGTAAATATTGCCATTTTCAATGAAACATTAGCACTTTTCCTCTATTCCATTTATAATCTCATTATTTAGAATGAAACATGAGCAGTCATTTTACATTTCCATGTGTTTTCTTGTGATAATCTCTCATATATGAATGATTGTTTTCTTATCTTGTCATTTTGATCTAGTGATAATATCCCTGTACTGAAATTTCTTTTTTATTTAAGGTCATGAAGGCTTTGTAGGGCATTAGGAGGCCAAATAAGGCCCTGCCACAGAAACGCGGGAGAAGGCCCTGCAAAACGTTTGCAGGGCCTTCTCCCGCGTTTCTGTGGCAGGGCCTTATTTGGCCTCCTAATGCCCTACAAAACCTTTGAAAGTGCATCAGAGGGATCATGACTAGTAAAGCTAGTTCAGGGGTAAGGTAACTATCTTGAGCAACTATCTTGGTCTTTTGAGCAACTATCTTGGCATCCCATCAAGAGTCCAAAAGAATGAAACTAAAGGTCCTGACATGCCCAAGGTTACCTTACATGAGACTCAACCTTCACTAGATGGATATTTTCAAGATGGTTACCTTACCCCTGAACTAGCTTTACTAGTCATGATCCCTCTGATGCACTTTCAAAGGTCTTGTAGGGCATTAGGAGACCAAATAAGGCCCTGCCACAGAAACGCGGGAGAAGGCCCTGCAAACGTTTTGCAGGGCCTTCTCCCGCGTTTCTGTGGCAGGGCCTTATTTGGCCTCCTAATGCCCTACAAGACCTTTGAAAGTGCATCAGAGGGATCATGACTAGTAAAGCTAGTTCAGGGGTAAGGTAACCATCAGGGGATCATGACCTACAGGGATATTATCAAGAGTCCAAAAGAATGAAACTAAAGGTCCTCCCAATGCCCTACATGACATCAATACATCACATGCAGGTGCAAAAGAATTTTAGATAATATACTGAAAAAGAAATACTTGAGACAATTGTAAATAAAGCAAAGTGAAAATTTGATATTAATTCAATTGTTTACATCAATTGGCTTTGAGTTTCTCAATGACTCTCTTTCGACGCTCCAAAGCCATGGGTAGGGTGTAAGTCAAAATTGAGTTTGCTATTTGATCAACACTTCTAACACCTAGACCTAGAGATATACCTATTTGGCCTAAGACCTTTCCACGGAAGTTGGAACCTAAGGTTGTAGTTACAAGGGATTTCTTAACTAAAAAGATACAATTACTCCCCTGTGTAATGGTTGATAAACAAAGCAATTTACTTAAGGCCTTTAGACACCATGTCATGAAGTGGCCCTGAGGACTGAACTCTTTATGGATAATTACAAAATGGTCTTTGGGAAGTTTCCCAATGTAGTTTGCAAGGGATGAGCCACCTCCACGAGCCACTCGATCACCTCCGCTCCTTGCTGCAAACTTGTCGACTTCAATCACCTCCTGCACAAAGTTTTATGATTAGTAGCTGCATGTGTTTGTAAGAATGAATGACATGAATTGAAGATACTTACATCTTGAACTCTATCTTCTTCTTCTCCTCTCTCTTGAAGTTGTAAATTAATGCTGGAGTGGGACATCCCACTCTGCTCGATTACTGGTGAGGAGGGAATTTTTGATTCCAATATCCTTTCTTGTGCATTATTAAATTGTTCTTCTGTGATATGTTCATGTTCACTTGTGAGTATGTCATTGCAAACCAATTTTATTGTGTCGGCCACTGAGTCACCAAATGGCAAACACTTTTTCTCCAACAACTCAGAGGTACTATCCAAAGGACACTCTGACAAAGTACAAAACAAACTTAGGCATTCATCAAGCCGTAGCCCAAATGCCTTCTCTACATCATGTAAAAACAAATATTCTTGTCCCTCGACAAGAACCACTGAAAAAGTTTCAATCTCCACCTCTGGAATAGTTGCTTCTGGCTCCGAAGAGGTGGATGGCTTAGGCACTTCTTTCAACTTATCATCCACACCAAGAGGATAAGTTTTCTCAATAGCTTCTCTCTCTAATAGGAGATTCAAGGGTTCTTGAGGTGGTTCCTTTTTATCCTCGACAAAACCACCTGTAAGAAGATGAGGGATCTCATGAGGAATTGGTTCTGGTTCCTCATTCACAAAGAAAATTGTGGCAGCAATGAATGAAAGATATTTTGGACCCATCTTGCGTTTCCTATTCAATTTCCTTATAAGTGGCACAGTTTCATCAAGAAGGTGCCCTGCTTCCTCTGCAATTGCCTGGAACCGTTTCAATCGTTTTGCAAAAGCCTCATCACCTTTGTGAATGTAGGTGAGAAGGTCACATGGAACCCAAGTTCCATCATATGGTGGTATTTCAATGGAGAAACGCAATATATGAACTTGCATATATTGAAGTAGCTCCTCCAAAGCATCGGCATTCATTTGCACGGTTCCATGGAGGTCAGGAACCTTGGAGAGAAGATCATATAGGTCATGTTGACCTTTGTAATCTGAATCCTCCAAAAATTCTAGAAACTTGTGGCGTGCACTCTTAGTAGGTACAGAGGTGGAAGCCATAGCTTGCAAATGCAGACTGTTCTAACACTCAATGTGGTTGCAAAAGTGAGAAATGAGGAGAGAGGACTCCTATTTATAACTTTTCTAGAATTTTTAAGTGATGGGTCCCACTTTTTCATAGAAGTGACTTTTCCTTAAATTAAAACATAAGAGTCTTGAAAAGGAAAACTTTGACATTCGAGATCACATCAAAGGAAATAAACAATAAGAATGCTCTTTCAAGAAAAACCTTGAGAATTTACAGATACAACTAGAATGTGGCCAAAATATCCTTGAAGCAAATGTGAAAAATTTTTCATTGCAAAAATAGGTTTGTTTACAGGTTTCACAGTATCTTTACAAAAAAGAGTTATGACAATGAAATGTCAGTTCCATCCATGCTCCAATCTGCAAGAACCTTGATTTTGTCTTCCAATCTCTTTCCAATCTGTGGACAATTCATAAAAGATTAAAACATTTTCAAATCATGAACAATAGTGATAGAATACAACTCTTACCTTGTTCCCTCGTATTCGAAATTTGAAATCATGAAGATCATCATATCCCATGATAAGTAAGTGCTCTCTCAAGTTGGCCAAGTTCCAATGTTGATTAACTAAAACCACCTCCATATCATTGTTTGGTAACTTCACATTAATTTCAAATGAAGCTAAAGATCCCTCCGAGCTTTGCAAAGGTATCCACTCTCCTAGTTTACACATCCAACGATCATAATAAAATCTGATGTACAATGAGGTGCGATGTTTTAAATAGCGAAACCCTATACCTCTGTCACCAATTCTACAACGATATCTATCCCCTTTTGACAATCCTTCTACATAACCCCAGTTTTCCCCTAACAATCCTTCTACTGCTTCGTATGTAATATCTTTACATAGGAACATTGTAGGAGTTTCTACAAAAGGAATGCCTTGAAATATGAAAACAAAGCAATGGATTGGTAGAGTCCAATGAAGACCTATTGATCTAGATACGCGTGTGAATTTCAAAGAGTTATGTATGTCCATCACCATCTTACGCTTGAAAGATGATATGGACCAAAAATCAGGTTTTGGCCACTCTAAACTAAGAAGAGAGTCAACTTTGATAATCTCCAACCTTCCATATTCACCATCTGTGGAAGGAACAATGTACTCGTGAGTGTAAAAGAAGATCCTTTCACAAATAAGTTTAGCAGGAGGTACATCTGGAAACACTAATGCCCCAATGTCTGCATGTAATGCTTTGAAAGTTCCTGTGAGACTATGAAGTGGTTGCTCTTCCACTAAACTAGAAGGAAATATGACTGTAGCAATGAAAAACATATGAGATGAGTAATTAAGACATTTAACACCATGAAGCATTGAGAAAATAGAAATACTCACAATGGATTGGATATCTAATTCTATTGGAGTTTTCTAACTTCATGGTTGAAACTGTGAAGACATGTTGTACAATAGCAACCATCCCACCATGTGTTTGCTGCTTGAAGCCTAAGAGCTTACCTTTCCAATGAAGATCCAAATTTCCACGATCTCGAACACGATGAGGACCAAGTCCAGATGGCTGCATGTACACCCATGCACCTTTGCAAAACTCTTGTGGTAGCCAACTTCCTTCCATTGTTTTGATGTTGTGGCACGTCATTGTGTGAACTTCGTCCTTTGGTCTCCTACGAGCTCTGGAGCTTTCCATGGGAGTAAGAGTTGTTGTCATTGCTGCAGAAGTTGGGAGAATGGTAGGAGGAGAAACAATGCTTCTGTTGTATGGTATGGAGGGAATAGAGGTGAAAAATATGACTTTTTGGGTTTTGGGTATGAAAATGGGAGTTTGAAGAGGGAAAATAGAGTTTTTTGAGTCATTTTGAAAAAAGTCACTTTTTTAGTCCACAAATATGCACGGATTTTGAATTAGAAGTCAAAAATAGCACTTTTGACCCTGAAAAGTGATATGGAGGTCATTTAATGGTATTATGATGAGTTTTACAACTTTTAAAAAATTTTGAATTTTTGGGCCCAGCCTGATTACGAGATTTCTTCTCTCTCTAGAAGACAACCCTGAACATAGAGGAATCTTGTCCCCTCTTCCCCCTTCAGCCTAGTATTTTATAGGGTATAGACTGTGGCCACCACCCTCTTCTGATTGGTCCATCACTAATCACTCTTTGAGCTAAAAGGCCCATCCAGGGTTCACCTTTTTTCCTAATGTCATAGGCATGTGTGTGTGGTGTATGTATGTTTTTGCATATGTGTGTCTGTATGCATGCATGCATTTGTGTATGTATGCATTTCTGTGTAATGTGTATGTATTTATTTGCATGTGTGTTTGATTTGTTTGTGAGTGCATCCATTTACATGTGTGTATGCATGATGAGTGCATGTATGTATGCATGTGTGTGATGTGTATGTATGTATGTGAATGAGTGTGTGATATATGCATGTATGTGTATGCATGTTTGCATGTGTATGCAATGTATGCATGTGTGTGTATGCATGGATGTATGTATGCATGAGTCTGTATGTATATCTATACATATTTGTGTGTATGCATGTGTGTCTATGTGTGTGTGTGATGTGTAATACCTATGTTTATGCGTGTATTTATGCATGTGTGTGATGTGCATGTCTTTATGTTTATGTGTGTGTGATATATCTGTTTGTGTATGCATTTGTCCATCGATGCATGTGTGTGATGTGTATGTATGTGCACGTGTGTGATATATACATGTGTACAGGCATGCATATATGCATGTATGTATGTATGTATGCATTTGTGTATGCATGTGTGTATGCATGTATGCGTGTGTGTTTTTGATGTGTGTGCATGTGCGCACATATATATGTGGATGCACGCATGTATGCATGTGTATATGCGCATATGTATGCATGTGTGTGTGTTTGCATGTGTGTATGTATGCATGTTTGTGTATACATGTGTTTGATGTGTATGTATGTATGTGCATGTGTGTGACATATGTATGTGTGTGTGTGCATGCATCTATGCATGTGTATATTTATGCATGTTTGTGTGGTGTATGTATGTTTGTGCATATGTGTGTTTGTATGCATGTGTCTGTGCATGCGTGTATGTATGAGATTGTGTGTGATGTTTATGTATGTATCTGCATGTGTGCTTGATATATGTGTGTATGTGCATTTGTTTACGTATGTGTGTGTATGCATGCATGTGAGTATGTACGCATGTGTGAATGCATGTGTATCTATGCATGTGTGTGTGATGTATATGTATGTATGTGAGTTTATGTGTGATATATTCTTGTTTGTATGCATGCATGTATGCATGTGTGTGTTTGATGTCTATCTATGTATTTGCATGTGTGTGTGTGTCTATGTATGTGGGTATGCATGTGTGTGAGATATGTTTGTATGTATGTGCATCGTAGGATAAATGCATGTGTGTATATGCATGTATGGATCTCTTCATGTATCCATGTGTGTATGTATATATGTGCATATGTGTGTATGCATGTGTGCGTATGTGTGCGTGTGATGTGTATGTAGATATGTGTATGTGTATGTGATATATGTGTGTGTATACATGTGTGTATGTATGCATGTTTGCCTAATGTGTATGTATGTATTTGTATGTGTGTGATATACATATGTGTATGTGTATGTATGTATGTATATGTATGTATGTATGATTGTATGTATGTATGTATGTATGTATGTATGTATGTATGTATGTGTGTATGTATGCATGTATGTGTGTATGCATATGCGTATGCGTATGCATGTGTATATGCACATATGTATGTACACATTCATGTGTGTTCTCTCTCTCTCTCTATCTCTTTCTCTCTCTCTTCACTTGTGTGTGAATGTTTGGCTCTACAAACACTCCAAACACAATGGTGCTAGGATAAATTGAATCTTATGTGATATTAATATCATGTTGCTTATGTGATGCTTTCTAAATGCATGGAGTTTTCTAGCATCATAAAAAACATTGCTAGCTTGCGGCGCTCTTTTCCACACTCTTAAAACACATCATAGAAGTGATGTTAAGCAACACTTATGTGATTTAAAGTTGTTTTTTTTCTCGACATTGTTTATGTGACACTTTGTATCAAGACAGTCACACAAGCGACACTTTTAGTTTCCTCTTTCTATTGAAGGAGTCTCCCTCTAGCCCCAATTCTCTTGTAGAGTGGATATTCTTGGATATGGTCTTCTCTTAACAGAAACAGGGCACTTGAGGAAACAAACCATTAATATGATAAAGAAAAAGCTTCTAGACTATGTGAGAGAAATAATTAGTGGCAAACAAGAAGATGGTTGTTTTATTTTATAGAAGTTTGTATGTACGTGGATGAAGATAAAGCACTTGTTGCTTTGAACGAAGAAGAACATATCTCACAATAGTCTAAAGAATGAAACAAATGCATCAAACGAAGAGGAGGGGTGGGCTATAGACATACATGTACATAGTTTAAGCTTGATATGAAAACTTATAATATTATCACTATTTTACAAGTTATAAAAAGTACTTCATGTGATGAAATCATGGTCTATAATACATTTCAATCGCAATGCAAAATCCTCCTTCTTAAATATATAAAAGCTTTTACCTCTTATATGCATTCTTTAGTCTCTTTTATAATCCACATGTACAATTCACATATGTCAATGTGCTAAGACGGAGATTTCTTGATACATTTTAATATTGAAGAATGTCAAAAGAAAATTTAAAAAGAAAGCTGCTTTTCGTTGAGTTGTACAGACCTTTGTTTAGTGGTATAAAAGGTTTTTAAAAACAATCAATACTCTGCTTGCACTTTAATGAACTGTTTCTCTTTGAACAACAGAGTTTTCATTTTTTACGGCTCATTATATAAGTGCTAAATATTGATCAAAGTGAGTAAGACTCCCTTACATACATTGGGGTAGTAAAAGCCTTCCATTTCTCATCATCTATTAGGCCATTCACTGTGCATGCCATTAGGTCATCGTGCTCTATGTGGCACGCTATTGATGCAAGAGGGTCAAGAACTCACTCATACTCAATAAACCCATTTTAGCAAAAAACCATCTTTCATTTGACTTCTATATTTTCATTTGGGTGTTCTTGATTTAATACGTCGGCATGTTATATGACTCTTTCAATAAAGAAGATAAAAACATGTGCATTCTTTCAAGATTCATGGAAGCGAAGGTTAAGCAAGGGAAAATTTTAATCAAAATATCAACATTTTCAATAAAAGGTCGGTTAAAGAACTTTTAATACAAATATTTTGATAGGGTTCTTTGTTTCCCTTTTTTTTGTTGCCTGCTTTGTGTCAATAGAGTCCATTTTCTATTTTAAAGAAGAAAACGTGGTAGCACAACATTATCAAAATATATGGGAAATCATATCATAGTTTGGTACAGCTATGCCGATAGGAATTCTCATGGATCCCTTATTTATTTATTTTAACATTCATCTCGATAATAATCGATCGAGAAGAAACATTTCTTAGAACTTTCATATGTCAATAAGTAGAGGCATCGTTCATATGCCAATAAGTAGAGGCATCCTCATTCTGGCCGACAATCTTAATTTCTTGCAACTCTATTTGGAGCTTTTTTGGCCTTCAAAAAATCTCATTTGAACCGGCCTTTTTGTTTGGCCTTAAACTCATCCCTCCCCAACATCTACTCCTAGCTAATTTTCTAGCTCTATCACTCTTTTGTAGGTGCTTGGCATTCAACCCCTTTTTGTGTGGGACTCAGGAGGGGTTCCATGGATGATTTTCGATTTTCTTTTCTACTTTCTATTAATTCAAGCTATCATGGAGAGTAGATCACAAGATAGAGCTTCGTTTACAATTATAATAATATTTAATAAGTTACTGTTCTCTTTTTTTCTGTAGAAAATAATTATTTTAAATATACAACAAGGCTAGAGAGGGTTACAAACAAGATTTATAACCCATTCATATCCTTTTGGGGCTCTCTACTTGTTTTTGGGCTTGTTGTTTTCCATAATTAACATTGTATGATGTCTAAAGGCGAAGAGGGTTTTCTCAATCAACTACTCTTTACGAGTGATTTAAAAGTTGCATAAACATCTTTCTTTCTAGGTCTTCTGGAAGCCTTCAACCCTTATGCCGTTTCGCAAAGAACACAAGCATCCGATTGCTTCAAGAAGGGAATTTTTGTTTTTTTCAAAATAAGTTGACGAGGCAGCAAAAGAAGACTGCTCAGTCATTGCCAACTCTTGAGAATCTTAGGGAACGAGAAGAAGAGTGACCTGAATCTTCTTTAATAATTTTGCATCCTTTCCACCCTAGGGTCCATCACATATTTTATTCTCTTTGACATTGTTCCATATTGTCTTGTGGAGAATTCACCACATAAGGAATTCTTTTTATTCTGGATGAGCAAACGCCATAAGTACTTGAATTTGAACTCCCATCTAATCCACCACTAGGCTAAACACCTCTTCTTTCACCACTAATCCACCACTAGGCTAAACATTGTAGGAAGAGCCATGCCACCCCAAACCTTGTAGCAAGAGCGGTTCTAGACCAAAGTGGCTCTTATTTTCATCGCAAGCATTATTTCTATGTCTTAAAAGACACACAATCTTTAAAGTCAATTCCAAGGATAATATCAATGTTCTCAAACCTCATCTAATGCCTTCTATCTTGGTTCGTAGGTGCTTCCACATGTGAAACCCTTTGTTCTAGAACCTCTTAGCTCTTTGAAGGGGCTTAATTGGAAATGCCTTGATACCAAAACTTAAAAAAATAATGGAATCATGTTGTCTTATGCCTAATGCCCACTTCCAGTTATTACTAATGTTGTAGAAGTGTTTCATTTTTTTCTATCCCTACCATAAAGAGCAGAGCAAATAAGTTCTTATAGGAGGTCATCCAACTCAACTAGGTTGTGCTAGATATGGTTATTAATCCCTCTTTATTCTCATAGATTATCTTCTTTTTTTTTTTTGTGTATAATGCCAAAAGAAAAAGAGTAAGCAAAATTAGAAAGCTCTTGTAAAAATTTCCTATGGATTGGAGACCCCAAGAGAACACATATGCCCTAATTCAATGGAAAATGTGTGTGAACAATAAAGACAAGAGGGGATTGGGCATTCTTGACATTGTGGGAATCGTAGACAAGATGGACACCAAATGGACAATCAAATTGTGGTGCAATTCAGAAGCTTTGTGGGATAAACTAATACATAGACATAAACACTTTCTAACTTTAGTGGAACAATGGAAGAAATTGGACATGCGCCTAACTTTGTTGCTCTATCCTCGACATGTGACCCCAAGAGGATCAACCTTGATCTGCTCAATGTGGAAGAGTTGGAACAAAATGAAGGTGTATATCAAGGTAAATGAGGACTAGAAGTGGACAACCGAGATTAGAAAAAAATGATAGAATCTACTTTCCTATTGGGAGAATCAAAGACATTGGCCCAAATGAAAGCCAAAGGGCAAAAAAAAAACTATGCAATAAAGGATTTCATGCATCGAAACACCTATGGAGACAAGAGAATAATAACTAAATAGGATTTGAAGATATAGACCCAAGGAGGGGAATGGACTATGAAGAGTGGTGTAAGGTTTCAGTGTCAAAGAACATATGGAGATAAACAACATGCTTAGTAGGAGATGGTCCCTCAACTGGTTGAACATCAAATGGATTTTTAAGTTCTCCAATTTGTGACACCTGCTAACTGAGAATAGAAAGGCGGTCTTAATTTGGCCAATTAATTGGAGGAATTAAGACCAATGTCAAGGTGGAAAAAAAATTGTCTTCCCCCCGACGGTGTAAGCATTGTTGTGGGGGGTGGGGGGCTTGAGGACATTGTTCACCATTTCTTTTCTTGCCCCAAGAGCTACCTGCTTTGGCAATCCCTCACCACGATCTTGCAGCTTTGCAGACATTGATTAGAAGCAAGTGTTGCCGGGTGAAGCTCTTGTTTGTTCTAGGGCTCTATCGAACACCATGAGAGGGGCGGTTTTGTGGAAGATTTGGAAAGAGAGATGGATGAAAGATTTTTCATGAGATCTTGAAAGAATGGTTGATTGAAAAGTCCCTAGCCCTTCTACGCAAAACAATTAATAATTATAAAAGGCCTTGTCCCTCCACACATCATAGAATCTTCTTTTTGGAAAACAACAAGATAAAAAGCAAATGGGCTGCCTCTAAGGGTGATGAAAATCGGATTAACCTTCTCAATAGGCTACCATGAAACACAGTAGTATGCCTCTTCATGGCCACAACTAATCCATGCGTTTGAGTTATGGGATAAGGGGGATCCCATGGGCATCGAGCTATTTATTTGTATCAATGTCTTCTTTTATTAATTCAACCAAGGCATACCAGGCTTAGGTCGAACTTCCTATTTATAAAATTAATGATACGAACATTTTTGTGCAAATGATCTTAAATCTGCCATCCCACCATCTTTTTGCAATACTGTGACATGTTCTTTCAAGCTTTTGACTTTAAAAATGGCCACTCTAAAACGGTCTTTAAATCTTTTGGTGGCCCTCCGCAATTACTTATAGACTATGGGTCTTTAAATTTTTCGGTTGCCCTCTTGCATGATTGCTTCTGGACTATGGATGTAAAGAATTCCCCTTGAGTCAAATTTTCTGGCTTTCGGGCATCCCTATATGTTTTGATGTTTTTATAAGTCAAAGATGGGATTGGGTGCTGGGTACGCTTGCTAATAAGCTTAACTACTAGAAGGGAATGCAATGTCATATGGCTCATTTCACAATGATGATTAAAACATGAGTTCCTCTAACATTTTTTTCTTGCCCTACTAAAAACCTAGTGAAAAGGAGCTTTTGAAGCTTGCAGGATTCTGCAAAAATCGCCTCTTGATGGGAGACCCTTACAAGAGGGTCATTCCCAAAATCATGTGGCAAATCTAGTCTTGTCCACGTGGCACTATCTACTTGTGCATTCTTGACCTTGAGGCCCTCCCGATAAGGTTGTATCCAAATGGTTGATCCAATTATGCGACAAAAACAATTCGCCTGGGGCAAGACTACATTAAAAAATTGTGAGGATCTTTTGTATGTTGGTATCACCAAATGAGAGGGTCTTGCCTAAGGGATCGAGCCTTGTGTGCTCAGTATGGAAGGGATGTAATAATATGAAGCAATTTTTGCACTGTGAGCAATGACTGGAAGTGAGTGGCTGGCGTTAGACAAAATGAATCCATCTGGTTCCCTATTCTAGTGTGGAGGCTATCCACGTTAAGAGAGCAAGAGATCAAAGGCTTTATATGTGCGCATATCTCCAGAAGAAGGGTAAAAGGCTTTCGATCATATTTTAATGAATTCATTCAAATAGTAGAGTCCACTTAGAGGAAGTATAGAGTCCATCCGTATAAAATACATGAAGGAAGTTTTAACATGACTATGGAAGGTGATGTGATTTGCAGATTTGATGTATTCTCAATTATGACAAACTAGTTTCAGGTAATTATAGGTAAATTTCAACATATGAATAATTTCCCAAATACGAACCAATTCAATGGCTTTCGCTTATTGAGTAAAACTAAAGTCATCAATAGGTAAGTGACAAGCACATTCTAAACCAAACATATAAAAGTATGTGTATTCATTTGAAAATGTGGACCTTGGGAATAGGAGGTGGTTGGTTAATCACCTTTCACCTTAAAAAGTGAAATCTTGGATAATAGGAATTTTCAGTTTCAATTAAGCATGTGCTTTGATATCATCCCTAGGAGTACTTCAAAAGTTGGAGCTTAACTTCCAATACTCCCCTTCAAGCTCCAACTTGTGATAGGTTTCCAACCTCTTTTATATCCAATGCATTCTTTCTACCTATATGATTTATTCTTTACACATTTCCTACAGCCCTATCTATCAGAAAATATTATTATACCTTAATGTGTTTAATGCTTATATGAAAGATAGGACTACGGAAGAGATGGGATGTACAAATTTGATGTATTCACGATTGTCGCAAACTATTTAGAGATCTTCGTTTATGAGAATCTCATAAGGTTCAAAAGATGATTAGTTTTCAAAGACGGCACCAACTCGATGATTTTATCATGCCTAAACGTTACAATCATCCCTCTTTTGATGACATAATCCCAACATTCCCCTCTTTTAATGACACAATCCCAACATTCTCCCAAAGCGAATCTTCATGCTCCCTCTTGTTGACCTACATCTTATTTCACCTTTTGGTGCTTCATGAATTTGAAATGGGATAGGCTCCCACTTATGGATAATATCAAGAACTTTATTGCGAATTGGAATGTTAAATTTATTGCTCAAGAGTTTGATAGGGTCATGCATGAACCCAAAAAAGTAAGCACTTCCCCTCTAGCTGAAGCTTCATTGACCTTTTTCCTGGATTATTCAAAGATACTCCTTTTGAGAATTCCTCAACCTTGTTTGCATCCACATGTTTTGCTAATATATATAATGTTTTGGGAGTGATTTTAATACTCCACATGCAACGAGGAGCTAAGTACTCGACCTGAAACTAGGAGGTAATGTGATCTTCATAAACTATGTAGATCTTATCTTTGCAAACTAATATCTTCACTTTACTCAACGTAGACACACAAGAGTTACTTTGATCGTTCTCAGGCATATATCAAAACCGCACACCTCTCAAAAAAAAGTGATCACACTCAGAATATTCCACCAACAATGCCTTCTTAAACCCTTCTTTCGACGATCTCGAGAGAGAGTTATGTTCAATGTAATGAAGAACACTCACACAAAACACATAGATTAAGCTTAAAAGTTTGGAAAACTGTATAAGACTATATAAAAACAAGTAAAAGTGGAATCAATACAAAGTAGTCCCTAAGCGAGAAGAACCACTTGTGGCAACACATAGCTAGAAAGGCTAGTAGTGTCTATCTAACACACAAGATAGATATGGTGCATCCAAATTTGGAAGGAAGTAAGTAGCGGGTTAGCATATGTAGGGGGCTTGGGTGAAACGCAAATTGGGAGCTTATGAACCCAACGTGTAAAATAGTTTTATTCATTTGACAATTTGGACCTAAAAAAGGGAGGTAATTCGTCAATGAACTTTCACATGGAAAGTGAAATGTTGATGAATAGACGTTTTGATTTTGAATTTAGCATGGTGGAAAGATAGAATTTTGAGACTTATGCTTTGAAGTAAAGATGGTTGGAGTCTAGAGTTGGCGCTTGACTTTCAACACTCCCTTTCAAGCTTAACTTTTGATAGGTTTCCGAGCTCTTTTAGTCCAATGAGTTGTTTCCAAGCCTTCTCTATCTAAATGGTAATATATCTTAATGTGTTTAGTTCGTCAATCTATGAAAAGGGTACATAGCATGACTTGATTTTGTTTCTTCTACCTAGGGATTATGAACACGATTTGCATTGGAAATTGCATTTCAACCTATGACGTAGGTTGTTCATGCCCTTGATCATGCTTCATAAGTTAGGTCTTCATCTTGGTCATGCTTCATAAGATATCTTTCAATGTATCGTCGAGATTAGGGCTTTGTTGATCAAATACATAGCTATGGTAGCTATATCATCCCAATAAAACTCTACATTCACTTAACGCACCTTGGACTTTCTACCTAAGTGATATAATTCGCACACGTTCTTCATGTTTTGAGTTTGGAAATTAGAAATCCCTTGCCCATTGCCCTTTGTCTACATATCTTTCATTATTTGAACATTAACATGCCCTATTGTTTTGTGCCATAGGTCCAAGAATGAAATCTTCTTGGATCACAATGAAAATGTAAAGTGAGCTTCATTACGATTTACCTCGAATGTAAAAAGTGTTCCTTCCTTGTTTCCTTTGGCAATGATTTTTATAGTATTTGTTAGGATTCTTGAGAAGGAGACCCTTCTCAGTGAGCTTCACTTGATAGCCTATTTCAACCATCTTCCAAGCTTTATAGCCTATTTCAACCATCTTTCCAACTCATACAAGGTTCTTGTTTATGGTTGGTACAAAAACTATCTATGTATCAAGCATTATCTATCTTTTGCATTTTTTTAGCCATACATTATTCATTTCTAGTAGGTTTTCATAACTACAATTTGATGTAGATTGACATAGGTGCCTTAGAGTCCATAATTTCACCATGGACCTAGTTTTTTTTTGTTTTCATATCTCTTTTTAGAATTGCATTGCAAAGTGTCGTAGCTTTGCATATACAATGCACCCATCTCTATGTTTCAATCCTCAAATACACTTGGATTATTATGCCAATCACATAGAGAAATGCATTGCTTTTCCCAACCATATGCCTCTATATATAGTTCGCTCCAAGGCACTCCCTAAGATGGCAGGTGGATACTAACCATCCAGGTGTCGGCCATGTAACTACATGTGTGCCATGTTTCCTAGTTAATTGGCTTTAAGTCAAGTGGATACTTCTAGAAGGCTCTAGAGCGCTTGGAGTAAAAAACTCTTCCATGAATCTTATAGGACTTAAACCCAATACCTCTTCCTTAACATCCATATAAGTTAACCCCTAGGACAAGCACCTTTTCTTGTCTAGAGAGCATAAGAACCTTTGCTAAAGTCTACGCTCAAGACCTCTATCCTACACTTGAATAACCAAATGGTGTCTCATCTTAGATCCATTTAAACCTATCAGAATCTCATGTCATAATCTTCCTTTGTAACATTCTTCCCTCTTGGAGAACTTTTTCATTCTAAATAATAGAGCTATAAAAATATTATAGGCATCTCTAGAGCCTCATGTACAAATTTTACATGATCATCTTTCTGTGTTGTTTCTCCATACCCTTTCCCTTAATAAGTCTCATAAAAGATCATCCAAAAGGTGGGAAACGAAAGGAAACCATCCGGGTGGTGCTTAGTATCTCCCATATAATCATAAAATTTGGAAAACATATGATACTTTTTCAAAAGGGTAAAAAATTCCCTCTTGCATGATCTCGACTTTTCTTCTCTGTGTGAAAAAGCATAAAAATTGTTGCAGAAGGACTTTTGCATCTTCAAATGGTTGTGCCCTCACGGTTAGTGCAACCACCTCCTATGTGAATGGTCGTGCGTTCGATACCCATTAACACTACTTTTGTCCCCTCCCACATGATGATTTGGATGCGAGTTCATGGAACTTGTAGAACTAATCAAATACCAAAATACCCATCCTTGTGTAACTCCATGGTTATAGCATCAAATTCGCCATGAGTGCTTTCAAGAAAAATGCCCATGTAGACTTCTCAATTTTTTTGCTATTGTATGCTTCCATGGAGTCAAAGGAGTCTACGATTTGAATGAATAGTGGAAATTAACTTTCACATACTCACATGCTCCTATTCGATAGGATGTCTGTTTGCATAGCAACATGTCATGGGTTTGATATCTCCCAGTGTACTTGTCCACTTTGAAGGCATCAATTCTTCTTTCTATGCAAAAGCATTACATGAACAACTTTGGAAAATGATGGAGTGGAAACGTGTGATGTTTGTCCAAAAAATGTTGTGCCTTTGATCATAGATGTTATCCTACAAGAGAGAGAGATGTTGAGCATAATGGAGATATTTTGAGGACAATGAACGGTCTTATCAAGATCTTCATGAGAAGTTAAGATGATGAGCCTTCACAAGGTCTTCATGGAAGCTTTGGCTCTGATACCAATGAAGCATTACAATGACCACACAGAGAGATGTGTCTCTTTTACGTCCCAAACATATGCCTCCATATATAGCTCTCTCCAAGGGACTGCCTACTATGGAAGGTGGATAGTAACCTTCCAAGTGTTAGCCATGTAAGTACATGTGTGCCGAGTGTCCCAGTTAATTGGAATCAACACAAGTGGATGCTTCTAGTAGGCTTTAGAGCTCTTGGGGCAAAACACTCACCCATGAATCTCATAGCACTTGAACCTAAGATTGTTTGCTTCTCATCCATATAACTTAACCATCATGCTAAACAGCTTTGCTTGTCAAGAGATCATAAAGACATTTTCTTAAGTCTATTCTCAAGACATCTTCTCTACACTTGAATGACCAAGTAATGTCCGATCTTTCTCTACACTTGAATGACCAAGTAATGTCCGATCTTAGATCCGTCTAAACCTGTCAAACCCTCATGTTGTAAACTCGTTTATGACAAGAGTCCTCTATTTAATCTTACTCTTCTTGCTGCTCTTCCTCTTCGTATCTAAATTTACTCTCCATTGATTTGACTTTGAATTAATGATGAGGCTTTGGAAGCACTAAAATTTTCTCTTTCTGTAGTTGAAATTCTTCTTATTCGCTTTCCTCTTGAGCTAGCTCATAGAATGGTTGAGTTAGTCAAACCCTTCCATTCGACATCATCCATTAGACCGTTAAGTATGTGTGCCATTATGTTCTTGAGTTTCTTTCTACATGATAAATTATTAAATCCTCCTTGTATAGAAAATTGAGTAACTTATAACGCCACTCTCTCTCTCTCTCATACACAGACACACTGAAGAATATACACGTACATTTGCACTCATACACACAGAGAGGCTGTGGTCGTCCTCAAAAGTAAAAGTTGACGAGGAAAGGGTTGCGTAAGGCGCCATGAGAACAAAAACCTCTTTTCAAGTACTGGACTCACCTTGTCACCCATTGAGACGTGTTTCTAGTTGTACAGAAGTCTGCGTATTTGTGTACGTGGCTGTTAGTAATAAAAAGGACGAGAGAATGCCTCATGATTATTTGCTGATAAAGAGAGCTGAACTAAGCGATGTAAATAGCACATGTTTTTGAACGACTCATGATGCCTGAATGTGAGATGCAGATTTGTACCTTGACTATGGAGGATTTGTACCTTTGACTTGTGGCACAAAGGGAAAACAACATGTGGAAGAGCACTAAACAGACGGACATACGAGCTCTTTCAAGGATTGGAGTAACAGAAGTAGGTGACACTTCAAAGGTTATCAAGGACAGGTGCTATATATATATATATATATATATATATATATATATATATATATATATATATATATATATATATATATATATATATATATATATATATATATATATATATAAGTAGTAAAGCTTATCTGTAAAGACCTAGAATTGGGCAAAGGACGTAGTTTGCATAAAGTTGGACATTGATAAAGATGTTCAATGTGCTTAATTATCAACCCTCAAAAGAGATGAGTGGTTCTTGATGCACCAGGTTGTAGCTTTCCCATCATGAGGAGAAGCCATGTTGTGAGCCCTTCAGTTTTGGTTGGGTTTTGGCTACACTTGGATTAGTTATTTGTGATAAATTCTAAAAATGTTATTCATCTTTGGATGTAACGTTTAGGTTAGATAGAATGACAAATGGTAAAATATATTTAAGATATATTCTGAAGGAGAATTACCAAGACCCCATAGTCTGGGGTTTGAGAAAGTAGTAGGTACCTCTAGCTTGGAATCCCTTGGAAGGCTATCACTCTCATGCATAGGGATCCAATGCTGGTTCCCCTTGTAAAATGATAAAACAAATATTCCATGCTATATTTCCTATTTAACTAAGTATTCCATCATATTTATCAGGTCACTCGACCATCCTCTCTCGATTGAACACATCTAAGTGGCTTTGCACATTCTAAGGTGGTTAATGGCAGGCTAGGCCTTAACGATTGTTTACATACACATATACATAAATTCATACATACATATATACATGCATACATACACGCATACATACATACATACATGCGTATATACATACGCATACACATACATACATGCATACATAGATGCATACACATACGCACACACACACACATACACACACATGTATATGTGTGTACCTCCTGTTGTACCTTAGTACTGCTATGTTATGCAGCTTAAGCTCTTGGGTTAGCTTCTCTCAATATCTAAATCTTATCTCCGTATTCAAAGTCCAAATTTATATAGATCTATGTTTTAATAGAGATTGACTGATGCAAAGTCCCACTTCCATTATCTATTGTTTAATACATGTTGCTCACTTTTTTGTACTTTAATTCTCTATATTGATGTGAACTGAAAATTATGGATCAAAGGGGAGAGAAACAACACATGGAGAAGTTTTGAGAAGTTAAACGAAGAGTCCTATAATTTGAATCATGCATTGTTTGTGGCAAAAGTAGGCCCTTGTGAAAGAGATATATATTCTTTCTTGGAAAGAGAGGTGTTTCTCCAAACCAACTTCTTTAATACCCCTCAATCGAGAACCAAGTAGAGTCATTTTTCTTCAAACGACGGTATATTCTCTTGAGTCATTTTTCTTCAAACGACGGTATATTCTCTTGAGTCATGATAGATGTAGTAAAAGATTTCCATGTTTAATATTCCCTCAACCCATTTAACATGTTATTAAGCTTTATATCTTCATTGTTAATGCATCAATAACATATTTCACCTAATAAATATAATAACTGATTAATTACCATGCCTTCTTCTTCACTATTCTCAGCAAATAATCTTTCTAGGACTTTCAAGATTCTTTACTGGTTTTCAAACCTTTTATTTGTCCAAGCATAGTATTGAAAATTATATATGATATAATGAATAGCATCCTTCTACCTTTTCCGATCCACTGTTTCTCATTTGCACTATTTGCTTGTGCAGGTGTGTCTAGCAATATTCGCTTAACATCTATACGTTTTATTAATACCCAAATGACTTTAGATATAAGATATGATTCCATTTAAATTTCTAGATGGGATATAATTTCTCCCATCGGATAACGCTTTAAAAGATGCGTTCAAATAGATCTTCATGAAAGTTTTATGAAGTCTCTGGCACTAAAATGTTATGTTTACAAGCTTAACATCAAATTCAGCATCCAGATGTGATGGAACCATCCACTTTATTCAAAATATAAAACATATGCTATGAAATTTATGAGATAAATCCAATCTAGAAACTTCAAAGAAAAAGTATTGAGCCCGTTGATTGTAGAAATTAAAGGATAAAAGAGTCTCAAAGAAAGAGTTGTCCGAAACAATAAGACAATGTTAAATTATAGTTAATAACTAGTTTTTAGAAAAGATGGAGTATAACGTTAGAAAGATTAACATGAAATCAAGGTATCAAAACCTCTTGGAAACCTACAAAAAAGTAGTTTTCAAGACTCTCCAACTTGAAAGCAATAGGTATAAAACTAAAAAAGTGATTATGAACCCTGTACATCTTGAAATGATCAGAGATACTAGACCCGCTCCAAGCAAAAACACTAAAAAATACAATATATACAATGAGATTTGATATCACAAATAGATATATGTTATGTTGCTTGAAAGACAAGAAACACTTGATAGAGAATAGATATTTATAAACACGTGTTTTCATGATTAGGTGGATTTTTTGTGTACAATGAGACATCACAAAAATCATTTTAGAGCAATAGAAATCACTCAGTTTTGAAACCTAGAATAAGACAACGAATATTTTTATTCAGAGGTTGTCAACACAACTTACTGCTCTTCTACAAATAGAGACCACTACTTTGATCCCACCTTTTAAACTTTTTAAATCTCTACATGCGTATACCTAAAATCCATACACCTAAAATATAAATTTAGAACTTTTATTTACTTAGGAAATGAGTTCAAAGGCTAGAAAGATCTAACTTTGGTGCTCCCAAGAAATTAAAGATCTCAAAAAAGACACAATTTTCACTCTTACATAGTGAACCAAGGAACTTTTACATATCCATAAGTATTGAATTTTTGATACAATTGTGCGTTTTTCTACCTATGTGTTTTCAACCAACCACATTCTATGAGGATTATGGTTACACATCCTTCCTCTGAAATCTATTGGTACATTTGGCAAGACTTGATGCTTGACCAAATAGCAAGGCTTTACCACATATCCATGTTTTTTATGAGTCTTGAAGTGCACATGAACACCCCTTGTAAACGTCATAGACTTTAACACTTGAGATAAAAGTAAAGGAAAAGGATTGAGGGAATCTCCTGACATTACTAGTCATGCATCACAACTACTTAGTGTTTGGAATTATATCAATCACCACCAAAGGAAGAGGAACACTTTTAGGTGAAAGAATTTCAAAATTCAAATTCATTTATGAGTATAAATAAGGGTGATTCTTAGTCAAGGGGAATGATAGAGAAAGATAGGCCATTGAGCCTCATGGTTGAGCTTGCATTTAGCTCACATGTGTATGAGTAAGTTCACCTCATATCCTTTGTATCATACATTCATAATCATATACATTTTGAGTCATTAGTGCAAGATAATCTCTATCTATTGTTGTCTACTGCCATCTCATCATTTGGATGAATTTGATCAATCAATTTCTCTATGTGTACTTAATCTTTTGACTTACCCAAACTTGGGATATTTAGTATGATGCGTTTAGCTACTTCATACCAATTTTCACTTCATTTGGATCATTAGAGCTTGATTTATGATCTCTCCAAGCTACCTATGTTTGCACACTCTCATCCTCCTAAAAAGTTGGGATTACGCCTCTGACTTCTGAATATCATTTCTCATCATATAATCGCTCTAAATTAGTGAAATAACTTAGCTAAGGTCATAAAATAGATCTTTCTAGAAGCTCTTGGGTCAAATGTCATCAAAGAGTGAGAATTGAGCATTTTTGTGAGAGGTTCAAGTCCAAAAATAGCAAGTTTTTAGAAGTTCCTTATCTTGAAAGTTATCTGTTTTGGCACAACTATTGGGAAATGATGCTTCAAGGTACATAGTGGGTCTAAATGAATATTTTAGAAGATAAAGGTGTGTACTAAGTTACTCTAAAGTCACACTTGAAGGTGTAGAGCAGGATTATTGCAAGACCACCTCATCTTTGGAGTGTATCCAACCATCTCCTCATAGTGGTATCATAGCTACATCAAATCAACATGGGAGATGGATTACCTTCATCCATTGACAAATTATATCAAGGTAATTACTCAGCATGGTCACTTAGAATGAAAGCATATCTTTAAGGTAGAAACCTCTATGGTTACATTTGTAGAGATGAGATGATGTCAATCCTTAGAAGCAAAGGGAAACCCACTCAAGGAGAACAAGAAAGGTTAGCAAATTGGTGCTCAAAGGATGCTCTAGCTAGGTCTTATATTCTCAACTAAGTCTCTGATTCCACACATTACAAGCTTTAAGACCTCACAAGAGACATGGAATGCCCTTGAAGCATTCTTTTCATCAAGCACTAGAGCTAGGAAGAATAAAATCTAGATGGAATTCACCACACTGAAGAAGACGCCCAAGAAAAGTGTGATTGACTTTGTCACAAAAATGGACTTAGATCAACTTGGAAGCTTTGGAGAAGTCATTGAAGAGAAGAAGATAGTGAGACAAGTAATAAATAGAATCAAGGCAGATGATAGATGGGAAGCTTTCACCACAACAATGGACTTGTACATGGACATGCAAGTACCTAATTTCAACATTCACATGGGACAATTGTTCAGTCATGAAGCAAAGCTTGTAAAGAATGGTGACAAATAAAAAGGTAAACCATCCTCTGCCCTATACATTGATAAGAATAAAAGTAAAGATAACAAAGGAAAAGGCAAAAGATGTGATGATGAAGGTAGGACCTCCCAAGCAAATTTTGTAGGTAGAGGTAGAGGTACAAGAGGAAGAGGCAGAGGAGGTAGACCAAGCAAGGGGAGATTTCAAAGCTCTTCCCCATGTGCCATATGTGGCGTAACTAATCATACAACTGAGAACTGTTTCACGAATCCCATAAATCAAAGAGGAAAAGGCTTCAATAGAGGAGGCTATGGAAGTACAAGAGGTAGACCAAATAACTTCGTTACAATGACAACAATTTCAAAAATACAAATCATCAATGAGAATATAGAGGAAGGAGAGCATACAACAATTATACTGAAGAGAAAACACAAGAGGACTCACTTGTATTGATGAACATGACTATGAAGCAAGGAAAAGCAGATGAACATGTATTTTATATGGGCTCTAGTTGTTGGAATCATGTAGGAAGGAATGTGGCTCTACTATCAGACTTAGAAGATCCACGAAATAGACATGATGTTCAAACAGGAGATGACACTAGGAACTCAGTGCAAAACATTGAAAATGTGAAGACTCATTATGGAAATATGAATCTAGTTAGCAAGGTACTTTATGTACTTACCTTAACAAAGAATCTCATAATTGTTGGAAAAATTGTTGAGAAAGGATTGCACATAAGGTTCATAAGGAATGAAGCATTGGTTGAAGATCCACAACAGGGATTCAAAAGAATTGCAAAAGGAGAAAAGACAGGTAGACTCTTTGCATTTGAAATCTGAGACACTAGAAATATAGCTCTATTCAATTATGGAGGTCAAACCCAATTACAATTAGAAATGTGGCATAAACAATAAGCTCATATAGGCGAAAAAAATATGAAGCAAATGTGTAGGGATCAAAGTGTGCTTGGGATACCTAATATATCCAAGCAACATATGATATACAAGTGGAGTGCTTGTCAACTTGGAAAACCACATAGACAACCCTTTATGAAGAAAGGATGCATCCATGATGACTTGTTGGAGCTAGTCCACATAGATGTTTGGGGACCTAGCAAGGAGCCATCAATTTCAAGGTCCAAGTACTATGTATCTTTTATTGATGATTGTATTGGATGGACCATTCTATACTTTATGAAGCACAAGGATGAAGTAGTCAATTGTTTCAAGAAGTACATTGCTCTTGTTGAAAATCAAATAGGGAAAACATTAAACAGGCTAAGGTCAAATGGAGGGGGAGAATATTACTTCCATAAGTTTCATGCATGTATCCAAGATAAAGGCATCAAGAGAGAGATCACAACTAGGTACACTCCAGAACAGAATGGAGTAGCATAAAGGAGGAGTAGGACCACAATTGAATCTGCAATGTCCAAGCTTAATGAGAAAAAATACCCAATTATTTGTGGGAAAAGGCTGTATCTACAACCACCTATCTCATTAATAGACTCCCATGAAAGGCATTAGATGGGATGAAACTATATGAAACATGGAATGGAAGAAGAACTAGTCCTGATCATTGCAGGATATTTGAATGCATAGCCTATACACATATTCCATCATAAATCAGAGGTAAAATGGCTCCTATTTATTGGGTATGAACTAAATAAAAAAGGGTATAGGTTATACAATCCAAGTACTAAAGGTTTTATTGTTAGTAGAGATTTTTTCTTCGATCAGAACAATTCTTGGTTTGAAGATAATTGCAAGAAATTCAAGCTACCTTATGACCTAGAGGAGGATTTCCCAATGTTACAGAAGGTAAATGATCACCTACATGAAGAGTCAAGTGATTCTGATGAGGATCAAAAGACACCAAGGAGGAATATCAAGGCTTGGAATAAAAAAGGTAAAGAAAAGATGCAAGATTTGAGAGATGTTGCAAAATCTTCTCCACAAATAATAAGAAGATCAACTAGCCAAGAAAGTAAGATAGAAAGGTATGGATTCGACACCTCTCTAGTCACTAAACACTCAATCTATATTTCTCAAGATATCAAGTCAAGAGAACCATCAACCTTTGAAGAGACTAAGAAGAAATCAGAGTAGAGAGAAGCAATGAAAGAAGAGATAGAAGCCCTTCAAGAGAATCAGACATGCGATTTGGTTCCTAAGAAGCCATCCATGAAGATAATTGGATCTAGATGGATCTATAAGGTAAAGGAAAACTCAAATGGATCAGTTAATACATATAAAGCAAGGCTTATGGAAAAAGGGTTTGCTCAAACCAAAGGCATAGATTATGAGGAGACTTCCTCTCTAGTGGCAAAGATGCCTACAATCAGATTGCTAATGAGTACAAGTGCTTTAGAGAATTGGAACATAAATCAAATGGATGTAAAAAATGCATTCTTGAATGGTTGGATTTCAAAGGAAGTGTACATGGCACAACCTCCTGGATTTGTAGATCATTCCCACCCTAAGTATGTGTGTAACCTCAAGAAAGCTCTATATGGATTGCAGCAATCTTCTAGAGCTTGGAACCATAGATTAGTTACATTCTTGCGGGACAAAGTATTTCAATTGAGCAAGGCTAATTCATCACTTTTCATTAAGAAAAGTAAGTCTAAAGTAATATACTTGTTTATAAATGCAGATGATATCATTCTTACAGGTGATGATGCTAATGGAATCAGATAGATCAAAGCCCAAATGAAGGAAAAATTCAAGAAAAGTGATCTTGGATTGCTCACTTACTTTCTTGGCTTGGAAGTAGATTACAGAGATCAAGGAATCTTCCTTACACAAAGGAAATATCTTAAAGGTATGCTTACAAAGTTCAAAATGCAAGACACTAAGGTTGCATGTACTCCCATGGAGGTCAACTACAAGCTAAGTGCTCATGAAGGAGAACTTATTGAAGACATCGCAAGCTACCAAATTCTAGCTAGAAGCTTGCACTATGCTACCCTAACTAGGGTGGATTTTGTTATGGAGTAAGTCTGCTTAGCCAATTCATGCACACTCCTAGGAAACCTCACATGGATGCATCCAAGAAGATGTTGAAATATTTGAAAGGAACAGTCAATGAAGGTTTATATTGCTCGTACACACCTGATTTGAATGAAAATCTATTCACTAATGTAGACTAGGTAGGTTTCAAAGATCATAGAAGAAGCACATCAGGATACTTACCATTTGCACATAGAAAGCTCCTATCTTGGTCTTCAAAGAAGCAACCTACAGTTGCTCTTTCCTCAACTAAAGCTGAATAGAGAGGGCTAGCAAATCCAACACAAGAAGCTATTTGGATCAAGCGCTATACATAGATCTAGGGTTGGATTTTGGTACTCCATTTATATTTGGAGATAACATGAGATCACTTCATTTAGCTGCTAATCCTATCTTTCATGTCAGCACTAAGCATATAGAAGTCCATTATCATTTTGTTAGGGAAAATATTGTGATGAAGGAGATACAACTGTCCTATGTATCGACTAATATACAATTTGAGAATATGATGACCAAATCATTCGATGGAAGCAAGCTAAACATGTTTAAATCCATGATTGGATTGCAAGAGATATCCAAGGATTGAAGACTCAAGCATCTTAGGCATGAGAGCGAGCTATTGGTACATTTGACAAGCCTTGATGCTTGAACACATAGCAAGGATTTACCACATATCCATTTTTTTTTATCACTCTTAAAGTGCACATGAACACCCCTTGTAAAATTCACAGACTTTTAACTCTTGAGATAAAAGTAAAGGAAAAGGATTGAGGGAATCTCATGACATTACAAGTCATGCATCACAACTACTTAGTGGTTGGAATCAAATTAATCACCAGCAAAAGAAGAGGAACACTTCTAGGTGGAGGAATTTAAAAATTCAAATTCATTTATGAGTATAAAAAAGGAGTGATTCTGAGTCGCAAGGAATGCAAAGAAAGATGAGCCATTGAGCCTCATTTTTGAGCTTACATTTACCTCACATATGTATGAGTAAGTTCACTTCATCTCCTTCATATCATACATTCATAATAATATACATTTTGACTCATTAGTGCAAAATAATCTCGGTCTATTGTTGTTGGCTGCCATCTCATCATTTTAGTGAATTTGATCAATCAAGTTCTCTGCGTGTACTTAATTTTTTGACTTACTTTGACCTGGGATAGGTAGAATGATCACTCTAGTTGCTACATAGAAATTTTCATATCATTTAGATCATTGAAAGCATACATGCATGAAGATTACCTAGAGCTTGTCCATACAGATGTATGGGGACCAAGTAAGGATTCCTCAATTTCTGGATCAAGGTATTATGTATCTTTCATTGATGATTTCATTAGATGGAATATCTTATATTTTATAAAGCACAAAGATGAAGTATCCAGTTGCTTTAAAAACTATCTTGCACTTGTTGAGAATCAAACAAGAAGAACTCTAAAGAGACTAAGGTCCGATGGAGGAGGTGATTACTTCTCAAATGAGTTTGATGCATTCTTGCAGGATAGAGGAATCTAAAGAGAAATTACAAAAAGGTATACCCCTGAGCAAAATGCAGTGGCAGAGAGCAGGAATAGACTAATTGTTGAAACAACCAGGTCAATGCTAAATGAGAAAAATTACCTAATTATTGTTGGGAAGAAAGTGTATTTACTGCCACTTATCTTGTAAATAGGTTGCCATCCAAATCCATTGATGGGATGACCCCATATGAAGCATGGCATGGTAGAAGAGCTTCACGTACTTGATCATTGTAGGATCTTTGGATGTGTTGGTTATGTCCATATCCCTTCTCAAATTAGAGGTAAGCTAGACCCTAAGGTAGGGAAGTGCATCTTCAAAGGGTCTGACTTGAATCAGAAAGGATACAGGCTCTATAATCCTTCCAACAAAGGATTTATGGTCAGTAGAGATGTCTTTGATGAGAATGATTATTGGTTTGAAAGTGAATGCAAGAAAGTAAAGCTACCTTATGACTTGGAAGAGGAATTTCCAAGCCTCAACAAGGAGGAGCCAAACCAGATTGAAGACATCAAATTAGATGATGAAGAAATCATCAACCTAGAGGAATTCAAGACATGGAAGTCCAAAGGCAAAGTAAAAATGAAGAAGTTGCCATTGTTTCTCATTTGTACTATTTTCTTGTGTGGGTGTGTCTAACAATATTCGCTTCACATCTATACGTATTACTAATACCCAGATAGCTTTAGATATAAGATATGATTCCATTTAAAACTCTTGATGGGATAATTTCTCCTATCTGATAACGTTTTAGAAGATGTGCTCAAATAGATCATCATGAATGTTTTATGAAGTCTCTGGCACCAAAATTAACATCAAATTGAGCATCTAGATGGGATGGAACCATCCAAGTTCTTAAAAAATATCAAACATATTCTATCAGATTTACAAGATAAACTATCTATAAAGTTCAAAGAAAAATTGAGCCTATTGATCGTAGAAATTCAACTATAAGAGAGTATGAGAGAAAGAATTGTTCAAAACAATAACACAATGTGAAATTATAGGAAAAAACAAGTTTTTATAGAATATGTGGTACAATGTTAGAAAGATTAAGATAAAATCAAGGTATCAAAACCTCTTGGAAACCTACGAAAAAGTATTTTTCAAGACTCTCCAACTTGAAAACAATAGGTAAAAAACTCACAAAGTGATTATGAACTCTGATACATCTTAAAATTATCAAAGATAGTAGACCACGTCCAAGCTAAAACATTAAACATTACAATATAAACAATGAGATCTGATATCACAAATAGAGATATGTTGCTTGCAATAAAAGAAACACTTGATAGAGAATAGATCTTCAAAAACACGTGTTTTCATGAATTTGTGGATTTTTTTTTGTACAATGAGAGTTGTCAGAAACTCTTTTCTAGAGCAATAGACATCACTCAATTTGGAGACCTAGTCTTATAGAATCAATCTTTTTATTGAGAGGTTGTCAACACAACTAACTACTCTTCCACAAATAGAGACCACTACTTTGATCCCACCCTTTAAACTTTTTAATTCTCTGTATGTGTATGCCTAAAGTCCATACAACTAAAATATAAATTCAGAGCTTTCTATTTACTTAGAAAATGAGTACAAAGGCTAGAAAACGTTAACTCAAGAATCACGTGAATAACCTAAGGAAGGCATCCAATAGCATCCTTAGTGATTACATATAATAGAGATAAATGCTAATGTGCTAGAGTCAAATCATAGCCCCATTGAGGATGATGACGTAGTGGCTCATATTGTCAATGGATTCATAAATGATGAAAGATGGGCCCTTGATTACATCATCCTTAGTGAGGGATTCACTAACTCAAATTGAGCGATTGAGAGCACTAATGATCATTGGAAAAATTAACATTGAATGATCAACCAAGGTAAAGGATGCAAAAGCTTTCCACACATGTAACATTGAGAGGCCCCAGAAGAAGAAATGGTGAAGGTAGAAGTCTAGATAAATCATAGGCAAACCAAGGATAGATGAGAGGTTCAAATCAAGGCTTAAGACCAAGAGCAGGAGGCAAAGGTCGTGAAGGAAAAGGAGTAGGTCAAGGAAGAGACCGATTTAGTGAGAAGTGCTATGTATGTAGAAATTTATGGCAGATGCAATAAATTGTTGGTACAAAAATGCATCCAATGAAAACAAAAATTGACCCTTGCTTCAACATTTCGTATGAAGAATGGAACACTTTGCAAAGCAGATGTCTCGCCTCGGATCGGCACAAAGTTTGCCTTCTCATGGGACACGACACGTCGAGCTCGCTTGGACTCAAATGGCACAACGGGAATTGCCTATCAAAAATCCGGAACATCAAAGAAAGGATGGACTATCAAGTTAACCTCAACAAGAAGTGGTTCCTGTCATGGACGCAGCTTCGGTGGGACATGAAGTTCATGGCTATCTGGCACCCCCTCATAGAAATCAAAAAGTCTGTCCTCTTATGGCGAATTCTTCATCATGGAATCTGGACCAACCTTAAGGCTAGCAAATTTTGTGGGATTCCTCCCTGGTGCAAACGCTGCTACCGGGCTATTGAAGATGTTTCACACATCTTCTTTACGTGCCCCAACTCCAACAGACTCTGGCAGATGGTTGGAAAGAAAATGAGACTTCAGAAACATCTCACTTGGCAGCAGGCCCTGCTCGGAGAAGCGATTGGCTGCTCTGCGACTCTCTGAAATGCCATCAGAGGGGAGTTCCTATGGAAAATCTGGCGGGAAAGATGTGCTTTCAACTTTGGTGACTCCCCCAAAGAGTGGGCAATTGAGAAATCGCTGGTCCTCCTTGGCAAAAGGATTGTTAACTCTAAGAAATCCCCCCCTCTTCAGACATCATCAAGTACTCCTTTTGATCAATAACAAGCTAAAACCCAAGTGGGCCCCTCATGAGGGTGATGAGAGGGTGATTAACCTTCTTTGTAATACCATGTAAGCTCTGTAAAAGATTCCCTTGCTTTGTGGGATTTGGGGGGTCCCATGGGCACTAGTCCCCTTCTCTTGTACTTTTCTTTATTTAATTCAAGTTTGGGAGAGTAGGCTAATGCCAAACTTCCTTTATATTAAAAAAAAATGAAAACAAAAATAAAATAAAGGTAATTATGATTTCACTTCAAACACAACAAACAAAATGCAAGATTGCTTGAAATTATGAATGGTAGTGGCACAAAAGCAAGGATGCATTCAATTTCGTACAAGTGGAGTGATTGTATCGGCAAGACAAGTCTTAAAGAAAGGTTTTTTGTAGTTAATCCACTAAAAATACATAAGGGAATTTAGAAACAAGAGATGATATAGAGAATAAGGTCACGCACATAGGATATTATTTAACACTTAATATCTGTCAAAGTTCAAATTTTTTCAAATTCTTGCATGTTTTGGTGCACCTCTAAACGTTTTGACCTAATTACTAATCATTTGATTTTTAACTTGAATTAAGGAATCGGAGTAGGGAACAAGAAATCCATTTTGTTTTTGGTGCACTTCCAAACGTTTGGACCTAGTTACTTATCATTAGGAAAACCAAACACCATGAAGCCTCAGTATCATTTGGGTTATAACTTTAACTAGGAAATCAGAATGAGGAAAAAGAAATCCATTTTGGTTTTGGTTGCAAGAAGTTCGCTTCTTGGAATTCATTCATGTGAAGAAGAAAGAGATTTTGGACCAACGTGTTCAACAATAAAAACATCATAACAACTTTAAAAAGGATTGGATAAGATGAGACAAAATTGTTGATATATTTAGGTAGTGATGTGTGTGAACACTCTAGGACCGCCGGGGCACGTTTTTCCCTCTTTAGGAGGTTTTTTCCCCCCGGCTTGTATATATGCCTATTGCTCTAATGGGCTACTTATCTTTGTACATTCTCTAGTAGTACATTCAGTATTGTGTGTTGTGCTTCAAGCTTCTTTCGTGTGTTGTTTGCGTGCTTCTGCAGATGTCTAACTCCAACAATTGGTATCAGAGCAAGTCGTGGCTTCATCTAGGGCACCGTCCACACTCCTCCAGTTGCAGTCTCAGAATCGCACGAATTTTGATGAGCATACTCAGCGTGTTTTTGAGATCAAAACTAGCTTCGCTCTGTAGTGTCGAAATCGTGATCTAAGATCGTTTTGGCCTCTGAACGCACTAGTGTAGTGCTTGTGCAGGCTATTTAGGCTTTTTGTGCCAAAGGTATATACCAGTTTCTATTCGCCAATATAAGCGTCTCAAAGTCTGCTACAGGTCTAGCGGAATTTGTCTGGGCAATTCTGTTCAACTTTTTGAGGTACAGTCAATTTTTTGTATCAAGGTATTTTAGTCACCGGCCATGGCTGAAAGCACTCATGTATTCCGTATGTTGGATATTGAGGATAAGTTGGATGGTACCAACTACCCATTATGGGCTTATATGATGCGACATGTGTTGGTTGCAAAAGGATTGTGGAACATTGTGCAGGGTGTCGAAAAATGTCATATCACACCTACAACTGTTACAACTGCAGGTACTGAAGGTGATGTAGAAGGTGTCGAAGATGATGATATTCTACATATTCCTGTTCCTGCTGCGGTTTCTACTGCACCTACTACAGAGCAGATTCGCTAGGATGGCAAAGATGCCCAAGTACATGCATTGAAAGCTTTGTCTGTCAAACATGCCATTATTCCTCACATTCGCTCTTGCATAATAGCTAAGGATGCTTGGGATACACTTACCACAATGTCATTGTACCAAGCTAGGAATGAGGCTCCTGTTGCTTACCTCCTAAAACAGTTGGAGAGTGAGCACATGAATGAAGGTGATTCTATGGACAGTTTCCTAACGAAGATCAAAGAATTGAAGGAACAGTTGATTTCTATTGATGAGGTTATACCAGATAGCTCACTTGTGCAGACCGTTCTGAATGGTCTTCCTGATTCATATCAAAGTTTTGCTTCTACTTTTCGGTTGATGATGAAAGGCAATCCAAATGCCTTATCATTTGAGGAGTTAGTCTCTGTTCTGTTGGAGGAAGATTAGTCTACCCAGAACAGGTCCATTATGCGTGTTGTAGATCAAGCTTTCCTGGGTAGTCAGAAGGGCAAAGGAAAATGGAGCTCTTCTACTAGTAAGGAGAAATCTATAAATGCTGCACATTCGAAGAAGGAAGATAAAGATGAGAAGAAATCAAAAAAGCAGAAATTGTTTTGCAAGTACTATAAAAGGAATGATCATATCATAAAGAATTGTCCAAAACTGGCTGCTAAAGAGGCAAAGAAGAAAGAGGCTGGAATGGTTGTTGCAGAGGCCTCTACACCAAAAATAGAGTCTGCCAATCTTGTGCAAGAAGAAGAATGGGTGTTTACTACTGTGTGCAAGTTTCACCCATCTTCTCATGAGCAGTGCATGTCTATAGTAGACTCAGATGTTTGGTATTTTGACACTGGGGCAACCAAACATATTACCTCGAAGCACAGTTTCTTCTCTTCACTCGAGCCTGCCCCTACAGGGAATACTATTACATGCGCCAACAACTCCTCTTATCTTGTTATGGGAGTTGGTAAGATCATTTCGACTACTGCTGATGGTAGTTCTTTCACTTTGTGAGATGCATTATTTGTGCCAGGGATCAAGAAGAACATGTTATCAGTTTCTGCATTAGCCAAGAATGGCTTGGCTGTGAGATTTATTTATGACAGGTGTACAATTCATGATTTGTCAAATGGCGATGTGATTATTGCTTCTGGCATTTTATATCGTGGGCTGTATAAGCTCATAGACTACGAAAGATCTGTAAATGATTTGGCATGTGCAGTAAATGATTCTCAGGCTATGTCAGATGCAAAGCTTTGGCATGCACGCTTTGGTCATCTCAATTTTGCTAGTTTGCTATGCCTACAGAAATCTGAAATCATGTCCTCTTTGCCCAAACTTGAGGCACCTGGAAAACATGTTTGTGAAGGTTGTATTTTGGGCAAAATGTAGCGTTCGTCCTTTCCAAAAGATGGTTCAGTTCGAGCTACTCAGAAATTGCAGCTTGTACATAGTGATGTCTGTGGTCCTATGCAGACACCTTCTTTTGGGAATTATCTTTACTTCGTGACTTTCATCGATGATTTTTCTAGGCATGGGTATATCCATTGAAGGCAAAGTCCAAAGTGTTCATGTGCTTCAAATAGTTTTTGGTTTTGGTTGAAAATCTGTCAGCATGTAAAATGGGCACCCTCCGTTGTGATCGAGGGGGGAGTATATGTCCTCTAATTTTAATACATTTCTGGCTGAATGTGGGATAAAACACCACTGTACAGTGCCGTATGTTGGGAAAGATGGATGGACACTCCAAGAGATTGAGTAGGTACTGCCAAAACCTGCTTTGTACCAGCCCCCTGAGGCTTTAGACTTGATAAGTGGATTTCCTTAGCTTTCCAATGACACCATAAAATGGATATATACTTTGAAAATGATGTGTGTAAAGATTGAATCAAAACAGATAACTTTGGACTTCAAGATCTCAAGAAAACCTTCTAATTATGTCTTGACACTTGCTGGGTTTTTTGCTCAGTATGACCAGCACAGTAGGAATTGGAAAAATTCCTTTTAGGGGTATCTAATTAGCTTGGTAGGCTAACTATTCCAAGTGGAATGATGTAAAAAGATAAACTATGCTAAGAGAAATCAATTTAGCAAGTAAACCTTTACCCCCGATTTTTTAGGACTGTTGCAGTCAATGACCAATGATCACCTCGATGCGCTTTTCTCCCAAACCGCTAAATAGAATCTTTTCAAATTTTGCTAGCATGTAGAAAACTTTGAGCTAAATCCAACAAGCTTTAGATCTTTGAATTTGGTGAAGAAAACTCTGATATATGCACTCCACAAGTTGACAAAATTTCAAGTACTATAACAGAGAACTCAAAAATGAACAATGAAGATATATGTATTAATGAGCACTTGTATACAAATCCATTGGCATGAAGATCATTGCTAATGGTGTAGATAGGTGTGGGCTAGAGTGTAGGCCTCACACACACTCAGAACTAATAGTAATGAGCTCAGGAATGATGAGTCTTACTCGCGACTTTTCCATGAACACTTTTATAGTGATTGAGTAAAAGTTTGAATTCAAATTCAAACTTTTGTCTCCCTATGATCAAGCTCCTATATCCTAAGAGATATTCCATCAATCAAAGCTAACCATTTTTCCACGAATCCCTTTTGGTAGGTGTCTACAAGATTCCAAGCCAATTTGACTTTTACATAAAGGTAAAGTGGTAATTAACCACTAACATGAGTTCCTATGCTTCTCCATATGTGTATGGACTTCAATGTATCCATCAAGCCAAATGTGCAGGCTTGTGAATTACACCAACAGCTCCCCCTCAAGCCAAACATTTTGGCTTGGTCTTCATCTTCAATCTTCATGTATATCCTGCAATCCAATCATTGCTTTGAACCTGCAAAGTTTGGTTCCATCCAAAGCTTTAGTCAACAAATCTGCACATTGCATGTTGGTTGATACATAGGTTAGTTGAATGTCCTTGCTTAATAACTTCTCTCTCAGATAGTGATAATGGACCTCTATATGTTTGGTCCTAGCATGATAGATAGGATTAGCTGCAAGGTGAAGTGAGCTTGTATTATCTCCAAAGATTATTGGTGCCATAGTATATAAACCCAATTCTGTATAAAAAATCTTGATCCATATGGCTTGTTGTGTGGCATTAGCCAGTCCTCTATACTCTGCTTCCGTAGAAGACAAAGCAACAGTAGTTTGCTTCTTTGCAGACCATGATATTGGTTTATCACCTGCAAATGAAATGTATCCAGAAGTGCGCCTCCTATCATCCTTGCATCTTGCCCAATCTGCATCTGAATAGATCTTGATATCAATGTTTGAAGTGTAAGGAAAATACAAACCATGATTTTGTGAACCCTTGAGATACTTCAAGATTCTCTTGGCAGCCTCTAAGTGAGGTATCCTTGGCTTGTGCATAAATTGACTTCGCACACTAACTCCATATGCAATGTCTATCCTTGTTAAGGTAGCATAGTTCAAGCCACCCACCATACTTTGATAACCTGTAATGTCATTCACTTCATCATCTTCATGGGCACTTAGTTTTAGGTTTACCTCGATTGGAGTACTTGCCACTTTGGCATCCTGCAAGTGAAACTTCTTCAACATATCCTGTATGTATTTTTTCTGAGTAATGTATATTCCTGAGTTAGTATAGACTAACTCAAGTCCAAGAAAATACTTTAGTAGACCAAGGTCATTAATCTTGAACTCCTTCATCATCTGGATCTTGATTTGTCTGATTCCATTCACATCATTACCTATAAGTAATGATGTCATCAACATAAACACATAGGTATATTACCTCTGAATTACTTCTCTTAATGAATAGAGAAGTGTCTGCATTGCTCACGACAAAACCTTGGTCTTGAAGGTAAGTGGTCAACCTCTGATTCCATGCCCTATGTGCCTGCTTTAATCCATAAAAAGATTTATTCAATTTGCACACATATGTTACCTTGTTAGGATCCTCATAGCCACGAGGTTGTGACATATATACCTCCTCTGAAATCCATCCATTCAAGAAAGCAGTTTTGACATCCAATTGATACATGGTCCAATTTTTTGATGCAGCTACACTCACTAACACTCTGATGGTTGGCATCTTGGCCACAGGAGAGAATGTTTCTTCATAGTCAATGCCTTGGGTTTGTGCAAAACCCTTGGCTATCAATATGGCTTTATACCTGTTGATTGACCCATCAGAATTTCTCTTGAGTTTATAGATCCATCTGGATCCTATTACCTTCATCGAATCCTTCTTTGGTACTAGTTCCCATATATCACTTTCCTTGAGTGCTTCAATCTCCTCATCCATAGCTTGTTTCCATTCTGTCTTGGTTATGGCTTCTTCATATGATCCTGGTTCTTCAATTGACAAATCTTTGGCAAGATAAATAGAGTGTTTAGTAAGAAGACATGTATCATACCCATATCTGATAGGTTTTTTGCTCTCTCTTTGCGATCTTCTAATTGAATGATTTGAAGATTCAGGTATATCTTCAAGCTTCTTCATTGTGACTTTGCCCTTGGACTTCCATGCCTTGAACTCTTCAAGGTTGATTACATCTTCATCATCAGAATTTGAGTCTTCATTCTGAGTAGGTTCCTCCTTTGCAAGACTTGGAAATTCCTCTTCCAAGTCATAGGGTAGTTTAAACTTCCTGCATTCATTCTCATACCAAGAATCATTTTCATCAAAGACAGCATCTCTACTAACCATGAATCCCTTATTGGAAGTGTTGTAAAATCTGTACCCTTTTTTATTTAGATCATATCCAATAAAGATGCACTTCTCAGCCTTAGGGTCTAGCTTACCTCTTATCTGAGAAGGAATGTTTACATATGCTACACATCCAAATATCCTACAATGGTCAAGTGAGGGTCTCTTCCCATGCCATGCTTCATAGGGTGTCATCCCATCAAGGGACTTAGATGGTAACCTGTTTATGAGATAAGTGGTAGTAGAAACACTCTCTGTCCATAGATACTTAGGTAGATTTTTTCATTCAACATAGACCTAGTTGTCTCAACAATCAACCTATTTCTTCTCTCAGCTACCCCATTCTGTTCAGGAGTATACCTTGTGGTGGTTTCTCTGTTGATGCCTCTGTCCTACAAGAAGTCTTCAAATTCATTGGAGAAGTACTCACCTCCTCCATCTGACCTTAGTCTCTTCAAATTCTTTCCTGTCTGATTTTCAACTAGTGCAAGATATTTTTTAAAGCAATTAAATACTTCATCCTTGTGCTTCATGAAGTACAATACAGTCCACCTGCTATAATCATCAATAAAAGATACATAGTACCTTGATCTTGAGATTGAAGGGTCTTTGCTTGGTCCCCATACATCTGTGTGTACAAGTTCTAGGTAGTCCTCATGCATGTAGCCTTTCCTTGAGAAGGGTAACCTGTGAGACTTCCCAAATTGACAAGCACTACATTTATATATCATGTGTTGTTTGGAAACATTGGGTATTCCAATAACACATTGATCCCTACATTGGTTCTTTCTCCTACATGCCCTAATCTTTTGTGCCAAATCTCAAGCTCTGAAAGTGTTTGATCTTTATAATTGTATAGTGCAATATTCTTTGTGTCTTCTAGCTCAAAAGTGAAAAGTCTACGTGATTTTTCTCCTTTAGCATTCCTCTTGAACCCTTGCTTAGGATCCTCCACAAATGCTCCAAATTGGTTGAATCTAACCCACAAACCTTTCTCCACAATCTTTTCAACACTCATCAGATTTTTGGTAATGGTTGGTACATAGAGTACCCTACTCAACAAGTTCTGATTTCCATCACAAGTCTGAACATTTCCAACTTTAACTACTGAGTGCTTGGTGTCATCACCTGTTTGTACTTGGTGCTTACCTTTTTGTTCCTCAAGATCAGAGAGTAGTGCTACATTGCGAGCCACATGATTTGAGCATCTTGAGTCAATGTAGAATAGGTGGTCATCATTTGTACCTGGTTTTGAAGTCATGTTCATGATCAGAAGAGAGTCATCTTGCTCTTCTGTATAGTTGTTGTAGTCCTTTCTGGATTTGAATCCTCCTTGGTAGTTGCCATTGTAGTTGTTGTTGTAATTTTTGTTGTAGTTGTTGTTGTAGCCTTGGTGATGGTTGAATCTACCTCTTGATTGTGAGTATCCACCTCTTTGGTATCCTCTTCCTCTCTGATTCTTGTAATTCCTGAAACACTCATATGTAGTATGATTTGATAAACCACAAATTTTGCATGGTGAGGAGTTATAGGATCTCCCCCTACCTTGCTTACCTCATCTGCCCCTTCCTCTTGATGATCTACCTCTCCCTGCATAGTTTGCTTGGGAGGTAGAGCCTTCATCTTCTACCTTCTTATTCTTGCCTTTATCTTTAGACTTTTTATCAGTATATAGAGCAAAGGAACTATTACCTTTGGATGTATCTCCAATCTTCTTGAGCTTGGCTTCATGAGTGAACAATTTTCCCATGAGAGTGGTAAGGTATGGAATCTGCATGTCCATGTAAAGGTCCATGGCAGTGGTGAAGCTTTCCCATTTGTCATCAGCTTTGATCCCATTGATCACTTGTCTTACAATGTGCTCTTCTTCAATTTCTTCTCCTATGCTTGCTAACTGATCTGCTACATCTTTAATCCTGGTCACAAACTCTGAAACAACTTGCTTAGGTTTCTTCCTTAATGTGGTGAATTCAATCCACAACTGATTTTTTCTAGCCCTTGTGTTGGAAGCGAAATAAGATGACAAAGTTTCCCAAGTTTCTTGGGATGTCTTACAGTTCCTAATATGTGGCAGAAGAAAATCAGAGATGGAGTTGAGTAAATAAGACCTTGCTAATGCATCCTTTGCACACCATGTGTTGAGCTTTTCATGTTCTTCCTCGGTTGGCAATCCTCTTGTTTTGAATGAGGGCAATTCCTCATCTCCTGAGATGTATAGAGACTCCTTCCTTGTAGGTAGGCCTTCATCCTTAGAGACCATGCCTGATAATTGTTCCTGTCCAATTTATCAATAAAGGAAGGAAAACCATCTCCCATTTTACCTTAACTTGCTCTGATACCACTGTTGGGAAAGATGGATGGACACTCCAAGAGATTGAGTACGTACTACCAAAACCTGCTTTGTACCAAACCCCTGATGCTTTAGACTTGATAAGCAGACCTCCTTAGCTTCTCATCGAATCATTACTTTATGCAATCATAAACAGACGTCAAATATATATTGTAGCTTTTATTTTTGAGAGTTCATGTATGCTCCTACTAGTGAGTATCTTAATGTAGCAAGAAGAGTTTTGTGTTAATTATAGCATGTATAGAATCAAGATCAATCGTATTCTTTGAATGTTCATTTATATCCTAGACGTTTCCATGATGTAGATTGGATAGGCTCAAAATATGATAGAACAAGTAACTTAGGTCAAATGTTCATTTTAGGTTCACAAGAGACACATGGAGCTCAAAGGTGCAGCCTAAATGAGAACTATCATCAACAAAGGAGGATTATAAGGGTCTAATGAAAAATAAATTAAAGGAGGCAAAAAAGGAACCTTGCATGGTTCTGTTACGGTTTCCTAATTTAAGGTATGAAGATTATTCTTGTGCTTGCTTAATTGGGAAAGGCACATTTAATAGAATATATCTTGGTAGCTTGAACTAGGGTTTTTTGTAGCTGAGTTACGATCATCTCTCTCTCTCTCTCTCTCTCTCTCTCTCTCTCTCCCTTTTGCATAGAAAGAAGGAGAGATAGAGAGACAAAAAAAGCACTTTCAACATCATGGCACTTGTCCATATTTAGGAATTAAAAATGAATTCTTCTCGAAAATTCTCTTTTTCAACCACCCTTTATCCAAAACCTCCTATACTTTTATGTATGCATCTAAAGTTACATTCTTAAGCTCATTTTTTGATAAAAATTTCAAAGAGCATATTTTTTTCATATCTCCAAAAATTAAGCACCACATAATAATGTTGATATATTTAGGTAGTGATGTGTGTGAACACACTAGGACTATAGGGGCATTTTTTCTCCTTCTTTAGGAGGTTTTTTCCCCGAGCTTGTATATACGCCTATAGCCCTAATGGGTTGCTTATCTTTGTACATTCTAGTGATAATACATTTAGTATTGTGTGTTGTGCTCCAAGATTCTTCTTCTTCCTTGTGCTGTTTGCGTGCTTCTGCAAACGTCTCACTCCAATAATTGGTATCTAAGCAGGTTGCCACTTCATCTAGGGCATCATCGACACCCCTCTCGCCATAGTGTTAGAATCACACAAAATTTGGTGAGCATACTCAGAACACATTATCATAGTGCTTAAGCAGGCTATTTCATCTTTTTGTGGCAAAGGTATATAAAGGTTGCGATTCGTCAATATAAGCATCTCAAAGTCTACTACAAGTTTAGCAGAACTCGATAAGGTAGTTGTGCTCAACATTTTCAGATATAGTCATTTTTCTTTATCAGGGCATTTGGTCAATGGCCATGGGTGATAGTAGTGATGTATTTCATATGTTGGCTATTGAGGATAAGTTGGATGGTACAAGTTACCCATTATGGGCTTATTTGATGTCATGTATTGGTCACTAAACGATTATGGAATATTGTGTAGGGTGTTGAAAAATGTCGTATTACACCTACAAATAAAGGTACTGAAGCTGACACTCATGGCATCAAAGATGTTGATGTTCTCCAGATTCCTATTCGTATTGCAGTTCATGTTGCACCTACTGCAAAGCAAATTCATTGGGATGGCAGATATGCTCATGCCATGCATTGATAATGTTGTATATCAAATGTGCCATTATTCCTCACATTCACTCTTGTAGAATAGCTAAGGATGCTTGGGATTGTTGATATATTTAGGTGGTGATGTGTATGAACACTCTAGGACCACCAGGGCACTTTTTTCCCTCTTTAGGAGGTTCCCCCCCCCTTCTTGTATATACGCCTATTGCCATAATGGGCTACTTATCTTTGTACATTCTCTAGTAATATATTCAGTATTGTGTGTTGTGCTCCAAGCTTCTTCTTCTTCCTTGTGTTGTTTGCGTGCTTCCGCAGACATCTAACTCCAACAATTGGTATCAGAGCAAGTCGTCGCTTCATCTAGGGCACCGTCGACACTCCTTCAGTTGCAATTTCAGAATCGCATGAATTTTGGTGAGCATACTCAGCATGTTTTCAAGATCAAAACAGCTTCACTTTGTGGTGCCGAAATCGCGATCTGAGCTCGTTTCGGCCTCTAAACACATTATCACAGCGCTTGTGCAGGCTATTATTCCAACCCATCAGGAATGCAATTCATTTGATGAGGCACAAAATTCAGAAAATTGGATGGCTGCTATGCAATCTGAATATGATGCAATAATGAAGAATGGTAGGTGGTCTTTTTGTGACTTGCCTCCTAGCAAGAAGGCCATTGGCACTAAGTGGGTATACAAGCTGAAGCGTAAAATTGATGGTACAGTTGACAGGTATAAGGCTAGGCTTGTTGCAAAGGGTTATGCACAGGAAAGAGGCATTGATTTTGATGAGATCTTTGCACCTACATGCCGTATGACTATTGTTCGGAGCATCTGTGCACTTGCAGCCCATCATGGTTGGAATGTACATCAGTTGGACTTTAGAACATATTTCTGAATGGTGACTTGCATGAAGAAGTGTATGTTTTTCAGCCCCGTGGCTTTGTGCAAAAAGGGCATGAAAACCAAGTGTGCGGGTTAAAGAAGGCATTATATGGTTTAAAGCAAGCACCATGTGCTTGGTATGAGAAGATACATGCCTATCTGATTGCACATGGTTTTGAGAACAGTCCAACTGAAAGCACCTTATATGTTAAGTGTGCTAATGATGTGCTTCTGATCATTGTTGTCTATGTTGACAACATGCTGCTCACTGGTCCTATTGAGAAGCATATTGCTGATTTTAAGGCTGATTTGCATGCCTCATTTGAGATGTCTGACTTGGGGCATTTGCATCATTATTTGGGCATTCAGTTTATGCACGTTGATGGTGGAATGGCTTTGTGTCAAACGAAATATATTGACACATTATTGCAGTGTTTTGGCCTTGAAGACTGTAAACCTATTGCCACTCCTATGGAGACAGGTTTAGGATTGAGTCTTCATGATGCTTGAGATGCATTTGATGTTGTTCTCTATCAGCAAGTTGTTGGATGCTTGATTTACTTATGCATTACTCAGCCAGATATTCAGTTTGCTATCTCACAGATGAGCAGGTTTCTGCATTGCCTAGGAGTCAAGCATTGGCAGGCGGTTAAGCGTATCTTTTGCTACTTGATTGGTACTCGGCTACTTGGGTTGTTTTATCCCAAGGGGGGATCACTACCACCAGATTTGCATGCTTTTTTTGACTCTGATTGGGTTGGTTGCTATGACACTCGTGTGTCCACTAATGGCTTTTGCTTCATGCTTGGTAGCTCATGTATATCCTGGTTGAGCAAGAAGCAGCCTACTGTGGCCACTTCTAGTTGTGAGGCTGAGTATAGGGCAGCTTTCACAACGACTGTTGAGTGTGTGTGGCTCAGACGCCTTATGGCTGATTTGGGTGTTGGTCAGTCTTCTGCCACCACCGTCTTCACTGACAGTCAGAGCGCATTGGCAGTTGCGAGGAACCCTAAGTTCCATGCTCGCACTAAGCACATTGAGGTGCATTATCATTATGTCAGGGAGAGGTTCTCTACCGGGGAGACGAGCTTGGCATATGTGCCCACGCAACACGTCACATTTAGCCAAAGTTTAAAGAATAGTTCAACACAACGTTATTAGGGAAAGATTGAAGTAATCATTAGGACCTTTTAATTACATCATTATCAATGGTGGATTTGAATATTACAAGAGGTGTGAGCTTGCAACTCAACTAATTTAATCCATGTATGGTATTTGTATCCTAGACCATAAGGTTCCCAAGAGATTTATTTTGCATTTTTGTAATGATGTTTATTTTGTTCTTGACTTTTTTTCTAAAACACTAAGTGAGAGTGTAGAAACAGAGGTCCACTCTCCCATCTCACAATTAAAACAGCTCTGGAGGATGGTATGAACAAAACATTTATTAGTAAGGATCCCACTAATGTTCGTACCTATATGCAAGGCACTTAATGATAACACTAGATGAAACCCAACAAATGATGATGTACTAGATAATGTTGTACATTCCATCATGATACACGTTCAAAAATGCATTCTCAAAGAAAAAATTCACATAAATAAGAAGCTCCAAGTCGAGAAAATATGAAGAAGACTTTGATTCAATCCTAATCAGAAACAAGATGAGACGATGCATTTTATCACTCATACATCATTCATTTATAGACGTTTTTTCACAATTAAAACTTATTCTAGGACTCACATAGGTGCCTCACCCCATAATTTCACCATAAATTTAAGTTTTCCTTTTGGTTGCTCTTTCAATAGAGTAACCTTATGAAGTTCGTAGCTTTTCATATACAATGCACCCATCTTTGTGTTTTGAATCCTGAAATAGACTCCTCTCCTTACTATTCCTCCTCTCATCTTCATATCTAATATTATTCTCCATTGATTCAATCTAGAACTATTGAGGAGCTTTTGCCTTGGCCGAACCTAACTCTTCCTATAGTCGAAATTCTTCTTATTACCTTTCCTCTTGAGATACCTCGTATAATTATTGGGCTTTATTTCCCTTTGAGTTCCCACCTCCTAAATTCTTTTTCTTTCTTATAATTATCGAAGGTAGAATTTGCTCAAAGTGGGGTTAAGACTCCCTTAATTACATTGACATATGCAAAGCCTTCCATTTTTCATCATTCATTAGACCATTGAGTCTGTGTGCCATTATATCATGATGACTTATACGGCACACATTTGATTTAAGAGCATCCATAAGCTCATTTATCCTCAATATTTAGTCATGGATCGAACTTACACCCATTTTCGTAAGACTCTTATCTCTTTTTTCAGCTTGATCTATGTTGCTTTTGTACTCTTAGAATAAACACTATCATCTCCCACACTTTTCTACTTGTATGGAAATCTTAGATATGGCAAGAACTTCTATTTTCTATATCTTGAGAGAGGATGAATATAATTCTCTTATACCTTTCAATCCATTACTCATATGCCCTCATTTCCTCATGGGTAGGGTTCTCTCCAATTTAGGCTTTCCCTAATGCTTCAATGTAGGTTCCCCTTGATGTTTGTACTTCTTAGTCCGATTTTGTGTGCCAATTATTTTAATAGTTCCCCTTGAACTATATGCTAGGTATTCACATACATCTTCATGCCACGTTTTCTTTCATACCATTGTTGGGAGTGATTCAAATACTCCCCAAGCAAGGAGACCTAATGTGATCCTCATAGACTATGTACATTTTACCTCTCTAGGATATTCCTCACTTAGAATTAACATAGAGAATTGGTTTTCTCCTTTGCAAGATCTTATGAAAACGTCATAGATCTCAAGGAAAAGTAATTGGACTCAAAGTACCCTCACAAATAGACAAACGCAATGCCACCAACAGTGCCTTCTTAAAGTCTTCCCCGTAGGCACTGGATACTGACTTATACTCAATGTAATAATTATTACTCCTAGATTACACAAAGTTTTAAACGTTAAGATTACAACCGCTTTACAAGACTAACATTTGGGATTAAAATTAGTAAATATAATTAAATGTATTAACAATAAGGTTTTTAAGATTATAATTAAGAATTGTAGTTAAAATTATAACAAATTAGGATTTAGTATTAATATAAGTATATATATTTATACAAAACTAGGGTTTTATGATTAAAGTTTGTATTTAGGATATATATATATATATATATATATATATATATATATATATATATATATATATATATATATATATATATATATATATATATATATATATATATATATATATATATAGCTACATAACTCAAAAAATGAGGTTTGAAAATTAAAATTAATATATATAAGTAAATATTTAAAAACTAGGATTTTATCATAGATATTAGTATATATAAATGCAAAAACAAGATTTTTGGGATTAAAAATAAGTATATATAGTAAAATATATAAAAACCCAAGGTTTTAGGATCAATATTAGTATTGTTGGGTGTGCTTAAAAGAGCAAGAGACACAAGAGAAGTGCATATAAGGAGCACAAACATAGCAAGACACATGGAGGATATAGATGTATCAAATAACTCACTCTATTGACAATGTTCAGAACTGAGGTAAGAGGTGAGTAATATCCTTAATTAAAAAGTGCCACCACATATGAGTGAATCATGTATGTGGTAACATGGGGATTCAAGCCAGCACTAGGGTAGAAAGTGCCCATGTATGGGTAAAATGTTCACATCAATGCTAGTCAAGGAACACATGAGTGTAATAAGACCCCCCTATAGTGAACGATATGAGCACATACAATGAGTGACAAGTCATCCCCCACTAGGGAATAAGCCTAAATCTTTGCGAGAAGCTTCAAAATTTTCTTTTGGAAGAACTTTGGTGAATATGTCTCCCACATTAATCTTGTGTAGGCACATACACCAAATAAGTATCTCCTACATGAAGATGCAATCTCACATAGTGATAATGCACGTCAATATGTTTGATCCATGCATGAAACATAGGATTTCATGCAACAACCAATGCACTCTAACTATTAGTGAGAATACGCATAGAAACATCAATGTCCATGCAAAGATCCACCAATAGGCATCCCACCCATGTACTCTAGTATAGCTATGAAAACTGCCCTATCCTGAGCTTCAAAACTCAATGTCACCACTTTAGGTTGCTTCTTACTCAACCAAGATACACATGAGTCTCCAAGGAAAAAGCAATAACCACTAGTGGACACGCAAGTATTATAAAAACTAGCCCAATCAGTATGTGTAAAAGCATAAAAGCATGGTTGAATATGTCTACCATAAAAGAGACATAAGATCAAATTTCCTTTTAGATATCTGAACAAACATTTCACCGCTTGCCAATGCTAGCTGCGAAGGCTATGCCTGAATCCACTCAATTCAAAAACTACATATTTTATATATGGCGTTGTGTTCCATGCATATATAAGGCACCCTAGAGCTTGTTGATAAAGAGATGTGTCAAATGCATCACCAGAATCCTCATCTAAGACCTAAATCATGTCTCAACGAGTGTAGGAACTGGCTTGCAATCCTAAAGTCAAAATGTTGAAGTAGTTTTCAACGTACTTCGCTTGATGCATGAGAATTGCCCCCTCAATGGATAAAAATTAGATGGCAAGATAATAGCTCAAAAGACCATGATAAGTGACATCAAAAGTATGTCTTATTTCGAGTGCTCATGATATCAGTGGCATAATTTACAAAAGCACGTGTGATAGGAGACAATATAAAACAATATGAAAAACTATAATAGACCACCACATGTAACTAGGAAAAGTCAAGTTACAGTCATAATGGTCAAGGTTACAAAAATTATCTTAATCAAAGACATTCATTACACATATTAAATAGGAGAGCCCCTAATCCTTTTAGTTAGTTGAATGTTCTTTTGTTTTATAATAACCCTCTTGGCATGGATGACACACATGTTTGAGTCTTCAAACATGGATATAAAAATTGATTCCACTACCTTTTCTAAAGCCTCTAGAGCTAGATCTTGAATCCTTAATCATGTTGAATAACTTTGCAAGTGTTCTTTCACCATCCTTCAAAATCATCTCCTTGTTATGGAGAGCTAAACCATCTTATGATAGTATCTAACTTCTAGAAATTCTAAGGTATACATTCTTGTTCATTGTGGTGCTATTATTGGTGGTGTTTGAGTTCCTTGTAGGATATTTGGTTGCCGCATAGGTGATGACAGTCTACAATAAAAATTGGAAGATCTTCTCTTTACATTTCACATGCCTTGATCTCTCTCTCTCTCTCTCTCTCTCTCTCTCTCTCTCTCTCCATTAGTTGGTCCATCAGTTGGTCTCGCATCCTGATTCTCTCATAGTTTATTGCTAGCCAAATTCACTCTATGATTTTCTGGAATGTATTGGTTGACAAGATACACAACAGTTGAAATAACTTTTGCCTATAGATAATGTGGTAACCTCTTCTCTTCAAGCATTATTCTCGCTCATCCAACCAATGCCTTGTTTCTCCTCTCTGGAATTCCATTCAGTTGAGGACAGTGCCTGGTGGTCACTTCCCTTTTGATACCTTTATCTCGCAAGAACTCATCAAAATCTTTGGAGACGTATTGTCTCCCTCCATCAGATCTGCGCTTCTTGAGTGATCTACCTGTATGATTCTCCACATGTGCTAGATACTTTTTGAAGTAGTAAAACATTTCATTCTTACTCTTGATAAAGTATAGAGTAGTGCATCTATTATGGTCATCAATAAATGAGACATAGTACCTCGATCTTGCCAATGAAGGTTCTTAAGTTAGTCCCCATACATCTCTATGTACGAAGTCCAATAAGTTGTTGTGGATGTAGCCTTTGTGGTTGAATGGTTGTCTTTCTGCCTTCCCAATCGGAGATGCATCACACCTGTTGAACATGTTGTTAAAATCTTGTTAAACTAGTACAGGAATAAAACTGCCACTAGGTTCATTGGATGGTTAGGGGTCTGTATTATAGAGGCCTTATATTTATTTTTCCAATTCAAACTTTCACTGCACTCTGTTCTTCATTATCTTAATTTGAGTATTCCAACGAAATTAACTACTAATTTCATCAATTAGTTACTCAACAATGAGGAACTATTTGCCACAACTGAAATATACAAGTTCCTTACTGATGATTAACGTGTCATCACAATTAACTTATAATTCATCAATGAACGTAGAACGTAGACAAGATCACCACATTAACTCACTATCAAAAGCATTAAGGGAACAATACAACAATATGAGTAGATTACATTGGCACCAGTCCATAGGCACACCACTGAGACTCATAGTCCGGCATGTTTGCTCTACCTCTTGTTTCTATGCGTTCTTTTCATTATCAAAGGGTTACAACGATTACGCTACATCCTTTCGATGTGCATCCTTTCCAATTACATTTTCCAATAAGTATAATTACATTCCATTCCGGTGGTGTAACACTCGCATGCACGGTGGACTTGAACCCAAAATTAATGTATGACAAAAAAAAGGAGCTAAGAGTCATCATGGATGCATTGAATATACATAGTAGAGGCTAGTTTAAAGGTGTGGAATATCTTTTGCTTCAAAGACTCTAAAATCTCTTGGAGAACATGTGGTTCTACCAAATGACCATCGGTATGCACCGAGCTAGAAGTGATAACTTGGGAAAGCAAAATTTAACTCTGTTTCTTGAAAAATGCTTCTTATAAATAAAAATCATTGGCCAGGGCTGTATCTCGGCATAACTTGGCATCAGCAATTTCTACATCAATGCATGACAAACAATCATGCTAAATACCAAGTTTCTGCTCTCTTCTCTCCAACTCTTGCTGTTGATATTGCATTGACCGAAAAAAGTCCTAGCGTTCCTTTTGTATGGCCTCAATTTCCTTCTTTAACTTAGCTGTACTTTTGAATTTTTCATCCAATACTTGAACTTTTTGAAACAGCTCCTCTGTAACTTTCTTTAGCTCTGCTTCACCAGAAAGTAGCCAAACCGATCTGTTATGCAATATGATAGGGACCAAACCAACGAACTTTGAACTTGCCAACTGAAGGATTAGACTTAGCATTGTGAAAAAGAACCAATTTTCCTTTGGTAAAGATAGGCGTCCTGAGGAATCGATCATGGGTCTTAGCTTGCCGTAGTTGAACTTCTTGAAGAACCAAAAAACTTTCAAGACCTTGTTTGTCCTAGGACCACAACATCTCCAACCGGAAAGGGAAGGACTCTTCAGGTAATAACTTATGTTCTAATGCCACTAGTAAGCTAGGTACCACCAATTCCATAGGTGCAATTGCCTCCAGACCATATGCTAGTTTAAAAGGAGTACTTCTAGTAGCAACTTTATAAGTAGTGTGGTAAGCCCATAAAACCAAAGGAAGGAATTGATCCCATTGCTCTAGACATTCCAACACAAGTTTCTTTAACATGTTAAATAGCGTTTTATTAGTACTTTTGGCCAATCCATTTGCACAAGGATAGTAAAGGGAACTGAATTTATGGACAATCGTAAAGGTTTGGGTACGCACTTGCATTAAGGTGTTAGCAGAATGAGTACCTTGATCAGAAACAATCTCCAAAGGAAGCCCATAATGAGGAAAAACATCACTCATCAAATATTGAGTGACCACCAAAGCAGTTGTTGACCGCAAAGTCCAGGCTTCGGCCCAACGAGTAGCATAGTCAATACAAGTAAGAATATACCAATGATTGGTGACTGTAGTAGGAGGCATAATGGGACCAATAAAATCCAATCCCCATTTTTGAAAAGGCTCAAGTGGAAAGATAGGTTGTAGCAAAAAATGATGCCATTGTAAAGGTTGTCCAGATCGTTGGCAAGCATCACTATGTTGGACATAAGTTGCAATATCATGATGCATAGTGGGCCACCATAATCCACTGTGTAGAATTCTCTTGTATGTAAGATCTACCAAAACACAAGATGGGTCCATATAATACAACTCTCCCACAATTATGCAAAATCGATGACTATACACGGCCAATTTATGGTGAGGAAATGTTGAAGCATTATTAGCAGGACATCCACTAGTTAGAAAAATCATAAGGGTATCATAATATGAAGGTGCCACAGGTAGCACCTAGGAATCATCCTGAACCGAATCAGCTTCATAAATGGATGGAGTGGTATCATCAATACGAGCCGGGAGCTCAACGGAATCAAGTCGAGACAAGAAATCGACGAGAGGATGCGCTGATCTCCGATGATGTACAACCTCATAATCAAATTCTTGCATCAACAACACCCACGTGGCTAATCCGCCCCCTAAATGTTGCTATCTTACAAGATAAACCAGAGCTGCATGATCCACATGGAAGGTAAATGGGCATCCCAGAAAATAGTGCCAGAATCTTTTCACCGAATAAACTAACCCAAGGCATTTGCGTTCAGTCATAAAATAATTCCGTTCAGTAGTGGCTAATCGTCAAGTGGCAAAATAAATAGGGCGAAAACAATTATCCTGTTGCTGCATTAACACACTGCCTATTACAATGTCAGATGCGTCCACAAAGGCATGGAATGAGAGTTGTCAATTCGGTGCTTGCAAAATAGGAGCCTATGTTAAGAGCATTTTTAGGCGATCAAACGCAAGTTGACATTCCGTAGTCCACACAAACTGTTGAGGATTTCTAGTAATCAATTGATTAAGTGCTATAGCCACATGAGTGAGCCACTGAAGATATCGTCCATGCCATCATATTTTTCCAAGGAATCTCATAAGCTCCTTTGATGTCATAGAGGCACGTGCATTCAACACTGCGTTCATTTTATCAGGGTCCACTTGAATGCCCTATTGTGAAATAATATGACCGAGCAGTTTGCCACAAGAAATTGAAAAGACAGATTTGTTGGGATTTAAGCAAAAATCGAACTCCTAACACTTGGAAAAGTAGCAATGTAGGTGATAGAGGTGAGTTGATGCGTCACCTGATAACGAAAAATCATCCAAATACACCCGCATAAACATAGTTAAGTAGGGAGAAAATATTTCCTCCATGCATCATTGAAAGGTACTGGGAGCATTGTGGAGATCAAACCACATCACTGTACAAGCATGTACACCCCAATTCGTAATAAACACCGTCTTGGGAATATCCATTTCAGCCATGTGCACCTCATTGTAGCCACTATAACCATCGAGAAAAGAATACATTTCTGATCCGGCAACATCATCGAGCATGGTATCGAGGAAGGGAAGTCGGAATTGATCAGGCACTATTGCTGCATTCGGCTTTCGTTAGTCCACGCAAATGCGTAATTTCTTGTTTTTCTTTCCGACAATGATAATAGGAGAGATCCATTCAGCATGCTCAATGGGAACAATGAAGCTTACTTTCAACAGCTGATCGAATTCAACCTTCACCTCTCGAGCATAATTGGAATTCATTTGGTAACTTGGTTGTTTATTTGGCCGAACATCCGGTTTCAGCATCACACGGTGTTGGTAGATATGAGGGTCCAATCATTTCATGTGGCGATAATTCCACGTGAATACATCAGCAAATTCCTTTAGCAACTGTAGTAACTTGCCTTGAAAAGTTTCCGGTAACCCAGCCTTAAGCTTCACCGGACACGGATTGGCCTCATCTCCCAAATTACAAGTGATTAGTTGATCTTTCGGTACATAAAATTGTTGGGGCAAGGAGATATTCTCAGGTGGATGGAGTAATTGTTGCAGATTAGTGGCATCCAACACCTAATCTGTAACTGATTCCAATCCTTCGGTAAGGGGAACTACCATACAAGCAGTCAACGTCCAATTATCCATGATGGCTTGTAAATCAACGGTACCCAACGTTAACAAATCCTGGTTAGTATTTAGAAAATCTTCTTCTTCATCATTTGAAAGACCATCCAACATATGCATGGGTTCGTCCATGTAAAGTCGAGCATAAAGGTCACAAGACTTCATATCATCCAAGGGTACCACATATTTCCGGTGATTACTTTTGAAAATAGGTTCGTGTGCAGACCAATCCTGTAACACTTTTGCTTGTTTCAACCAAGGCCTCCCAAATAGTAACTTGTAATCCAGACTTGATTCAGGTAATTCCAAAACAACAAAAGTTGTTTTGAACACTACTCCCTGTAGGGTAATGGGTATATCATGCACCAAACCCACTAGTTGTACCCTAGGTTGATCAGCCATTCTTAGAAAAAACTATACAAGTTCGATCTGAGTCCATCCTAACCTTTAAGAGAGTGCCGCTATGGCAATATTAACATGTGAGCCTTCATCAATTAATACTTGTGTAAGTTTTTGGTTTTTATACCATATCGTAATTAAAGGAACAACATGGTCAACCGTAGAATCAAGTTCCGGACTGATGGTTATTGTAGCAGGTGTGCACGAAGATCCAAGATTGATTTGTTGCTAAAATTGTTGTCGCATACCAGGAACCAATGCTAAGAGTTGCCCCAATGGTATCGTGATAGATGCTTTCAATAAAATATTCCAAACAGAATCAAGATTCGACATACCCGGTATTAAGTCGAGTGTGTTCTCCGGTGACAATTGGATCAGATTCCTAACTTCTAGTGGTGTATTCTATACTATTTGTTGGACCATTGGTACCAGATCAAGAAATAAAGTTGGCTCTTGACTTGCCCACGTGCTAGCTTTAGTAAACATTCTCAGTTGTTGCCGAATGCCTGGCTCAAAAATCTCAGCAGCTAGTTGCAACTTCTTATTGGACCATGTTTGAACGGTTGTTGCTTGGGTATCTACTACTAATATGTATACCATATTTGCCATTGGATGCTATCGTTCTTTTCTTTGCTTATCATATTCAGATGCTTCTTTGTAATATCTATGGATATGTCCAATTTTACCACAAAAATGGCATCTTGGCGGTGGAAGAGATGCACCTTCACCTTATTGGCTCGAATTCCAACGGGTCTATCCAAATTTTTTTTTTCATGGTCCTCTATAGGTTTTGTAACTTTGATAAGAGATATTTCTCAAATGCTGTGGTACATAGTGGGTAGCCTGTTGTCCCTACTCTTGTATTATGGCATTTACAGTCGGTTTGGTCTACACTTTGGCATTATATAGACAAGTTTTGGTGGAATCACTCACCGTATTACAAATAGCATATTACATTTGATTTAATGCACACGCTGAAGTGGTATGTCCCGGTTTCTTACATTTGGTGCAATATAATTGTTTTAGTGGTTCATTGTTCGTGCTCTTGGAAGCCTCTAACCAATCCAAATCTTCAATAAAACCACCAACCTTATGCTCCAATTGTCATGCCATGGCCATGATTACATCCAAGGTCATGCTGCCCACACATCGTATAATCATAACTTGTTTGAGTTGGGGGTTTAATCCATTAATGAACCATTGGGTAATCACATCATCCGGTAGATTAGCATGCACCGGTGGCAGCTGCCTTAGATGAGTGCGGAATAAATTTGCATACTCTTGCACACTCTGATTCGGTTTCTGTCTATTGTTTTGTAAATAATCAAAGATTTCTGTCACATTTTTCTTTAATCGAAAATATTGTACAAAGGCATTCTTAACATCGTCATATTGATTGAAATGATTAATATCATATTCAGTTAACTAACAAGTAGCTTCATCGACAAGGGTAGATTGAAACACTATAGCCTTATATGCCGGATCTACGGGATAGTTGAGTACAACATAATTAATTTCAAAAGTATGAACATGAGCATTAGGATCATCACCTGGGAATCCACCAAATTTCGTATACGTAACTCCGACAAGTATTAGTCATGGGGGTATAGTCTACTCTTGTTGTTGTTGTTGTTGCTGTTGATGTTGCTATTGTTGTTGTTGGTGTTGCTATTGTTGTTGTTGGTGTTGCTATTGATGCTCTTGTTGAGTACTACACATGTTCTCTAAATCAGGAGGAAGTATCACTTTGGAATGATTTGAACTAGTTCATCCTGCTTGCTACTGTGTCATATAGCCACTTTGTGAATTCTTTGGTCATATGATATCATTGAGTCGATCACACATGTCTAAATTCATATGCCATTCCTGGCATTTCACATCTAAGATGAACTTTTCACTAGAACTCTCATCCACCAATGCACTAGTTTCACCGAAAGCAAAACGAGAAATGGAGCTATCATTGGAATTCAACAAGTAGTCACCAGAATTCACCAAACTGTAAACGGAATTCACCAAACTGTCATGGAAATTCACTAAACTATCACCGGAATCAGTGACTACTCCACTCACCGTACTTTCAGCAGATGAGGTTGGTTGCACTCTGGTATACCCTGCAGTCCTTGAACAAGAAAATACTGAGGTGCCACTCCACTAGCCCATATATCCTGCTTTCCTTCCGACGATTGTCCTTGACCACTACCAGCAGAAGGCATTCCCAATGCACTAGGAACTTTCTAGGCATGCTGATCACTTTTGTACTTCAGGTAAGATTGTTTAGAGTGCATTACAAGCATATATCATAGGATTCTTTCTTCAACCCTTAATCTGCTCTCAGACTGGCTACTCCATGCCCCATGGCCAGTGCTAGTGTTAAACTCTTGTTAAACTAGTACTCGAATAAAACTACCACTAGGTTCTTGGGATGGTCAGGGGTTTGTATTACAAAGCTTCAGACTATTCCAACAGAATTAACTACTAATTTCATCAATAAGTTACTCAACAATCAGGAAGTATTCGTCGCAACTAAAATATACAGGTTCCTTAGAGACGAATAACGCGTCACCACAATTAATTGATACTTCACCAATGAATGCAGAAGATAGACAAGATCACCACATTGAATCAGTATCAAAACCATTAAGGGAACAATACAACAATATGAGTAAATTATGCTCGAACTAGTCTGCAGGCATATCGTCGAGACTCATAGTTCGGCATGTTTGCTCTACCTCTCACTTCCACGCATTATTTTCATTATCAAAGGGTTACAACAATTACGTTACATCCTTTCGATGTGCGTCCTTTCCAACTACATTTTCCAATAAGTATAATTACATTCCGTTCTGGCGGCCTAACAATGTGTTGCTTTGATATGTTTGGCAGTTTGAGAACACTTTGATCCCTGCATATATCCTTCAAGGTTCTTTCATTCACATGAGCAAGTCTCTTATGCCACACTTCAAGCTCACTTAGGGTTTGAGACCCAAAAGTGAATGGAGCAATGTTCTTGGTTTCCCTTTCTTCAAAAGTAAAGATCCTACCATGCTTCTCACCTTTGGCTATCTTCTTGATGGCTTGACATGGATCTTCCACAAAAGCTCCATGTTGGGTGAACCTAACCTGCAAGCCTTTTTCAACTATTTGCCTACACTTATAAGGTTTCTAGTGAAAGTGGGTACATAGAGAAACGTACTTAGAATGTTTGTCCTACCATTGGAAGCTTTGACATTACAAATCTTCTCCACATTGTGCTTCATGTCATCCCCTATTGAACTTCATGTCTATGCTTTCGATTTTCCAAATCAGATAGAAGAGTTATTTTGCATGCAACATGATTTGAACATCTTGAATCTATGTAGAACAAATGATCATCTTCTTTACCTTATTTTTGGCTTAGATTCATTGGATTCATGAGCCTTCATGTGCTTGATCTTCTAAATAATTGTTGAAGTCCCTTCTATTATAGCCTCTATTGTTGTTGAAGTTGTGTCCACCTCTGCCTCTATTGCTACTATATCCACCTCTTCCACTTCCTTTCTAGGTCTTCCCCCCTTGCGCACCAAAGTGTGAGCTTATCTATCTCTTCTTGTGTAGGTCCTCCTTTGGATATTGGAATAGGCATAACTTCATCACCTAATACAATTCCATAAAGATTTCTACCTTGCAAATAGGCCTCCATTCAAATTTTCCAAGCCGCATAGTTGTGTGGATCAAGCTTCTCAATCTTGAGGGAAAGCTCTCACCCATCTTAATCTAGTTCTGATAGCATGGAAAGAACTTGGAGAAGCTTGTACGAGGTAGAAAAGTGAGTTGCGAAGCGACGAGGTTTGGTCCAACCAACCATCACAAAGACCATCCCTTGAGCTTATGGAGAACCAAATAGACCTCATAGGCATGGGATAAGTGTAATAAAATGCACTATGTACTTTGGAGAATCAAGAAGAAAGAGTTGATACAAAACAAATAGGTTTGTGCATCGACTAGCTCAAAAAAATTACTATCTTTGGACGAGACAAGGAACTTAAAATGCTCATAGCCACCACCATAATTACAATTAAAAAAAGTCCTTTTATGGGAGTGATAAAAATAGGGGTGAGTGTATATAATGCACAAGAGTAAAAGAATGAGGCCAAATATGCTTTTGGAATGAACGAGACACTCAAGAATGGTACCTCCTATTTTTCAGGAATACATAGAGATTTACCTTGAATTAGAAAACCTGCCATTCCTCCTAATGTGTTGAAAGAGAGGCTTTCAGATTTTCATGCATAAACAAGACACTAATACCTTTCCAATGATTCCTCTTTCATGCAATTTGGGGATTTATAGAGAGAGGAGCAGCCTTTGCAAGCTTACGATTGTTAAAGAAGATGATGTAGAAAAGTGAAGGAGCAAGACAATGATGGCCACAAGTGAATGTATATTGCTTCCATGTAATGTACAAGTGATTTGAAGTCTTTATATAGACTTTTCAAGTGCTCCAAGACTTCTACAAGTGGCTTTTTAATTCAAATGAAGGCAATAAAGGTTGTTGGAGGAAATCAATTCACTTTCCTATAATCTAGGAAAAGTGAAGATCTAGTTTGATCTATGTTAGGTGATTGATTGATTTCAATGCAACCACCACAAATTTGTGGGATTTGGGTTATCTCTTTATACTTTTGCATGTGTAAAGCTCTAGGCTTTTAGAATGGTAAAAGATCCATGAAAAACTTTTCTAAAAAACACAATAAGTGAGCATAAGTAAAAGAACTCTCCAATGGATATTCTTTCGATGTAATTCAAGCGATAGCTTTTGATGTAGATCAAATCCACCTCAAGCATAGTGTAAGCTTGATGTTCCAACATAAGGAAGGCTTTTGATGCAACTCTCATATATGTATCCAAGCAATACAACACATATCATAGAATCACCAATATCAGAGAAACATTTCCTGCACTCAAATAATGAACAATATATTTTTTATCAATAAAGTGTACATGAAATCAAACACTATTAATAATCGAAAACAAAATTGAATTCTTCTTGAGATTTGGTACATACATTGCATTCTTGAGAGTTATGATACCTCCATTTTTAGATCTAAGCAGAATTTATCCAACTCCAATACTAGGATGAGAAGCGTTGTTTGCAAATACATGTTCCCCCTTGGACACATTTTTCAAAGATGTGAAACATATTTGGAATGAAGTGATATGCTTTGAAGAAACACTATAAAAAAGCCAATCCCAATCAGTGACACTCACAATCAAATATGCACATTGTGATGATGAATCATAATGGCATGTAAAAACACCTACCTAGAAATCTTCAAAAACATTAGTTTTGTAATTCTCTATGTTAGATGTATTCTTAGCAATAGACATGTTGAATTCTTTGTTCTTTCCATTATGCTTCCCACGTCTTTTACATTCATTAATGGTATGTCTAGATTTTGGACAATGCTTACATATCATTTGCTTTTGAATATACCATCAAGAGAGGAAGAAGTGAAATAGGAAGAGTGAGGCTTTGGTTTTTGTGAACCCAAAGTTGGACCATACTTACTTCTTTCTTTTTGTATAATAGCAAGTGCTTGCATTACCTCAAGAAAACCACTCCTCTTCACTCTTGATTGACCTTCCTGAAAAAGATGAGAAAAAATCTATCAAAAGCATACATATTTGACATTTGCAACCATATGAAGTTTAGGAGAAAAAGTCTAAAAAAAATTTAAGAATCCTTTTAGTGTAGAAATGAGTAATGCATCCAGAATGAGCTCATCAGCATTTTCAAATTTCTCTTTAAAATCCTTGATGCATGTAACTTATACATCCATGAATTTTTTCGATGCATACATACATCACTACAACATATCAGGGGCATACCAACGTTGCCCATACGGACGGTCACGTCTCGACGTCGGTATGACCATTGAAAATGCTTGAAAAACAACGGATGCAATACCGACGATCATTTAATCATCGGTATACAGGCATTGGTATGAGCGCCGATATAGGCATCGATACTTTACTGTAAATTACCGACGCTTATATCGACGCTTATACCGACGCTCATACCGACGCTTATACCGAGGCAACGTTTTAACCGGGCTCGAGAGCAAAAAATCGACATTTGCTTGCATTTTGAACCAAATTTCGCTACTGTCGAGTTTGCATGCGCGAACTACATTCTGCGCCTATTGTGTACACACATCTCTCTCTTTCTCACTCTTTCTCTCTCTTTCTCTCTCTCTCTCTCTCTCTCTTTCTCTACATCTCTGTTTCTTTAGATCTTTGTGTTTTCCCTTTTCTAATTTCTCTTCTCTTTCGTTTTGCAGGATGTTTTTGGCATCAAATCTTTGGAATTCGACGAAGGGCAACATTAAGTGGACCTTGAGGACAATGCTCCAAACAATTACATCCATGTAAGTGATTGTTTTGTTTTTGATTGATATAGAGTGAGATAGAGAGAGATGAAAGAAAGAGAGAGATCTAAAGAAACATAAAGAGAGAGAGAGAGAGAAACAAAGAGAGAGAAATTAAAGAGAAAGATAGAGAGAGAGTGAAAGAGAGAGAGATGAAAGAGAGAGAGAGAGATGAAATAGAAAGAGAATGAGATAGAGAGACAGATGCATACATACATACACACACATATGCATACACATACTCACATACATATTACATACACACATGCATATTACATACACACTCACATACATATTACATACACACGTGCATATACATACACATACATATTACATACTCACATGCATACACACATATACATACATACATGCATATTACATACAAACATGCATATTACATACACACATGCATATTAGATACACACATGCATATACATACACACACATATTCATTCTCATCCTCACATACATACATACATGTATACACACATATACATACACACATGTACACACACACATGTATACATACACACATGCATATGCATACATACAAACACACATATTTGCATGTACACACACATACATACATAAACATATGCATATTACATACACACTCACATATGTATACACACACATATGTGCATACACACATGCATATTACATACACACACATATATATACACACTCACATATGTATACACACTCACATATGTATAGAAACACATGCATACATGCACATACACATACACACACATCACATATACATACACACATACACACATATACATGTTTTAGGGTTAGGGTTTTAGGATTAGGGTTTATGAATTTCTCTTTTCTTTTGTTTTGCAAGAGATTTTTTACATTAATTCTTTGGAATTCGGCGAACGAAAACATTAAGTGGAATTTAACGACAACGCTCCAAACAATTACATCGATGTAAGTGATCTTTTTTTCAATTGATATAGAGTGAGATAGAGAGAGAGAGATATGAAAGAAAAAGAGAGATACATACACACATATTTGATTGTACACACACATACATACATACACACATGCATATTACATACACACACACATTACATCGATGTAAGTGCTTGTTTTGTTCTTTTTTATAAATAGAGAGAGAGAGATAGAGAGATGAAAGAGAGAGAGAATAAGAGAGAGAGAGATAATAAGAGAGAGATAGAAAGAGGGAGAAAGAGAGAGATAAAAGAGAGAGAGAGAGAGAGAGAGAGAGAGAGAGATAAAGAGGGAGATATAGATAGATATAAAGAGAGAGATATAGAGATACATACACACACATGCCTACATATTACATACACATATACATATGCATATGCATGCATACGCACACACATACATGTTTTAGGTTTAGGGTTTTAGGATTACGGTTTTTGACGTTTACACATATACACACATAATACATACACACATGCACACATATACACATGCATACATACATACACATACACAAACATCATATATACATACACACATATGCATGTTTTAGGCTTAGGGTTTTAGGATTAGGGTTTTTGGCTTTTACATATATCTTTTTTAATTTCTCTTTTCTTTTGTTTTGTAGGAGCTTTTTGGCATCGATTCTTTGGAATTTGACAAGAGACGACATCGATTGGGCTTTGAAGAGAGCGATAAAAAGAATTACATTGATGTAAGTGATTGTTTTGTTCTTTTTTATAAATAGAGAGAGAGAGAGAAAGAGAGAGAGAGAGAGAGAGAGAGAGAGAGAGAGAGAGAGAGAGAGAGAGAGAGAGAGAGAGAGAGAGAGAGAGAGAGAGAGAGAGAGAGAGAGAGAGAGAGAGAGAGAGAGAGAGAGAGAGAGAGAGAGAGAGAGAGAGAGAGGGGAGAGAGAGAGAGAGAGAATGAGAGAGAGAGAGATGAAAGAGAGAGAGAATGAGAGAGAGAGAGAGAGAGAGAGAGAGAGAGAGAGAGACAGAGAGAGAGAGAGGGAGAGAGAGAGAGAGAGAGAGAGAGAGAGAGAGAGAGAGAGAGAGAGAGAGATGAAAGAGAGAGAGAATGAGAGAGAGAATGAGAGAGAGAGAGAGAATGAGAGAGAGAGAGAGAGATGAAAGAGAGAGAGAATAAGAGAGAGACAGAGAGAGATGAAAGAGAGAGATAATAAGAGAGAGACAAAGAGAGAGAGAGAGAGAGAGAGGGGGAGAGAGAGATGAAAAAGAGAGAGAGATAAAGAGAGAGATATAGATAGATAGAAAGAGAGAGACATAGAGATACATACACACACATGCATATATATTTCATACACATATGCATATGCATATGCATACACACACACATATGCATATACATGTTTTAGGGTTAGGGTTTTAGGATTAGTGTTTTTGATGTTTACACATATACACACATAATACATACACAAATGCACACATATACACATGCATACATACATACACATACACGCACATCATATATACATACACACATATGCATGTTTTAGCGTTAGGATTTTAGGATTAGGGTTTTGTGCTTTTACATATATACACAAATGCATACACACATATACACATATAAACACATAATACATATACACATACACACACACAAACACATACACACACACACAAAGACACACACACACATACATACATACATACACACACATGCATGCATTCATACACACATGTGACATATACATACACACATATGCATGTTTTAGGGTTAGGGTTTTAAGATTAGGGTTTTTGGCTTTTACTTATATACACACATGCATACACATATACATGTTTTAGGTCTAGGTCTTCAAGATTAGGGTTTTAGAGTTTTTACATAGATACACATATGCATACACACACATACACACACACACACACACACACACACATATATATATATATATATATACACATACACATATATACACAAAAATACACACATACACATGTTTTAGGTCTAGGTCATTATTGAAGCACATATATATGCGATGTATACAAGAGCTCTATATCAATACACGTTCAATAATATGACAATGAGTGATGAGAGAGCTTTAATTGAATATCTAAGTCCAAAATAACATCACATATGAGTTATATATATATATATATATATATATATATATATATATATATATATATATATATATATATATATATATATATATATATATATATATATATATATATATAGTTACAAGTGAAAAACCTCTAGCAAACAGTAGAGTAAAAACAACCCATGTATAGGGAAATGGTTCACATCAAAGCTAGTTTAGGAACACATAAGTGTAACATGTATGTGTTGATGTACATTACACTCATTATAAGTCAATGTGAAGTGCTTCCATAGAAGAGATTAAGAGGGCACTCTTGGTGAAACATTTTGACTGAGATCACTTTTTTTTCGAGAGATCTAAGTTCTTCATATAATGTTTGTTAAAGTGAAGATTATTTTGGAGATGTAAAATCTACATAGCCTATGAGGGTCGCATTCTCGCCTAGTTGCATGGAGAGTATGGGGAGAATTTTTTTTAATCCAAAACATTACAATTTTTTTTAATCCAAAATTTTTTGAACCTTACCACATTTGTGTGAAGGAACAACGCCAAATAGTTTTTACAAAATGGGGGACCTGAACCTAGTTTTTTTATAATCGACAATCCATGAGATCTGCAAATCATATCACCTCCCATATCAAGGTGCAACACCCTTCATGTACTTGGTGGGAATAGAGGATGTGATTCAGATAAGCAAACCTTTCTTTCTTCATGCCGAGTTTTGATTGTGTCTAAAGACTCCCAAAATCTTTCCTAAACATTACATGAACATCACTTAAATTGATGACGTTTCCAAAGCATCTATGTGCATCTCTATCTTCAATGCTTGTGTGTTTCTAATCAAAAGCGCTTTAAATTGAAAAAAAGTAAAATGATACAAGAGAATCAAAGAGACATATGAAGAAAACTGATAAGATTTTCCAACTTGTTTTAAAGCTTTTTTTTTCTACAGTCAACGTCCAATGGAAAAACATTCTACAATTCTCAATCCTTCTTCTTGGACAATCAAGGGATTTCTATTTATTGTGTTATTTCCTTTTTCAAAAGAAATTGAAATTAAATTAAAAGCAAAGAAAAGTACAAGCACACTACAGAGAGATACAAAAAAGGTTAATAACCTTTGTATCCCTGACATGGGGGAACCACTTCAGTTTGAGCTTGTTGATTTTAGGATGAACTCTCTGTGATGTCTTGGGGGGGGGGGGGGTCCCTTCTCACGGTTATGTATCTTACTTGCAAAAAATTTAAGGGAATTCTTAACAAACCACTCTTTTTTTCGATTGTCCAAGTTTTTGGCACACCTTTCCTTTTAGATCTTCCATAGAGCCTTGCTTCTAATCGGCAAATAGCTTTGCTAAACAAGGATTGCTTCCAATGTTTAATCGAGCTCACATTCGGAATCTTACTAAGAGTAAGCGGAATGTCATGGATCTTGAGGCAAGAGAAGAAGAGGTGACCTAGATATTCTCTCCCATGCGTGCATGTTTTACGCCCTAGAAGCTCATTATAACTTCCAATCGTTGCTCATATTTAAAATGGTTTCATATTATTCCATCCGTTCTAGAAGTAGCAAGATCCGATCCCTTTATCAAAGGCAAGTCCATTTTGGAAACCATTATAGATATCTGGGAAGGTCTTGAATTTGCAAATGAATCTAAACAAGATGTGGTCTTCCTCAAGATCGACTTTGATAAAGCCTACGACAGGCTGGAATGGGACTATATTCTGCAGTCGCTCCAAGATCTGGCATGTAGTCAGAAATTCACCAAGATGATCGCGACCCTTCTCGAAAACGCATCGACCCAAATTAACATCAATGGCAAACTTTCGAGGTTGATCAAACTTTAAAGATCTATCAGACAAGGGCGCCCATTGGCTCCTCTTCTCTTTGCCATTGCCACGGAAGGGCTCAGCAGGCTGGTGGAGCATCAGGTGGAAGCTGGTAGTATCAAAGGCCTTCGTTTGCCCCATGACCATAGTCACATCACCATGAGACTTTTTGCCGATGATATGAACACGTTTGTTCAGAATGATAGTACCAGCCTCGAGACGTTCTGGAGGTGTCTGGCTACTTTTTGTGAAGCTCTGGATCCACAATCAACCACTCTAAGTCCGCCTTTAGAGCTATTGTTGGGTCACAGCCCGACCTTCTCACTGATCATGGCTGTCAAATCATTCCGGAGGGCCAAATTTTTTGGCTTCTTGGGATTCCCTTCGGCTTGGGCGTCTCTTTGGAACAGCAGTGGAACTGGGTGCTGGCCAAACTCGAAAACAAGCTTAACTATTGGAGAGGCATGCAAATCAATCTTGCTGGTCGTGCTATGGTTATCAACACGTTCCTTTTATCATCTACCATTTATTTCCTTTCTTGTTGGAGACTGAAAGAGCAAGATCTGTCCAAGCTGAATAGCATTTCTAGAAACTTCCTTTGGATGCGCGACCACAATAGGAGGGACCTTGCTATTTTCCCCGATCCCTGTCTTCCCAAAAGGACTTAATCTCGTGTGCTCCCTATGGAAGAGTTGGAACAAAGTCAAAAGTTACACAAGAATAAGTGAAGACTAGAAGTGGGCCGCCGATATCAGACAAAACGACCCTATCTGGTTTCCGATCCATGGCATCCGGAGTCTGGAATCTTGGAACATTCAAAATGCCAAGAAGTTATGGAACAAAGGCTTCAAAAAATGGAAACGTCTCTGGAAACAAGACACCAACCGTTGGATCAACTTCCAGGATATTGACCTTTGCATCAACATTTCGTACGAAGAGTGGAACACATTGCAAAGCAGATGTCTCGCTTGGGACCGACACAAAGTTTGCCTTCTCATGGGACACGACACGTTGAGCTCGCTTGGTCTCAAATGGCACAATGGGAATAGCCTATAAAAAATCCCAAACATCAAAGAAACGATTGACTATCAGGTCAACCTCAACAAGAAGTGGTGCCTGTCATGGACGCGGCTTCGGTGGGACATGAAGTTCATGGCTATCTGGCACCCCCTCGTAGAAATCGAAAAGTCTATCCTCTTATGGCAAATTCTTCATCATGGAATCTAGACCAACCTTAAGGCTAGCAAACTTTATGGGATTCCTCCCTGGTGCAAATGCTGCCACCGGTCTATCGAAGATGTTTCACACATCTTCTTTACCTGCCCCAACTCCAACAGACTCTGGCACATAGTTGGAAAGAAAATTAGACTTCAGAAACATCTGAGTTGGCAGCAAGTCTTGCTGGGGGAAGCGATCGGCTGCTCCGCGACTCTTTGGAATGCCATCAGAGGGGAGGTCCTATGGAAAATCTGGCGGGAAAGTTGTGCTATCAACTTCGGTGAGTTCCCCAAAGAGTGGTCAATTGAGAAATCGTTGTTCCTCCTTGGCAAAAGGATTGTCAACTGTAAGAAATCCCCCCCCCCCCTTCAGGCATCATCAAGTACTCCTTTTGATCAATAACAAGCTTAAACCCAAGTGGGTCCCACAGGAGGGTGATGAGAGGGTAATCAACCTTCTTTGTAATGCCATCTAAGCTCTGTAAAAGCTTCCCCTACTTTGTGGGATTTGGGGGGTCCCGTGGGCACTAGTCCCCTTCTCTTGTACTTTTCTTTATTTAATTGAAGTCCGGAAGAGTAGGCTAATGTCGAACTTCCTTTATATAAAAAAAAAGATCTGATCCCTTAGGCTTAATTGGGAGGGGTGAGACAGAAGTCAGACTTATAGACCTTGCAACTTAGAGAGGGAAGTAAACAAAAAGGTTTCAAGATTTTTAAAGAAGTCTAGAACTAGGTGAGACCTTGCAACTTAGAGAGGCAAGTAAGCAAAAAGGTTTCAAGATTTTTAAAGTTAAGTCTTGCCCAAGAGGGATCATTGTTTTCCCATACTTTGATCAAGCAGTTGGCTGCCAGCTTATTGCTAAGGGCCTCCAGGTCAAGAATGGACAAGCCAATAGCATTGCATGGACAAGAATTGTTTTTCCACTTGATTTTGGAAATGCCCTTCTTGTTTCGGTCTCCCATCTAAAGGAAAGTTCCATAGAACTGTCCAAGGTTCAAAAGATCCTTTTCATTAGATCTTTAGCAAGACAAGAAAAAAAATCCCAGATGATATGAGGATGTCTAAAGGGTGGGTGCTTCTTACAATTCAAAAATTATTTTTCCTAAAATCAAAAGGGATTTTTCCATCGACCATTCTTTAGGAGGGCTTCCAAAGTTGGTTGCGCACATCTCTTTCCATATTGTCTCAAGGGTCTGCCAAACCGATATTTATTTGAGGCATGATTAGAAGAGGTTTCTAAAGCCTTCCATGCCACAAATGCATTTTTTGCACCAGGCACCTCAAATTTTGTTAGCTTTTCCATTGGTCGAGATTCAAAATGTAGGATTTGCCACATAACCATAGATTTGTTTATCTCAAAGTGGGGGTGCCAAAGGCATTTGAAGTTAAAGTCCCACCTCGAGCCTAACCAATTCAGACAGCACTTCCTATTGAGCATGATATGAAATTCCACATCATTCTTCAATCTTGAAATTTTCTCAAGACTATTGCCATTGTGATATCTCAGACCCTCAAGCTAAAAGAGTCCTCGCCAATGAGGAGGTGAGTCTTCGAGCATTCTCAAGCATTGAATGTGCTTTGCAATAGATGCCATTCTTCATAGTCCACTCTTTTTGACCAGATTAATCCATTGACAAATATCTTGATTCCAGAGGCAGACTTCTGTACAACTAGAAACACGTCTCACTAATTGACAACGTAAGTCCACTATTCACAAAAAGAATTTGCTCTTATGGCGACTTACTGAATCATTTCCTCGTCAAGTTTTGCTTCTCAGGGCCACAATGCAAATGGTATATTGGTCTTGTTCCATGTTTACAGGAGCCTCTGTGTATGAGTGCGAATGTACGTGTGTATTCTTCAGTGTGTTTGTGTCTACGAGAGAGAGAGAGACTTATTGGCGTTAGAACTTACTTTTCTACACATGTACTTTAACAAAACGCTCAAGACGTCAGCTCAGCTCTCTTTATCAGCAAAGATGAAATATCTTTATCCTCTTGGCATGCTCTCTCATTCATTACTCATGAGGGATTGTCTGTTCTCTCCTCTTTTTATTGCTAATGGCCACGTACACAAATACGAAGAAATTTGTACAACTAGAAACACGTCTCACTAAGTGACAAGGTAAGTCCACTGTTCGAAAGCCGTTCCTCGTCAGCTTAGTTTTGAGGACCACCATCCACTTGCTATATTGGTTTTCCGCCATCCACTACAAGCGCCCCTCTATGTATGTGGAGAGAGAGAGAGGGTTATAACTTAATTTTCCGAACACGGAAAATCTTATAATTTTTTATGAAATAAAAGAAGCTCAACAACTCTCGACCAAGATAGAGGAAATATTCACCCGGCCTGGCAAGTTGAGTTTACTAATTAGCTTCGAAATCACTCAATTCCATCCTTGATTGAAAGAGATTTCCAATCCCATAGGGGCACCACGAGTTTCAAAAACTTTGTTCCTTGATATCTGTTTCAAGCCTTGTTCCGGTAGGAGCTAAGGGAGGAGGGGGCAAGAGACTTATAGGATGTCTAGAACAAGAAGCTTTATATGATGCCGTCTTAGAGTGATTTATTCTAGAACAAGAAGCTTTGTAGAACATGCCAAGGCATTGCCAAAAGTTACTAACACAGTGAGGGTCATTCTAAAGAGATATATGACTATCATCAAAGAAAATTCTAAGAATCATCTTGTCTTAGTAGTGTGGAAGTGCCATGGCTTCAATGCACCCCACAAAAGATTGATCACGAACCACAAAGCTTCGTTCCTCGACCACAGTGGTGAAAGTAACGAGGAAAGCGGGAAACTATGCTTGATAGATTGCCTCAACTTGGTCTATGTTTGCTAAGATCGTTGGCCTAAACGTTTAACCCCAACAAGAGAGGTGTGCCTAACGTCAAGTCGGAGATGTGCTTTCGCCGAGAGCAAACTCTTGGACCTATTTTATTTTGAGTATTTGTGACAATGTGGCACTTGATGGTCTCCCTCGGTGGTGGGCTCTTGATCCCGTCATCGTTCTATTCTCCCCCTTCTCTATTAACCCAAAAGTATTAGATCTCGTGCACTTGTTGTGGAAGGTCTGGAACAATATGAAGGCATTATGCACATTAAGTAGTGCCTGGGAGTGGGCTGCATGCAAGCATCACACATAATGACTCCATTTGGTTCAAAATTACTCGCATAAATTGTGTGGAGTCTTTCCACCTTCAAAAGAGCAAGGAAACTATGGAACAAGGTTTTTCGAATGTGGAAACACCTTTTGAAACAGGATGGGAGGCCTTGGATGAAATTTAAAGACACTAAATTGAACCATGGAGTTGAATAAGAGGACAAGGACTTAATTAGAAGAACAACTGATGTTGGTGCCATGACATGCAAATAGGACTCTTGGTTGCCTAAGATTTGTCGTGCCAATAGTAACAATATATTGGATCCACGACGGATCATGTGGAATCTGAACTTTGAAAAGAATGTCAACCATAAGTGGTGCATGAACTGGTCCTAGATCTGGAGGGGGTGCAAAATTATAGATTTTTGACAACCCCTCATGGATACCTTATAAGCACTCTTCATGTGGCAAATTCTCCATAGGGGTATCTAGACCAATTTCAAAGTCAAAAAGTCCTGCGAAGCAACCCCATGCTATAAAAGATCCATTAGTGTGAGAAAATATTGGGTCATCTTTTCTTTTCATGTGTGTATAGTCATCACATGTGCGCATTGTGGATCATGGTCACAAGTGAGGCTCTTTGGAAGATATAAAAGAAAAGTTGTGCAACATGTTTCATGAATAGTTCTCTTAAGAGTCTTGATACAAGGATTTTCTAACTAATTACCCCAAGTTCACATACTCGTTGACCATGATTTTGACTTATACATACTCTAAATTAAGCAAGGATTCGCTCTCATATATTGATATCGAGAAGGCATTCGATGTTTCCTTATTTTGTACCTCCTTTTACATAATCATTTATAATACCATCATATGATTCTCTATGTTTATATATCTCATTCATAAATTCATTCTTTTTCTCTATAATGTTGTTGCTTATGTGCTGTGACACGATAAATATGATTCATATATTTACATACATTCAATCATTAAAAATCTCCTATGTGCATCCATTCTAAATAAATTCCGATATGCCCTTCTTCATTTTTTTTTCTCATGCCACAAATCAATCCCCAGATGCCTTTCTTCTCTTTTTTTTTCTGACTTGTAAGAAGGTATGATTACTCAGTGTAAACATCCATAGTCAACAGATTTCCTTATTCACTTTCTCTATTTAAGCATTAAAAAGGTCAGACATGGTGGGAGTCTCTTGCCTTTCTAAAACTATTTCTTAAGGTTATAACAAGGCTCTTGATCTAATACTTCTATAATGAGCCACAACATGTATAGCGATAGGCTTTCCATGAAGCCCTCTGAAAAATCATTGGATTTGTATATCTTGTCCTCATAATAGCTTGGAATTCTATCACATACATAAAGTTATGATATTCTTTTTAGGATGTATATATTGTGCCCCAAATCTTCGAAATTCATAAATACCATTTATGCAGGATAAAAGGATCCCCAAACGCAGCCTTGGAAGGTCTTAGGACCTCTAGGGTACAATCTATCTATGAACATAAAACTTTGTGCAAAGTTCTTGAAATCAATTAGAATTTTTTTTTTTTGATGTTCGAGAAATCATATTAAAATTGCGAGTCTTACTATAATGCATGGTATCCTTGAGTTCTTGCATTGGCATATAGAGAAGTAGATGCATCAAGCTAGAGTAGACAACAAATTTTACATAGGCAATGCTACTTGATGAAATAAGAAATTTTAGCCAATGCACATAGAATATATAAAAACGTGCTTAGATACTTGGGAAAAAAGAATTTACAGTTATATATGAATCCAATGATCAAACAAAAAGAAATCATTCCTAAATTTGCTTTAAGCCTTTGAAATACAATTAGTGGTCATACTCAACGTGATAAAAATATCAATGTTTGAAGGAGAATGGAAATGATTATTCAACGGGGAATATTTGCGTTTATGAGAGAATACTGATCATATTGGATTCCAATCAAATTGAGATTCTTTTTTCTTGAAAAAAAATGTTTGATGTAATAAAATCTGGCATCCAATACCACCCTATTTTATATTCACATTGATGTATGAGTGATGCTTATCCTAAACGCTAAAAGTACCTTTATAGAGTACCTTCTCACTTCAATTCTTTAAAAGAATCTTTAATTCTTAAGCATAACCTCTAATTTCATATTCTAGGTTTTGATTCCTTCACACAATCATTATATGATGTGATGCTTTTACTTTGGAAACTTTGAAAACCTTTGAATAGAACATCAATTCCCTTTTTTTATAGGATTCTTGAAAGGAAACCAGTAATAATTTCCAAATTTTTTGAATTTCAAAAAAATTCAAATTTGATTGGCTATACATATCCCTATACTACTTAGGTCTAAGCATCCACTCAGGCTTTTGGATTTCACCTTTAAGAAATTCCTTTAAGGATATGCAAATATTACATTGTGTTCCATAGACCGAATTACCATCATAATAGTTGTAGACTACATACTTGAAACTTGGACGATATTGCTCTTTTCACACTTTCCATTTTATAAATTGAACTTGAGGGGAAAATTCGCAAAAGGATCTTGATTGCCAATACTTGGGAAAACTTTGGAATAGTTCCATTTGCAAGTTCTTGGACAGACATTTCCAAGCTTGATCAAGTCTAGTTGAACTTGTCACAAAAATAAAGACTTAGTCTTTATGACTAAGATCTCTTGAACTATCAAAAGCTTCTTTCCTTAGCCATGGGATTTTAGAGATCTTTCCCTCTACTAAAGTCCAAGCATGTGCTAATGTCTTTCAGATTCCAAAGCTAAGAAAGTTATCAATATCGATACACCACTAGGTTATATCAATGATTGGACTTTAAATACCAATATCAATGGTTTGGGACTTCTTGGAACTACTTATAGTAAAACTAACTCGAGGATTCCACTATCACTGCTATGGAGAAACTTATTCTTCCAATACTTGAGATTCCTTAAGGAAAAGAAAACATGAGAAAATGATTCATCTTGGGATCTTTTGCAATGCTAGAAGGATACTTGAAAGAAATTCCAGAATTTTAGACAATATTGAGAAGTTTATTACTTCAATTGTGTTCATTTCTTGGGTATCAAAATAAAGGATCAATATCGTTTTTAGGATATGGTTTCTCATCCCATTATGAAAGTTTGACTTGAGCTTTCATTTTTATGATATGTATTCTTGTTCTTGAGTTTCAAATAAAAATTATTTTCATTGGTGAACCTTGCAATGTTACTAGAGTACTTTAAATATATTAGTGAACTCCACTATGATTGCATAGTTTAAAGTACAAGCAACTTAGAATGATTGAAATATATATATATATATATATGTGTGTGTGTGTGTGTGTGTGTATGAATGTATGTGTATATATCTGTTATATGTGTTTCTATCTGTTGATTGTAGTAATTTACTTTAAAGCTTGCTTCTATGAAAAAAAAAGTACGAAGAAGCGTCTTGTTACTTATTGAAAGGTTTGTGAAGATTACTTACTAAAAGTTTTGTGAAGAAGGTAAGCTAAGATTAAAGTGCAAGGAACACTAATTCATTAAATCTGTGAGACTTTTTATGTGTAGTTTATCCATGAGGCAAGCTCTTAATATCAATATCACCCATACTTCACCTAGAAGAATAGCCGATATGTCTACATGTAACCTGCCACTGATATAATGTGCAAATCTCTATGCATTTTCTTTCGGGTTTTTGCTGATTAAATGCATGCGCACTTCAAAAGCCAATGCACTTTATAAAATTCTTTGTAGCTCCAACTGATTATTTGATCCGATATCAACATGTGTTTATGCAAAGCAGATATAGGTTTTCGCCCACTAAGGCATTATCCTGAGCCTCTTGCTCCATGCTTCATTTTCTTGCTACACTAGCCTCGCTTGGCAACGTTCCTGATCTCATAAATTCCACCAATGGAGCACTCCATTCTAGAACTAAAGACACCTGATAAAGAGTAGCATGCTCCACTAGGGGTCTGTCCTGACACAGTAGACAATTCATAATCCACTCATGTATTTCTTTTTCCATACTAGGCCAATAGAGTCCTAAATGTTTTAGATTCTGCAATGTTCGTTCTTTAGAATAGTGATTTCCTAGCAATCCTTGATGGGCTTGTTGCAACTAACTACTTTGTTGATCGTCCTCGACACAAAAAGATAATACACCCTATGTATCTTGTTTGTACATACTTCTTGCCAATATTTGGTATTTTTGTGATTTTACAATTTCCTCTTTGTTTATTTTCACATTCTTATTTGCTGGTGCGAAGGTCAAGATAAGTACCAACTTATTTGCCCATTTAGAAAAAACTTGTAAATTGAATACATATGCATCGGGAAATTCATTAGACACTCCTTGTAGTGGTTCTCTTGAAGTGGTGCGAGAAAGATGATCTGCCCTAAGGTGGGTCCTACCTTTCCTGATGGAAACTTCAAAGTCATATTCCATTAGTAAGAGGAACCATCTTACTAAGTGTCTTATATTGCAAGGTTTTTTTACCAGATATAATAAAGCTTAATGATCAGTGAAAAACTTTAACTATTGGCCAATAGATAGTGTCTAAACTTCTTCACGGCATATACCATGCATAAGGCTTCTCTTTCAATTGTTGTATAATTGTGTTTAGCAGCATTTAACTGTCTACTAGCATATTCTATAGGAAAATCTAGATTTCCTTCACCTCTAGGTTGTGGTAGCACACATCCTATTGGGTGATTGGATGCATCTACATGAACATGGAATGGTTTATTCCAATCGAGAGTGGCTAGTATTGGTGTTGTGCACAAATTTCTCTTTGCCTCATTGAAGGAATTTTTTCTTTCATCATTCCACTCAAAATTTGTCAAAAAGCCATAAAGAGGTTTACCTATGATTGCATACATGTGGATAGACCTTCTTTAGTATCCACAATGGCCCATAAAGGCTTGTACCCATTTAACATATCTTGGCTGTGGCAACTCTGCTATGGCTCTTACTTTGTCCTCGTCTATTGATATTCCATTCTTAGAAACAATATAACCTAGGATCTTACCTTCAGGTACCATGGACACACTTTTCTAGGTTTAGAAAAACTCAATATTGTCTACACTTGTTGAAGATCTGTTTGAGCTCAAGGATGTGGTATCTTCTTTCTTGGGAATGAGCGCTTAACTCATCCACATATATTTCTAAGCTCTTTTGCAAGAAGTCTTTTAAGACATGACACGTGAGCCTTTGGAATGTTGTCGGTGCATTAGTGAGCCCAAATGGCATCACACAAAATGCAAAGATTCCCCACTCTATGGAAAAAGCTGTTTTGTATTGATCTTTTGGGGCAATAGCTATTTGGTTGAAACTTGAAAATCCATCAGGGAAGCTATAAACTTCCTTGCTTTCAACACCCCCCAATAAATGTTCAGTGATTGGAAGTGGATAACTATCTCTAAATGTAGCCCCATTAATGTTTTTAAGGTTAATACACACATGTAACTTTCTGTTCTTCTTGGGCACCACTACAATGGGGGATACCCGTTTAGTATGCTCAATCTCGTAGATAAATCCAGCTTCAATCAGTCTGTCAATTTCTTCTTTTATTTTGGCTGCATAAGTGTCATTATATGTGTAGGGCTTCTGTTTGGTGGGTTTGGCACCAGTAGTCAAGGGGATCATATGAGAACATACTTCTCAATCTACCCCCTTCAGGTCTCTATAGGTCCATGCAAACACATCCCTATATTTCCTTTATAGAGCTACAAGATCTATTTCTTCTTCTACGCTTAGATCTTCTCCTATGTATGTACATCACTCCTCATTCTCTTCAATGGTTACTAGAACTTTTCTAGTCTTTTCTTTATTATCATAGGCTTGTCCTATGATGGGCTCTGTCTTAGGCATTCATACCAAAATTTTTCGATCTTCAGCTTTATATTTATTGAAATGTTGTGGTGCCTTGAACAATGGTTCCTCCTCTACTTGTTTCACTACTTTTCTTTTCATTTTCTTTTGACCACCTTCACTTTCCCCCCTTGAATTTATAGTCTTGATGCTTGTGAGAGGGTCTTCTTCTTTTTGCGTAAATACTATTATGTCTTCTAGATAGTGCTCCTCTGAATTAAAGCAACTATCCATCTCAATGGACTCTAGATCATTGTCGTCCTCTTCTTCTTCTATGACATCACTAGGGTCACATTCTTCTAGCAAGGGCTCACACATGAACATAGAGATATCAAAACCCTCCTCATCACAATGAGTTGGCCAGTGTTCTTCATTGAGAGCAATGTCCATGGTGGCCAAGATTTCTACCCAACCATGAGGCTCAAATTCCTCATTTGGAAAGAGCATTGGTGTGTAGGTTGGATCTCTAACTGGTCTGTCTCCTTGAGAAGTTCCTTCTTAAATCGCTTTTAGGCGTCTTTCATCTTCCTGTGCAACCTTGCACATCCACAAATGAGTATCTTCATGCGTCCACGATGGATCAAATGAGCTTTCAGAATGCACAGAGATTGAATCTTTTGGAGCCTTGTGGATAGGATTCCATTGTAGGGGTGGCACATCTATAAAGGTGTAATCTTTCAAATTGACCTTGGTTGTGACCCCTAAGTGCTTCATGTACAAGGACTTGGTTCCCCAATCCTGTAATATTTGTAGTTACCATAGGGAGGGCTTTCCTAGGATCATCTCATAGACCTTATTTTGGCCAAAGTCACATAAAGCGAATGTGTGCTCAAACTCTACACCACAAGTGGTTAGGCTTATCCTTTCTAGCAATACATGAGGTCTTTGAACATGGCCATCAGCCATTTTAAGCTTCAATCTAGTTGGTTTCAATCCAAGTTTGTCCCATTGCTTCCATAAGGAGGTGGTCGCAGTTGCAACACCAACACCTAAATCTAAGATAGCTTTGGTTGTGTAACCTTGGTAGGTGATCAGAAGATAAGTATTACCTTCTTCACCTTCACTCATATTAACCACATGTTTCCATAAATCAAGTTTTACTTTGAGCAACTCTTCTAAGGTGAGATGACAGTGAACCTTAGTGTTCTGTATGACTTCAATGTTTCTTAGAACCACTAAGTCTTATTTTCTTACTGGTATTGTGAAAGTTGTGAAGTGGAGAGATTCAGATTCCCATGGGCTTTTGAATTGTGGTAACTATTGTAAAGAATTAGATTCAAAATCTAATATTTCATCTTCTTGTTCCTCTACTTGTTCTCTGTAAATAGATGAAATGTCGTGGGGAAAATTGATCATGAAGAACATCAATTTCAAGAATAGTAGGAGGATTATCCATCTCATTGGCCCATTTCTCTTCTTGTATTTTCCGCAAGAGTTCTTGAGAGTATTGTTGAATTGAAAGAGATGTTCCATCATCCATGGAATTAGAAACATAAGCTTTTGTTGGTGGTGAGTTTTCTCTTTCAATAAGTGGCTGAGCATGCGGAGGTAAAGAGATGTGCTGCTTGTTTACCAACTAATAAGCCCTAGAAATGCAAACCTGCTTTGAAAGAATTTGTCTGATTCAACAACTGATTGGTCTCGAGCATAGCTTGAGCTAGTTCTACCATTTTTATGCACATTTCTATTTGTTCAATCTCTAAATCTGCTCTAGGGTAGCTCTTATCTAGGTTTGCAACTCTTGGCCCTTCTTGAAATCGAGTGTGGTAGGCCTTAAACATCATGTTCAAGCCTTCAAGGGTTGGATATAGAAGAAGAAACCCTGGTTGCGATCTATTAAGAATGATTGGTGTGTTTGGATGAGGTGGTGTGGATGGAGTTTTGGCCTGCGAGGGGCTTTGAGATGCAATATCTCCTATTTTTGTTTTTGCATCTCTCAAGGTTTCTTCTAGTTTAGATAACTTTCTACTCCACTTATGATTGGCCTTCTTACTAGTATCCTTCCATGTTCTTGTTTTCCTCTTACTAGGCTCTCTTGATTCACTTGACTCTGATTGTTCAACTGGTTTTGCTCGTTGTATGGCTTGTGCCCTGGTGATTTCTAGTATAGGAGCCACATTACTCTGAACTTGAATCCACCACTAAGCCTACCACATTCATTGGTGTAACCTTGGGTACACTAGAGGGTTTCCTTGGACATTCTCTCAAGAGATGTTCTTTGCCGCACTTAGAGCAAAAGCCTTGTATTGTGATGTTATGTCCTTGTCCCTGGAAGGTGGGTGGGGACATTCATGAATGAAATGGATGCCCTGACATCTAAAACATGGTCCTCTAGTGACTTGTGGTTTCATTTGTCTCAATTGGGGCCTAGGGTTAGGATTCGTGTACATGACATTCGAGTATTTTCACTCCCAATGTGTTTCCATAGGTGTTGTTTCGTATTGATATGGATAATTCTCACTATAATCAGGTGATTTTCTGTAATAATCTCGTGGACTATCCTCATGGGAGTGGTCAAAACTATGATTATGAGGGTCATTTTCTAAGACCAATTGGGTTATTGGCGCCAATCCTCTATGAGGGTTCTCCTCTACCACTGCATATGTAACTAGAATCACATTGGCATGGGGTGGTGGTTGGTTTCCTAGGACTAGTTGTGGCCTATATGGTGCGTGATATTTTTGTTGGTATTTAGGTTTATATTGTTGTTATGGCCTATAATACAGCTCTTGGTATTGGTTCTTATACCTACCCTATTGGTAAGCTTGCTGATAAGTTTTCCTAATACCTGCATGGACAATCTTGAGTCGTATGGTTCGTGTATTTTCTCTTACTAGTGCAATATGGAGCATTCATTTCTCTCATGTTCTAGTTTTTCATTGGGTACACATTAACCGTGTGGTTCCCTCCGCAAGTATAACAATTCTTTAATGAGGTAACTCTTGGTGTTTGTCGATTTTGAAGTCCCAGCTTCCTAGCAATCTGCTCAGCTATCTCACCTATCTTAATGCAGGGTCTAGAAGAATGACTAGTAGAACTATCAGAATTCTTATAGAATTTGGATAGACATTAGATCTTGGTGGACGGAAAATCAATTCTCCTTGCCATGTGTGTGAATGCTTTCCATGCACTGTTACCAAGAACATTCTCTCCGAGGTGTTATCTAAACAGACAACTTTGCTTGGTATCTCAAGATCTTTGAATTCGTAGATGATGAATCTGCCTCTTTTGCTAAGTTCATCTGCCTTGAATCTCCAAAAGGCTTCCTCCATTTCTCTATTAAAGTATAGTTCTATGCTTTTGTTGTCTTGGGGGATCCATTCTAGAGTGATCACTCTAGTCAAGACTGGCTTATCTCTAGGAATCTTGGGTTCTCATCCTAGGTCTCCTTGCTCTAGGTCTCCTTGCTTTAGGTCTCCTATCTTGTTCTCAAGAATGGTATTTCCAAACTCATCTGTCTTGTCTGGTAAGCAGGTAACCACATACATGGTTCCTTGCTTATCAATATATAACCCCTCTTCGAACTTAACCACTGGGTGTTCATGTCCAAAGGGTTGGTAGGGATTTTTGAGTTGGACAATTGATCCCCTCAGACCAACCTCATAGATGTATGCACCTAATCAGTTGGTCCTTATATATTCGAGCTGTGTTTTCAAGGGACCTTGTGGTATTTATGAATAGGCAGTTCCTTAGCTATTTGCAAGGCTCTCCATGCCGAAAGACATTTCTGCGTCACTTGTTTCATAACTTAGCGTGTAGGGATAACCACTAAGTTGTTGTGCCCATGACCTAGCTGTATGGTTGACATTGGCCTCAGATGATCTAATGCTTTGTCTATCCATGCCTAAATATCTACCAAATTTAAGGTTCATAAGCTTTATCTTCAAGTCAAAAATTTCCCTTTGTATTGCTATTAATCCTTTGGAGCCCCTTGGCTTCCTAATCCCACTTGAGGGTCAACTTCAAAATACTATATCTAAAACTTTTGAACCCAAAATCACAACAAACAGATTTCGTATGAAAAATTTATGCTAGTTGAGGGTTTTGGGGGTTAAAACAGGTAAATAAGATCTTTCTTGGATTACCTCAGAATAGATGATACACGATACTTAGGAAGTATCAGTGATACTTAGGAGCAAACAATACACGATACTTGAGCAAAGATGACACACGATATTGCCAAGCCATGATACATGATACTTGAGACAAACAATACATGATATCAGAACTATACAGTACATGATACCTTACCCTAGACAATACATGATACTCGGTATGACGATACGATACATAAGGTTGGTGATACTTGGAACTTCATGATAGGATACTTGAGCTACCATGATACAGGGTATTGACCTTGTCGGGATACACGATACTTAAGAAGTATCACGATCACAATTAGGTGATCCACAATATATGATACTCGAACAAACATTCAGGTATCACGATACTTGAACTCGATCCACCATGATACTTGGAGTTTTTGAGGTTCAAACTCAAAAATTTTTGCAAATATGTGTACCTTGTATCCTCCTTGTCATGCTTGTGTATTTATAGATGTAAAATCTCTCTTGAAACTCACGATACAACACTCGTGATACTCTTGATGCAAGTCATTTCAGCCCTACAATACTTCACTCAATTTTGTGATGTTTTGAGAGTGCAAAGCTCCTCTGCCACAATATTTCAGCATTGAGATCTCTCTTGACACCTTGTTTGTAGCCACAAATGGAAAAGGAGGTAAATATAGAGTAAGAAAATGAGAAAATCTGAGAAGATGAAGGTGGGAGAAGATGGTGATGATGATGATGAAGATGGAGAAAAAAATAAAAAATGCAACAGAAAATGATGATAATTCTTACCTTCCAATCTTGCCACTCTACGTTTTACCATCACAACGCTTGTCATTGAGGGTCTTTCCTCAGCAACGGTGCCAAATTTGGTGTCAATCTAGCACAATGGCAAGTACCAACATGAGGATATCCACCTCATTTATGTGAATCGACGAAGACATGAGGACTAGTATGAAGTCTGTGAGCAATTGAAGGCACAAAGTGCATGAGTGAGAAGCATACAAGAATGCACACACATACACACATACACACACAATGTAAGAGCAAAGAGTGGAACAATGGAAGGTTTTCCATTACAATAGAATTCTATTAGAAAAGCTCAAATCTCTAACTAGCTAACCTTAAAAATGATCTCTCTAGCTCTTTTTATAGTTTTTTGAGTAGTTTTGGCTCTATCCAGACCTAGTGTCTGGCCTAGTTAAAAACTAGGCTCAAGAACTTATTTGGAGGCTCAAATGCAGTCTAAAAATTATAAATATTAGTAGGTAGATACTTCTAATACTCCTCAAGCTCGAGGACTCCTTGACTTGAACAAAATGGAGTTTCAAATATGTGAAATGGTATTTACATTGTTTTCATAGATATTTCTTTTGAAAAACTTATTTGGAAGTTTGTTTTATCAAGGAAGCTGTGTTTGTATAATTTGAAAGCTTTATATTCATAGACTAGAAAGATTTGGAAGATATGTTTCAAGAGAGAGAGAGGGTGTGTGTGTGTCTAAGAGAGTGATAGAGAGTAATAGAGAGTAAGAAAAAGAAATTTAAAGAAAAGGACTGAGAAATGCATACCTATAGCATGTCACTCTCGAAAATTACTTTTGGAAAATGGGACACGTGATGCCTAAGTCTCCTTTTATGTAGGGCATTCATCCGCAATACTTGTCGAAATATCCATCGCAATAGCGATCGGGAATTATTTTTACCTTATGACAATACCTCTCTGTGTTCAACATATTTAAAAAAGTACACAAAGAAAAATAAAGAAAATTGTAGGTATATAAGTCGCTATAAGCATCCAAATATCCATCGCTTTGGAATATTATAATTGTTTTACGTAGACATAGGAAAACACCTTTTCTCGAATCCTATACTGACCAAGATATCCACACAAATATGGAAACCTCCGCTAAGCCCAAAGTTTGCGTCATTTTGTTGTCCATGGCTATATTTATGCTCATCATTAAAGTTCAGTTTGCATTCATCGGAAAACTCCAATTTTGTTGTAGGGATCTTCTTAGGGGAGCAATTCGGCACTTATCTGCTATATGGAATGTTATTAGGGAAAAAGCGCTTATAAGGAATGTTATTAGGGGAAAAGCGCTTAAGAAGATCTATAAGAAAGGGTATGTGATCATCTGTGGAAAACAACCGAAAAGCGATGTATTGGAAAATCCCAAGGTTGTTTAGATGGAGGGATCCGTCATTGTAAGAAGTATCACCCTTTAAACACCATAGGGAGTTCATTTTATAAAACAACATATTGCAAAATAAATGGGTCTGCAACAAATAGAACAAAAGATCATCAATCTTTTTTGTAATTCTCCCTAAGAACAACGCAAGTTTGTTTGTTCTCTTTTCTCCTATGGAATCTCTTTCTATCTCTCCCCTTCTCTATCTCTACACAAACATACAAACAAAGATACGATGAGTACATGGCTATGGTGACTCCATCTGCATAGTCATACAGCGACACACACATGATGAAGAAGAAGTTCGTGGATAACGCGCTGCTCCATAGGCCGTGAAAACATTACATTAACTTGTTTTTGTTTATTTACAATCTTGCCATGTCATCAAACCTCCCCCTCAAGCTTAGAATGAGCTTGAATACAAAATGAAAGAAATACATATGTCCATACAAGATGATATAATGTGAAATCAAATCTAGATACAAACTTAAGCTTTCTAACTCCTAAAGCTTCTCTAAAATAGATGAACTTTTCTTTGGGAAGAGCTTTCGTGAAGATATGTGCCACTTGTTCTCCAGTACGGATGTGGATCAGCTCCAATTCTCCTTCGATGACCTTCTCACGAACAAAGTGATAATGAACTTTGATGTGCTTCGATCTCACATGATAAAATAGATTCTTTGATAGCATTATGCTACTCACATTGTCACAATAGATGACCATCTTTCTGTCGATGTAGACTCTCATGTCTTCAAGTAGGTACTTAATCCATGTTGCTTCACAAACGGCTTGTGTAATGCCTCTATATTGAGCTTCGGTACTTGACAAAGCGACAGTTGGTTGCTTCTTGCTACTCCATGAAATAATTGAAGTTCCAAGCGAAAATGAAAATCCACTCGTTGATCTTCGATCCATGACATGTCCTGCCCAATCCGCATCTGTATATGCATATATACATGGCTGAAATTTTCTCTCATAAAACAAACCAAAATTGCATGTTCCTTTCACATATGGCAATATGCGTCACACTACATCCAAGTGCAATCTACAAGATTTATGCATAAATTGACTCACCAAACCAACTGCAAAACTCAGATCCAGTCTTCTCTTTGTTACATAAATCAAACTTCCAACCATTTTCCTATACATATTGGCATCATGCAAGTACTTCCCATCATCCATAAGCTTAACATTAGCATCAAGTGGTGTATAAACAGGTTTGCAAGCACTCATACCAAACCTCCGAAGCATTTCAAGCATATAACTGCATTGTATCATCCAAATTTCCTCTTTCATTGAAATTACTTCAATTCCCAAAAAGTTTTGAGCTCTCCCAAATCCGACATCAAAAACTCATATTTTAGTTGCTTTTTTAAATCAGCAATTCTCTTCTCATCATTGCCAGTAATGATCAAATCATCGACATAGATCACTAATAGAATCGATTTGCTTCCTTGATTGCATAAAAACAATGAATAATATGCCTTCTATTGCATAAATTTCAAATCCAACCACTTCTTAGTGAATCGTTCACACCATGCTCTTGGAGCTTGTTTCAAACCATAAAGCACTTCTTTTAACTTGCATACATAATCAAGATACTTTGGATGCATATAACCTTTTGGTTGTTGCATAGAGACTTCCTCATGGAATTTTCCATTAAAAAATGCATTCTTAACATCCATTCGATACAGTTTCCAATTGTTCATAGCAGCCTATGCAATCACGCTTCTTACCATTGTCATTTTCACAACTGAACTAAACGTTTCATCATAATCCAATCCATATACTTATGCATATCCTTTTGCAATTGGACGTGCTTTAACTCTTTCCAATGAACCATCACTTTTGCACTTCACTTTGTATATCCATTTACATCCAATAGCTTTCTTATTCGGTAGTAATTTCACTAATTCCCATGTATCATTTTTCTTCAATGCATTTATCTCATCATCCATTGCTTTACACCAATCTTCACTTTGTGACACATCATTAAAATTCTTTGGTTCTTCATGCTTGATTCTCTCAGTCATGTATGCATAATGAAGCTTCATAGACTTATTGTATAGATTCAATCCATCCACAGGATGTTTTACTCTCGTAGATCATCTCAAAGTTGTTTCTTCATCTGATCTTGAACATGTCTCTTTCCTTGAGTATCGAGGAACATATTTCTCCTTCATATTTTTCAACATGCCAGGCGTAACTATCTCATCATCAATATCTAAATCAGACATGTACGTATCTTTCCCTTTCTCCTTTCTTCTTGCATAGTCCTTTGCATTTTCACTCCATGATGTTTTAGGTGTAGGAAATTCATATGAACCATAGTCTTGGCTTTCTTCTTGTTCAAAATTCTTACGACATGTTCCTGGCTCATCATGAACATTATGCATAGAATCATCCATGTCATTCTCTATCACAGCCATGTCTTTGAGTGCATGCCATGATGCATTGTCATTGAATATAACATCTCTACTCAATATACATTCTTTTGTAATAGGATTATAACATCTATATCCTTTCTTCTCTTCTGAGTATCCAACAAATATACACTTTTCATATTTTGCCTCAAACTTGTGTCTCAACTAACTAGGCACATGCGCATAACAAATACTTCCAAAAACTCGTAAATACCTCACATTTGGTTTATGCTTCCATAGCCTCTCATAAGGAGTGAGATCATGAGCCATGCATGTTGGAGCTCTATTTATAGCATGCACAGTCATATGACAAGCTTTTGCCCAAAATATATCTGGCATGTTCTTTCATTCAACATGGCTCTAGCAACTTCCTCAATCACACAATTTTTATATTCTGCAACACCATTTTAGTGTGGTGTGTATCTACAAGACAGTTGCCTCCTGATTCCATGATAACTAAGGTATTGATCAAATTCTCTTGAGATATATCCTCCCCTTGAATCTAACCGTAGGCATTTTATATACATTCCCAACTGCTTTTCAATCATATTTTTGAAGCTTACAAAGCACTCAAAAACTTCACTCTTATGCTTCAAGAAATAACTCCATGTATATTGGCTATAATCATCAATGAATATCAAAAAATATAGTGAGCCACCAATTGGTTTTGTTGTAGCATGTCCAACCACATCATTATGGATTAGCTCTAGAGGTCTCCTCCTGTGCATTTCTCTTTTTGAAAACTTCATACGTTGATGCTTTCCAAACGCGCATGCTTCACCAAATCTTTCAAAGTTTAAATAACCAAATCTTGGTAGTCCACGCACTAACATTTGCTTTTCCATGGACTTCAATTTTCTCAAGTTAATATGACCAATTCATTTATGCAATAATTCAGCTATATTCGAGTATTCACTGTTCTTGGCATACATGTTCTCATAAAGAGGTGTACCCATGTTAAATGTGAATAATCTATCCATCTTCTTTTCATGATCAAGTAATTTTTCTCTTTTTCCATACTTGAAATCATGTATAAAACAACCATGTTTATTGAAAATAACTTCCATATCTTGATTCGCTAGGCATATGTAAGACATCGCTTAATGTGTTTTGAACACCAATTTTTTGTACTAGCGGTACATTCCCAACATCGTTAATCAAGTGTAAGATATTATAACCAATTTTCACATACTCCTTAGTCTTCATAGCCACTTTTGACTCAAACCAATTTCCTATGCTCGTCATGTGATTTGCGCAACTAGAGTCTATGTACTAGTTCATATCGTTTCCAGATTTTGACATACTATTCAACACATGCTCCAATGCAAACATATTATCTCTACCATAGTCTCTATATGAACTTTTAGCAAAGAAATTTCCATGTGCCGCATAATGGCTTCTACCTTTTTCTCTTTGACTATTCTGCTTATAATAACAATCTTTCTCAAAATAGCCATACTTGCCACAATGGTAACAGTTTCTAGGTGCCTATGATCTTCCTCTTCCTCTCGAGTTTGATCTTCCTCTACCTCTTGACATATCCATTGTGTTTGCATTTCTAGAAGATGAACGTCCACGACTAGAACCTCTTCCTCTATGCTGAAAGAGTGCATGATCTCTTGAATTTCCACTTCCCGATGCATTCAAACAAAGTTTTACTTCTTGTCTCATGCAAAGAGCTACTAGCTCATCAAAATCTGGAATAGTGCCTCTTACTGAGATAGAGATATCTAAGCTCTTGTATTGCTGTCCTAGATCATTGAGCATAACTGAAACCATATCATCATCTTCGACTTTGCAATTTATGGTAGCTAAATCGTCAATGATCTTTCTAATTTCAGCTACATAATTCATTATGGAACTATTTCCATGCCATACACTATGCAACTTTTGCTTTAAGTGAATTTTTCTAGCTTCTGCTGATGTACCATATATCTTATGAATTATGTCCCAAGCTTCCTTCGGTGTGCTAGCTTTCATAATATGTGGAATCAGGCTCTCTCACATACATATCGAAATCCCATGGAGAACCTTTCTACATTTCTCTATGCATGTTTTATATTCCTTTTGCTCTGCTGTATTTGAGTTCTCTGGCAACTCAGTACACTCGTCCTCTTCATTCACTAGTCCTCATAGTCCTTTTCCCATCAAGAAATTTTCCATCCTATATGACCATATATGATAATTATCTTTATTCAGCTTATCACCAACTATTTCTCCAATATTATCACCCATTCTTGTAAATTTAGCACTTCTCTATGCAACGACAATCTTATGGCGAGGCCTAGAAAAAATTCGATAATATTTTGGCTGTTTTTCTAGATATATGCACCAAAAACTAAATGTTCACAAGTAATCTCAATGGTTTTCCACTTCTTCTAAGCACTCCCTACATCTCTATGCATGTATATGCTCAATTTTTACCTCTCCGAAAAAATTTCGACAGAGTCTCCTTTGTCCAAAGTGTATATGAGCCAAATCAACTATAGTGAATTCACTCCAAAAACCCAAACTCTGAGTAAAAGCATCAATAACAGCACGTAACGTAGGAAAATAATCTTTGATGGGAGGCCTACAAAATCATACATTCATCTCGTGATCGGTACACAAGGTCTTTGGATTGTCTTCTTCTTTCACCTTCCACCAGAGTATCTCCAAGCATGAGAATACCCAGTTAAAAACCTTACCACGTCCCTCAGTTTTTATTTAGATTCAATGTTTTTAGGAGGGTAATATAAAACTTCATAAGGCGCGTGAGTTGTCCACAATAAGGACACACAATATCATACATTCGTCTCACAACGTGTGAGTAGTGTCCATTCAAGGACCCGCAAGAAAGTACATGACGTCACCTAGAACATGCAATCGAAACGAAGAACAAAAACCAAATGTGTACCTGATAATATTGAAGGTCTCTCAAAAACCCAAAAAACTAATTCTCAATCACCAAAAACTGATCTTCCTATTTATCTGTAATCCCTCTTATTTTTCTTTTTGTTTATGTGCAAGCAACCCTCGACCTTTCTCATTTCTTCCAGCTGCTATAACTAATCCGCTAATCCCCTGATGAAGGTGTGTTTCGGTGGCCTGCCTCTTTTTCTCTTAATCTGTTCACTATCTTCTCCTTCCGTCTCGATTCCCTCGTTTATTTAAAAAAGACTGCCTAACACCTGCGTTGTGCGGACGAAGAGCCAGGCAAGTACGTGCACCGTGGGGGAGGGGGGCAAGCAACAGGAAGCGTGTCCGCTCAGATACCAGCTTGATGAGCGCACGGCTATGGTCTCCATCTGCACAGTCATACAACGACACAGACACGACGAAGAAGAAGTTCGTGGATAATGCGCCGCTCTATAGGCCGTGAAAACATTACATGAACTTGTTGTTTTTGTTTATTTACAACCTTGCCACACACATTGTGTGTGTATCTATCTGTTGTGCACACAGATAAGCATGTGGGTTGTGCGCGACCATTGGTCCGAAGTGAGGGCCCATGAGAAACTGTCTTGGATAGATGAGGACATGCAATTCAGGTGAACACCAGAGACAAAGATCGTTAATCTATGGAAGAGATTGTGAGTTGTTAACGATGACATATTAATAAGCTGAAGGACACAGACAAAGATCACGAAGCAATGTAATGAGATTGTGATTTGTGAATTATGCCATATAAATAGGTGATGTGCAAGGACAAAACACTCGCATCCTTCAATAGAAACATATTGTTGCTACATGAACTACTTCGGGAGTGGTCTATATTTGCGTTTGTGTGTGTTTTGTGTGTGTGTGTGTGTGAGAGAGAGAGAGAGAGAGAGAGAGAGAGAGAGAGAGAGAGATTTATTATTTAACAAGGAATCAAAAGGTGTTGGAGAGCTGTTCAAAGGTACTTTAGTTTTTAAAATTTTTTGGGATGCATATGTACATCCCATGTGTGTTCTCCATAAACACGCGCTGAAATCGAATTAATTAATAAGTTGGAGGAGCCAGGTACGAACATTTCTATAAAGTGCATTCGCTTTTGAAGTGCAAGAATAAGCTATTAGTGGCCTTTGCGCATTATATGAGTGGATGTTATAAGTTCCAGATCTACTCTTTCGGATTAGCGTGAATTAGTTTGAAAGTACAACGAAGGATGGACATAGCACACAAATCCCACAAAGTAGGGATGTTTCATAACAACTACTGGATATAGATACGGAAAGCTTGCTAAGATAGGCATTAGGAAGGGATATGCCTATGGCTAGACAAGTAACTATTTTCAAACTGGATAGCCCAAAGGTCCAACGGTCCCTAAAGGACACGTTTTCAACATCTCATCACTAAGTGATGAGACGCGTTGAGCCTTCGCCCAGAAAGGTTAAACTCTCACCCTGAGTCCGGAGATGCGAAGGGACTAACCATTTGAACTGTTGAGATGGACTATATTTGCTATTCCTGTCCCCTAAGTACATGGGATATTGATATTCTTTGATATTCTTAAAGTATCCCTTACCCTTATATATTTTACAGGTTGCCTCCTGGACGAATCAAGAGCCAAAATTCTTGTAGATTTACATTCGGGTGCATAGGAATTCAAAGCTTTATTAGAGTTTTTTTGCATCTGAAGCTGAGTAAAAACTAGCATTGCGATCGTATAATAAAATACTTGCACATACTCTCTATGCCCTCTGACGTGATTCTTCACAAAACTTTCAAGAACTAATCTTCTTTTTCATTTCTCAAGATTATAGACAGTAGCATTCTCTCTCTCTCTTTCTCTATGCATTTGTGTTCATTTTTTCTTTGTTGACAATACAATCTGTGTTTTTTCCTCGTAATACAATAATTAAAGTCTTTCACTTTTTGAAAAGCTTCTGACATAATCCAATAAATGTTTTCTATCACAAACTTATCATTATCAACAATTCATAAAAGTTCCAGAAAACATTTCATGATAATGATGATTTTTTCAATACTATGCCAAAACTTTTGTGACTGTATTCAAGCCATACAATTCAAAGCTGCAACTCCATAAGAAGGATACTTCTTTAGCCATGCTTCCCATCTTTGAATAGCAATCATTTCTACAAGAGCTAGCTTGACTTCTAAGAATCCACTAAGCACAATATATATACAAATCATGTGGCACAAAAGATATGAAGTGCTTTATTGGAAGATTTTGAGCAAAAGAGCAAATATGAAAATTAATGCTCTCTAACAAATGTGACCACATGATTTGCATCTAATAAACTTTGTTTAATGAAAGATAATCTACCCATATATTTCAATAATAAATTTAGTGTACGAGATGCACATGAAACCCAAGTAATGCATTCATACTTGTTTTGAATTGCAATTTCAGCACTTTGAAAATTACATGCATTATGAGTCACTGTCGTAGTCACATTCTTCAAAAAACCCACACATGATATAGCATATTCACATATCTTTACAAGAAAAGCTGAACTTTTCACTTTAAGAGAAGTATCAATGGCTTCCAAAGACATGATTCCCTTTGGATATATAACGATGACATTAACCAATGGATTCTTCTGAGAACTTGTCCATTCATCCATTGTTATTGTACATCATTACATGGGTACATAATCAAGCACTATTTTCTTTAAAATACCTTCAATACTTTTCTTCACTTTATCTACATATCGTGTTCTCATTTTATTGTAATCTAGCATGGTGAATCCTTTTCGTGTAGTTTTCATCAATAAATCTTTGAAAATAGGATTACGAATAACATTGAAAGGAATCCCACATGCTAAAAATGCTTGAGTCCATTTAAGATGAATATCAAGACAATCTTGCTTTCCAAAAGCTGTAGGTATTGTATTCTATGATTTAGTATAGACAAAGAGTCACACACTATTAGATCCACCACTTTTACTACATTCAACCGGTTCACTCTTTTTTGACATAGCTGGAGAAAATGGAGTACATGTATCTTGGTTATTCTCAAAAATAGTTTGTGATACTTGAGAAGAAATATCATGAGGATCCTTTGTTGTCATCGATGCATCTACTCTTTCTTGCTCCACACCTAGACTACTTCAAAAGTGTTGCGAACCACTCATGCTTTTAAAATTTTTGATGTGATACCTTGAGATTTACATTTGTTTCCATAACTTGCAGAGTGTAAACATATACCACTATTTGTATTAGAGCATCTAACCACATTATTACCTGTACTTAAAAGATGTTCTTTTATCTGAGTTGCATCTCCTACACAATGATGTCCACAACATTTGCATGGTATTGTGGAGACTGCTTTACCCTCTTGATGAATAATCACATATGAACATTCTTCTTCCTTTCCTATAATTCTTGCTTTATGAAGACTTTATATCTACAAAAAGACAACATAAATCAATACTAAATAAGATATACATTCCACTAAATATATATCTTAAAATATATACAAACTACTTCGAATCTCTCTTAAAGTTTTTAAATCTATTAATTTATGTATTTATGATTTCTATCTATGTAAGTTCTCAATCATACACCAGCATACTATTGTGAAGTACGAATGAATGTCGAGTTTGAAAATAACAATAAATTTTAATTCTTACACACACATACAATTATACATATCATTGTAAAGTAAGAATCAATGTTGAGTCAGAAAATTATAGTAGATTTTAATTCTCATGAATCATACACAAATATAGTTACACATACTATTGTGAAGCAAGAATCCATGTTGAGTGAAACAAATACAATGGGTTTTAATTCTCAATCATACACACAGAGAATTATACATACTATTGTGAAATAAGAATCAATACTCGTCAACCAATCACAATAGATTTTAATTTTCAATCATACACAGACATAATTTACACATAATATTGTGAAGTAAGAATCAATGTTAAGTCAAACAATTACAATCGATTTTAATTCTCAATCATATCAACACATACAATTACACATACTATTGTGAATAAGAATCAATGTTGAGTAAAAAAATTACAATAGATTTTAATTCTCGATTGTACACCCACATATAATTACACATACTATTGTGAAGCAAAAAATCATTGTTGAGTGAAACAATCACAATAGTTTAATCCTCAATCATACACACACATACATTTACACATACTATTGTGAACTAAGAATCAATGTTGAATAAGACAATCACAATCGAGTTTAAATTCTCAATCATATGCACATATTTTTACACATACTATTGTGAAGTAAGAATCAATGTTGAGTCAGAAATTCATAATAGATTTTCATGAACAATTATACAAACATATGCACATACACGTATAATCGGATGAAACTTCATCGCATCCTTTTACAACTCAAGGATCTGAGAACCTGCTAATAAGTCTATAAGACAAAGCCCTCTAGAGACCTAGAAATTTCTAATTCACTTATTAACACCTTCTCAATGCTTGAATTATAAAAAAGAAGATAAGAACTTTTCTAATAAATCCATTGGTTTTCCTATCACAATCATATACACACATACACATGCACATACACAATCACATTAGATTTTCAATCACAATCATATGACATACACACACATATAGATACACATAGTATTGTGAAGTAAGAATCAATATTGATTCAAACAATCACAATACAAGTTCACTCACAATCATACACACATACATATACTATTGTGAGGTAAGAATCAATGTTAAGTCAAATAATCATAATAGTTTTTAACTCTCAAACAAAAATATTTTTCTTTAGAGCCTCAATACTAAAATGCTAAATATTTCTAACAAGAGATTATACTTTGTTCTTTGTACGACACTCTAAGTTCATAAAAAACAAAATAACTCTTATGAAAAATGACTCTAAACCTATTCTTTTATAAAACAATATTCAACCAAAGTAATTCCGATCGAAAAATTATTCGACCCATAGCTTTTTGATCAAAATAGTTTTCTATCAAAAGAACTTTCAATCTGAAAAGCACTTTATTGTCATGTAAAAAGTATTCACTCATGTCCGAATAAGCTGACATGGCAACAAATAATTCAATCGAATAATAATGTTTTGATGTAAAATTCCCTAATTATTCATGAATAAACGAGTTTTCGAATGATGAATAATGCAACCTAGATTGTGACTAGAGATGTAACATTTAATGAGGGTGCTTGTTGGTATAGATTTGAAGACATGGTAGTCATAGAGAATGATTAAAATGAAGTTATGCATAATATTCATGATGAGCTAGAGACAAATCTCCTTTTGATCAAAAAGAAATTTAATATTATAACTCATATGATTTTCCTACTCCTAAGACAACGGAGTTAAAATGCAAAAAGAAAATACAAGAATAAAGAAGAAAAGTAAAAAAAAAATGAGAGAGTATGCTTTTGATTTACCGATTGAATATGCAAAAGTCACTCAATGAATGTTAAAATGTAAAGACGAGAAATATTTTCCTCCACATACAAGAAAGGAAACACAATTAAGATTAGAAGAATAAATAAGTTTTGGAATATCTAGGAGAGTGAGACATCTTCTAGACTGATTGAATCTCTAGAATGGTTATATGAAGCGAAAATATATGTTCATGATATAGAGAGTAAAACATGCTGAGCCTAGGGAATTCTATGAAGTATAACATAAAAAAGAATTGTTACAATCAATGGATGCGGAAATGAATGCACTGAACAAAAACAATAATTGGGAATCGTGAGATTCCCATCAAACATGAAAACCCATTAGATGCAAGTGGGTTCATAAAGAAAAGTCCAAGAGTGATCAATCAAAGGAAGGATGTACAACATGTCTAGTTGGAAAAGTAATTCCATAAATTCATGGATTGAATTATGATGAGACATTTAGTTTAGTTTAAAAGATGACAAAAATGAGGTGTGATTGTATGGGCTGTTATTGTTAGAATTTTAGCAATATCAAGTGTGGGAATTCATGGTAAATTGAAGTGCCACATCACTCCGACTTTTTGGCACGATATAAAACCACTTTTCCACGAGTTGTATCAGCTTTTTACTCACCTAATTGATGGAGAAAAGTTGAGATAATTTGGAGGGCATTTTTGAACTCAAATCTACAACTACCTTTTTGAGCATTATATAAGCAAACATATGGAGCAAAGCCGTGGTAATATTCCTCTAGCATTTGAGCACTTGTAGGCTCTCATTAGTAGTGTTTACTCCAGGTCTCAGCTAGCCCCTAGCTAAGCAAGCCCCTTGCTTGTTGGAGTTTTCTCATAGGAAGTGATCTTTGATTACCCATATCTCTTTGTGTAGTAGTCCGATTCATTTGCAAGATAGCTTAGTTTTTTCCTATGATTGTAAGATTTCTTTTGGATATAATCTAATTATCAGGTTTTCATTATCCTTGAGTATATTGAGCTTGAAAGCTCTCTAGCCTGATCTTTGCATATTCCCAAGTACATGTGTGTTGGAAGGCACATAGGTGCAAGCTACCACTTTGGATAATTTCGGGTCTATCTTGTGAACGTAGGTTGATACCCCTAACATTATCCAAATTGAGTGATCTTTGGATTGTGTAAAAGCTCATAATTTCTATTTTTACTGTGAAAAATGTCTAAGGTTTATTCTTCAGGTCCACAGATCAATTGAATTTTTGGTGGACTGTGGTAGTGAAATGTTTCATCCTAGGAAGGGTCTTTCATTCTTCTACTACAAGTAGGAGTCGATATACTCCATCGGTGGTATCAGAGATCATCATTGAGCATTGAAGGCATCAAGAGGAGGCCTTGAAGGTACTTGAGAGCCAAGGACTAAAGCAAAGACCTACAAGATTTGAAGAAGGATTTGAAGCAAGGGGAAGCTTCTATCATCATTGAAAGTTCACAACAAGTGGAGACTCCTCGGAGAAGATAACATATCGTTATTTCTCGCATCTATCACAATCCAAGGAGTTATTAGGATCCACATATAGTCTCATACACAATGGGGGACTATAATACTCAGATTGAGAAGCCTGAAAAGAGCAATTAACAAACTTGGAAGTTTAGAATCTCTAACTTCCTCATGGGAAAGGGTGTTTGGGGTTTGGTTAGTGGTTTTGAGGTGAAGCCATACATAGATCCACATACATGTACTGAGAATCAAAGGAGAGCCATAAGAGAATGGGAAGAAAGGGATAAGAGAATGATCTGCATTCTTTCTCAACACATAAGCAACTCCATGATAGGTCATATTCAAGACCTAGATACATCTAAGAAGGTTTGTGAGTGTTTAGAAAGGTTGTACTCTACCTCTACAAAGGCTAGAAAAATTCAGCTCAAGAATGAACTCAACAACCTTAGGAAATCATCAAATGAGAGCATTAATGACTTCATACTCAAAGTGAAAGAGATCTCCGATGCACTTACTTCAATAGGATGTGTTGTAGATGATGATCTAGTTGCCCACACACTTAATGGGCTTAGAGAAGATGATAAATGGAAAGCATTCACAACCTCTGTGTATTTAAGGGATTCTTTACCATATTTTGAGCAACTTACTTCTCTTATGGTGACTAAGGAGCTCAACCATGGAGGCAACAAGTCAAAGGGAAACCAAGACCAACTCTTCTATGCAGGCAAAGGAGGAAGAGGCAAAGGCAATAGAGGTGCTTAAAGAGGAAGAGGTAGAAGCAACTACCAACAAGGCAACCAAGGCTATCAAGGGAGTCAATGAAGCCAAGATGAAGGTCAATAATTAAGAGGAAGACAAAGAGGAAGAGGCAGAGGAGGAAGGTATGGAGGTCGAGGCTACTCCAACTCAAATGGATGCTTCAATTGTGGGAAGCAAGGACACTATGCCAAAGATTGTTGGCAAAAGCAAGGTGTGAACAATTACAAAGGGCAAGGTTATTATGCTAATCCTCAGCAAATTCAAAAAATGATCATTTGTTAGCTATGATGCATAAAAGTGAAGGTCAACCACATGATGAGGTGTGGTATATAGATAGTGGGTGTAGTAACTACATGTCAGGTAAAGAGGAGTACTTCAGCAATCATTAAGCACCCACGAAAAGAGGCTTTGTGGATAGAGGAGACAACACAATGCATGAGATACAACAAATGGGAGATGTGAAGCTTGAAGGGCAACCACAAAGAAAGAGGACTATTTGAGGTATTGCATGTTCCTACTATTACAAAGAACTTAATCTCTGTTGGATAGATGGTTGAAAAAGGGATACCAAGTCAAGCTCAACCACAAAGGATGCTTTGTTGAAGCCGAAGGAGTGGCTATGAGCTGATACCCAAAGGAAAGAAGGAAGGAAGGATGTTCACTCTTGACATTGGCAAAGGACAAAGCAACAAGGCAGTGTTCATCACCTATGGCGAAAAGAAGAGTGGAGATTTGGATTTGTGGCATAAAAGGTGTGGTCACATCAACATTCAAAGGTTGAAAGACATGGAGAAGAGGCAATTGGTAAGAGGTTTACCACATTTTCCATTACAGATATTGCATGAGATGTGTGAAGCTTGTCAACTAGGCAAGTTTACTACACAGCCCTTCAAGAAGAGTGGATATGTAGCACATGATGTGTTAGACCTTGTGCACAGAGATGTGTGGAGGCCAACCAAAGATCCCTCTCTTGCATGTAATAGGTACTTGGTAACCTTCATAGATGACTACTCAAGAAAATTATAGTTGTATTGTATAAAGCAAAAAATAGATGTGTTTGATGTATTCAAAAGATTCAAGGCACAAGTTGAAAAGGAGACAAGTTGCTACATCAAAACCCTACGGTTCGAAGGGGGGGGGGGGATACTTCTCCCATGCTTTTTGTGATTTCTTGCAGGACCAAGGTATAAAGAGGCAAACCACGTGCATGTATACTCCCCAACAAAATGGGTTGGTAGAGAGAAAGAATAGGTATATTGCTAAAATTGCTAGTAGTATGTTAAATGAAATGAATTTTCCTTTAACATATTGGGCAAATTTTTTATCTAATGATGTGTACTTGATGAATAGGTGTCCCACATCATGGGTACATGACATGAAACCTTAGAAGGCATGGAGTGGAAGGAAACGAGAACTTTCACACATTAGAATCTTTGGTTGTGTATGCTACACACATTTGCCACAAGAGTTGAGAGGTAAGATGGATGCAAGGGCTAAAAGATGTATGTTTATTGGTTATGTTATGGAGCAAAAAGGTTACAGGTGCTACAATCCTAATACAAAGAAGTTAAAGGTATTTAGAGATGTAGTGTTTGATGAACTCAAACCATGGTATGCTTCCAAAGTTCCATTGCAGGATGAAGATATTGAAGTGGTGGAGAGAAGATATGAAGCTAGGTTTCAAGATAGCTTGGAAACTAGTGGTCAAAGCATACAAAGGTGTTCAAGCATGGATTCAGCCCATCAATCAGTGAATAAAGGAAAGGCAAGATTCATAGAGCTTCATGAAGATGAACATGAAGTTGCAGACTTTGAAGAACCTATGTTAGAAGGGAGAGGTACATCGAAAGCACAAATCAAGGCACCAAGGCAAAAAAAGTTCATTCCAAGAAAAGGAGAAGAAAGGAGGTCAACAAGGGTAAAACATCCAATCTCAAGGCTTGTTTATGATAGTTATAGTGCTAGGCATTATGCTTTCATCACCAAGGTTATCAAAGATCATGAACCTTCTACCTATGAAGAGGCCAAAGACACAAAGGAGTGGTAAGAAGTTATGGAAGAAGAGTACAAAGCCCTTGAAGACAACAACACATGGAGTCTAGTTCCAAGAAAAGAAGTGAATGAAGGTAATTGGCAACAATTGGGTCTATAAACTAAAGAGAAATTCAGATGGTTCAATTGCTAGGTACAAAGCAAGACTTGTGGCAAAGGGATTTGCTCAATCCTATGGGATTGACTATGAAGAAATATTCAGCCGGATTGCAAAGATGAGCACAATTAGTGCAATCATTGGGGTTGCCACATCTAGGAGGTGGCCAATATATCAATTGGATGTAAAGAATGCTTTTCTCGATGGTGATTTGCAAGAGACAGTCTACATGACAGAGCCATTAGGGTTTGAGAACCCCAAATATTCAGATTTTGTTTGTAAACTTAGAAAAGCATTGTATGGTTTAAAGAAAGTTGCTAGGGCATTAAATCAAAGGCTTTTCGAGTATTTGAGTAGGTGTGGATACAAGCCAAGTGATGGAGATCCTTCCTTATACCTCAAGAAGGAAGGAGGACTAATTGTGTATGTATGCATATATGTGCATGACTTGATTATAACAAGAAGTGATGATGCAGGTATCACATGGATCAAGGCCAAGCTTGGAAATGAATTAAAGATTTCAAATCTTGAAGTTCTTAAATAATTTCTTGATATTGACGTTATTTATGCGGAAAATGGTATTTACCTTGCTCAAAGGAAATAGTTGCTAGATGTACTTTATAAGTATGGTATGAATGGATGTAAGCCACTCACACAACCTATGGATCCAAACACTAAATTATGTGCAGGCGAAGGGAAACCTCTTGAAGATATTTCAACATATAGAAGCATAGTTGGAAGCCTTAGTTATGCTACCATCACAAGACATAACTTGTCTTATGTTGTAGGAGTTCTTTCTCAATTTCTAAATTCACCAACTAATGTTCATATGAATGCAGCCAAGAGAGTGCTTAGGTACATCAAGCACACTGTCAACCAAGGTTGTACTACCATTATGGAGATGGATTACAACCTGAAGGCTTTAGTGATGCTGATTGGGCTGGTTCAAAGGAGGATAGAAGGAGCACATTTGGCTATGTCTTCATGCTAGGTCAAAGATTCATTTCATGGATGTCCAAGAAGCAACCTACAGTTGCATTATCATATACTGAGGATGAATACAGAGCTTTAGCACTTGCTACATGTGAGATCATGTTGCTCAAGAAGCTCTTCAAAGGTTTGGATGTGAAGGTCAAAGAGTTCACTCTATTTGGAGATAATATGTCAAGTATTCATCTAGCAAGCAACCCTATGTTCCATGCAAGAAGCAAGCACATAGAGATCCATTATCACTTCATCATAGAGAAGTACTAGCAAAAGAAGTGGACATCAAGTACATCAACACCAAGGATTAGCTAGCAGATATCATGACCAAGTTTATGGATGCAAGCAAGTTGGAGAAGTTCAAGATCAACCTCAACTTAAAGGAGGCCAATGGATACTAACTACTCACACTTTTTCGTAGGATGTACAACCAGTTTTCCATGAGTTTTCTCAGCTCTTTACTCACCTAATTGATGGAGAAAAGTCGGGATCATTCGCATGGCATTTTTGAATTCAAATCTACAACCATCTTTTTTACCATTATTTTAGTGATCTTCCTCTAGCATTTGAGCACTTTTAGGCTCTCATTAGGAGTGATTACTCCAAGTCTAAGTTAGCCCCTAGCTAAGCAAGCCCCTTGCTTGCTAGAGTTTTCTCATAGGAAGTTATCTTTGATCACCCATATCTCTTTGTGTAGTAGTAGTCTGATTCATTATGAAGATAGCTCAATTTGTTCCTATGATTGTAAGCTTTCTTTTGGATATAATCTTAGTATCAAGTGTTCATTATCCTTTAGTATATTGAGCTTGAAAGCTCTCTTGTCTGATCTCTACATATTCCCAAGTATATGTATGCTGGAAGGTACACATAGGTGCAAGCTACCAGTTTGGAGAATTTATGGTTTATCTTGTGAATGGAGATTGATACCTCTAACATTATCCAAACTGAGTGATCTTTGGCTTGTAGGACATCCCATATTGACTTTTTTTTACTGTGAAAAAGTTCATACGTTCAATCTTCAGGTCTGGAGAGCAATTCAATTTTTGGTGGACTATGGTAGTGAAATATTTGGTCCTTCGAAAGGCCTATCATTCTTGTGTGGAAACTAGGAGTGGATATACTCCATTAGTTATGAGAAGTTCGAAATTTTATCACATAGATGTTCGAAAATGTTGGCGTTTGAGGTGTATGAAAGCACACAAACAAGAGAAGGAAGAAGAAGAAGCTTGGAGCACAACACAACACTTAATGAATTACCACGTGAATGTAGGAAGATAAATAGCCCACTAGGACTATACACTTAAAATATACAAGCCATGGAAAAAACCTCATAAAGAGGGAAAAAAGTCATCCGATCCTTCTAAGTGTGTTTTCACACACCATGAACAAAGTATATCAACAAATCACCCTTGGGAGTGATGGGATGAACAAGGATTCAGCACTCATGTATAAGGAAGTGCCAAGCTATGTGAAAAGAGGTCAATCCACAAAAGGAAGTTAGCCGAAAGCTTTGTCAAAGCTTAAATTTTTTTCCTAAATAGCACCTTTGCGAAAAGATCTACAATAATATTATGTGTGTCATAAAAGCATGTAAATAGAGTTGTAATCATCCCCCCTTTGGATAAAACATTCCAAGTAGTTGGGTACCATTCAAGTCATAAGAGATGCCCTTAACCTCCTACCAATGCTTGACACCTGAGCAATGCATAAACATACTCATCTATGAGACAACAAACTGAATATCAAGCCAAGTTATGCACAAGTAAATCAAGCATCCAATAATGTGCTGATAGTGAACAACATCAAATGCATCTCGAGCATCATCAAGACTCAACCATAAACCTATTTCCAGAAGAGTGACAATAAGTTTGCAATTTTCAAGGCCAAAACTCTGCAGTAATGTGTAAATATAATATGCTTGACATAAAGATATTCCTCCAGCATCTTACATAAACTGTGTGCCCAAATAATGATATAAATGCCCAAATATGACATCTCAAAGGAGGCATGGAAATCAGCCTTCATTTCAAAAATATGCTTCTCATTAGGACTAGTGAGCAACATGTCCTTGACACACACAATAATGATCAGATGTACATCATTTACATGCTTAACATATAAGGTGGTCCTAGTTGGTGTGTTATCAAAACCATGTGCAATCAACTAGGAATGTATCTTTTCATATGAAGCACGTGGTGCTTGCTTCAAACGATAGAATGCATTTTTCAACCTGCACAAGAAATGCAGTTTTAATGCCCAACTAATGTCCCTTCCAACCATCATGAGATGCTATGAACAGTGTTCATTTGGCAAGTGGTTCCAAAGGTCTTATCAAAATCAATGCCTCTATCTTTGACATAACCTTTTCCAACAAGCCTAGTCTTATACATGTCAACTCTTCCATCAAGCTTACACTAAAACGTGTATACCCATTTAGTGCCAATGCAATATGGTGAAATAGTGTAGAACTCGACTACAATACTTCCGTGACATTGGTCTGTAGCATGGGGAAAAGAAACGATGTTCATCAACTCTAAAAGACCGCTGCATAATTCGTACTATAAGTTGTTGTAGTAACGTGTAAAAGTCAAACCCAACAGATTTTATGTCGTAAAGGAATTTTCATTTTATACGGATATGCGCTTTATAACAATGGCTGCTTTATACGGATTCCTGGTTTTTAAGTATATATAAATATGATTCATATTGGAGGCGATGACCTGTATGCTCACTCCCTTCCAGCATCGATCTTGTCAAAAACATGCCTATTTCCATAGAAGTACATTGCATCATGAAGAGAATGAACTTTCTTCATGTAAGGTAAAGGCTTCATGATAGTGAAGGTGATGGAGATTTTAATGCACTACAGTTTCGTCGCCTTTTTTTCTTTCAAATAGAAGAAGTTCTGCCTTAGCCTACTCTCCCGCACTTCTATGAATTAAAAGAAAAGTACAAGTGAAGGAGACTAGTGCCCATGGGAATCCCACAGAGCATGGGTAGATTTTACATAGTTTAGATGGCATTACAAAAAACATTAATCACCCTCTCATCACCCTCATGTCTCACTTGGGTTTAAGTTTGTTGTTGATCACAAGGAGCACTTGGTGATGCCTGGGGGGGGGGGGGTTTACTTATAGTTAGCAATTCTTTTGCCGAGGAGGAATAGCGATTTCTCAATCGACCACTCTTTGGGGGAGCCACCAAAGTTATAAGCACATAGGACCTCCCCTCTGATGGCCTTCTATAGAGTTGCGGAGCAGCCGATCACTTCTCCTAGCAGAGCTTGTTTTCAACTGATATCTTTTTGAGTCTAATTTTCTTTCTGACATGCGGTAGACACACATTTGATTGTCTCGAGGCTCGTTCTCTACATATAACACACTCATTTCTAATTAAACCATCACCCTTCTTCGATGACTTTGAAGAGAAACTCACTTTAGTTGCTTCACACCCTCAATCTTCAAGCATATGGATCACCTTCCTTCACACCCTCAATCTTCGTTAAAAGGAAATGTTTTACACAAATAAAGTCAATCTTGTTCAATTACTCTGAAGAAAAAATTGAAGCATATGGGTCACCTTCCTTCACACCCTCAATCTTCGGTGAAAGAAAATGTTTTACACAAACACAGTCCTTGCTTTCCTGTATTCTTTGCATGTTGTGTGACTACATCACATACATTAAGATGCTATTAATAAATGTGCCAAACGAATGAGAGCTTATGCTTTTGTTCGTTGCTTACACTTCCACTACGGTTTATATTAATCAATCATGAGATACATAAACGAAGTAATTTCACCCCTCACACTCAGGGACGAAGAGGTTGAAGGTGAAACGTTTGTGTATTTGTGTATATATGTGACTGATCTAACTATCATGAAGGATTATGAAGTAGATCTACTCTTATTTGTAGCTTCTCGATAAAAGACCCTTCATGGGATACTATTTTATAAGCTATTATTTTATGTTTGAAGTAGATCTACTCTTATTTGTAGCTTATAGATGATAACCTCTTCATGGGACCTTGGGGCATATTGTTTGCTACTCAACGGAATTTCTCGTTCTTACTCTCTCTCCCTCTCTCTCTCTCTCTCTCTCGCTCATCATGTACATAATTAGCTAGGGATGTGAGACACACTTTGAATATTGTGGTAACTCTTATAGGATCTCTATATAAAAATATATCATCTTGCCTCATGCAAAAATATGGATAACCTCAAACTACCTAGTAACAAAAGTATTCTCTCGGATTCAGTAGAGAATGGATTCCAAACTCGACATTCACTCAATAGACTTTATCACATGCAGTTAGAAAAAAAACATGATAGATATTCGTATCAATTGGATAATGACTCTAATACAACAAGAGAAACTAGAAATCCCTAGTGTAGAGGCATAAAAGATATAGTTATCTAGATTTTTAAGAGACTAAGGTATTATTCCATAGCTTAACTTACGGGGTGGCGGAAATCTTATACTATTTATCACTACACAAGTAGTTCAAACTTGATTGATAACATATGCCTAAACGTTTTACCGAAACTTTCTCTTGCTTGTTTTACTAAATCTAAGAGAATAATTTTTTGTTTAGGATATGTTCCGTGCAATTAGGCTCAACACAAACATGTATAATAAATAGATCATCTACAAGCTCAAATTGATTTACTTTATGACCAATGTATACCCCTCATATGTGCATTATGAGTAGAAACCAATCATACATTATCCAATTGATAGGGATCCCAACTTGCATGGTAGATCAAGGTCAAATTGAACCATGTAAGTTATTCTAAGAAAAGAGAGTTACCAGGGTCCCCAATTGTGGGATCAACGTTATTGGTAAACAACCTTAAGTGGGGGGTCAAAGGGGGCAAATAGTCCACCTTGCAAGGGATCAGAGGGTGGCTAGTGGACCTCCTTATGAGGAGTGTATAAGAAGGATTAACATGAAATTTAAGATTGATAAACCATGGTTGTACTAACTATTTGAGATATAATAAAGGAATGTTTTATGATCTTCAAATCCAAATATACATGGGCATGAGGGGGGTGAGAGAGAGAGAGAGAGAAGACAGAGATCGAGAGAGAGAGAGAGAGATTTTAAAGTATAAAAATTCTAGATTCCATATGTAGGACGTTTCCTTTTGGATCAAAGGTAGATTCACTATTTCTTAAAGGGTAGATTGCAATTCTTAACCACCATAGATAAATTATGTTATGTGGGGAGAGAGGTTATGAGATGTAATTAACGTATGCAAAATTCTAAGGGATCTCGTTTGGGAGACGAAAAGAATGGATTATAATTTATAGCACAAGGAATGATTAGGATTTAAAAGTATAGGAGTAGTTCCTCTTACACAATCTACTTTACTTAATACGATAATATAATAGTACAAGTTAACATTTGGAACATTCTAGTATTGGCTCATAAGCTTGAAAGTGATCAAAAAAATTAGAAGAATAGTTTGATATGTTTCCATTAAATTGACCATGTTCGGGAAATCTTTGTGCAACTTTTCAACAAGGTAAACAAGAAAAACTATAAATCAGAAATGAGGGAACCTAAGGAGATTAAATTTGGATTTAATTTAGGAACTTGAAACATGTATGGTTTCATTTTCGAAGATGCTCATCCAAGTTTGGTGTGCCTTCATTGGATGAGAACAAAGCAAAAGGGGAAATCCGTCTTAAAACTTTCATGATAGAGCTAGAAAAGGAGGTTGGTACTTATTATAAAAACTTTGATCTTTGAGGAAATATGCAGTGGAAGTTGATGTTATAATCCAATTTCTTAATTCTTGATACTTCATGTAATCAAGAAAATATCTAATTTAGTTAGATAGAAGAAAATGGGACAATAGAGAGAATGAACGTTGTGGGCGTACCCACAAATTTTGTGTATCACTCTAACCCTAGTTCTTCCATGCTTGAAATAATAAAAGAACAAATATACTCTAAATGGGCTTAGTGCCCTTGGGATCCCTTGTATCCCACAAAGCGGGGGTAGTACATCCCCGAGGTACGATAGCTATGAAGGTCCAAAGTAGCTAGGAAACCTAGGATTCGATGAGTGGAAAACATTTCAAAGAGATTTACTCATAAGTTTAATGTTTTTTTAATCTGCCCTCATAAGCGATCCACTTGCTTTTAATCTTGTTGTTCTCTAGGAAAAACATCCTATGGTGTTTGAAAGGGAGAGATCTTTTACAATTATATATATTCTTTTACCTAATATGCTTAGGGATATTTCAATCAACCATTCTTTTAGATGAAATGAAACTTGCTCGCACATCTTGCTTTCCATATCTTCTAGAGTGCTTCCCCTTTGATGGCATTCCACAATGCAAAAGAGCAGCCAATTGTTTCTCTAAGTAACACTTGTTTCTAGTTAATTTACCTTTCAATGCTCAAAATCCTAGTGAGATATTTCCAGATCAGGTCGCTTCTATGGCAAGAGAAAAAGAGATGGCCAAGATCTTCTCTTCCCCAAATGCAATGCTTACACCAAGGAGGACCCTTACAGATTATGTTTGGCGTTGATCCAAATTCTGCAATGGAGGGTTTTCGACATAAGGACAAATTTTTGCTTCTCAATGAGAGATGCCATAAGTCCTCGCACACAAGTTGCCATCTGATGGTAGATAGTTATGACACCATCTCATGTTAAGGGAGTATGATGAGTTCATCAATTTGAAGTGGCCATGGTAAGCTCCTTCTTGCTCAACCCAGATATACATGAGCTACCAAGCATGAAGCAAAAGCCACTAGAGGACACATGAGTGTCATAGCAACCAGCCTAGTCTCAATGAGAATAAGCATGCGAATCTGGTGGTAGTGATCCCCCCTTGGGATAAAACAATCCTTGTATTTGGGTACCACTCAAGTAGTGAAAGATGCACGTAACTTCCTCCCAATGGTTGAAACATGGGCATGCATAAACCTACTCATCTTTGAGACAAAAAACTGAATATCTAGCCAACTAATGCATAAGTAAATCAAGCATCCAATAGCTTGTTGATAACGAACAACATGACATGCATCCCTAGGATCATGAATACTTAATTGTAAACCTGTCTCCATAGGAGTGGGAATAGGTTTGTAGTCATCAAGGCCAAAATGTTGCAATAATCTATCAATATATTTTGTTTGACACAAATCTATTCCACCATTAACTTGCATAAATTGAATGCCCAAATAATCATGCAAATGGTCCAAATCTAAAATTTGAAACGAGCCATGCAAATGTGCATTAAAATCAGCAGAATGCTCCTCATGAGGACCAGTGAGCAAGATGTCTTCAACATAGACAAAAATGATCTCAAGCACATCATTCACATGCTTAACAAATAAGATGCTCTCCCTTGGACTATTCTTAAAACCATGCACAATGAGATATGCATTTCATACCAAGCACGTGATGCTTGCTTCAAACCATATAATGCCTTTTTCAAGCTATACATCTGGTTTTCGTGCCCTTTCTACACAAAGCCACAGAGTTGAAAAACATACATTTTTTCATGCAAGTCACCATTCAAAAATAGTGTTTTAATGTCCAACTAATGTACATTCCAACCATGATGAGCTGCAAGTGCATCGATGCTATGAACAATAGTCATTTAGCATGTAGGAGCAAAGGTCTCATCAAATTGATAGCATCACATTTTGATTGCAGAACAACCTTCCAATTTTTTCAATTTTCTTCTTCATCAAACAAAACTGGCTCATTATCATCACAGACTGGAGGCAACCATAACATAGCAATCTATTGCAAAAGAAGTACTCTGAGAGCTTGAACGAGTATGATATGATAGAGGTGCATCTAATTTGCTATCTTGCAAGGTCTCCACAAGCCATCTTGGCATAGTTTTAGCCTCCTCAATACCAGCTCTCTCATCAACAAATGCATCACGTAAATCTACATCAGAAATGGAATGATCTCCATCATCACATGAAACCTGTAAAGGCTGAAAAGTTGCCTCATTAGGATGAGCACTAGACTCTCCACCTCTAAAAAGAGGCAGAAAAGTATCATGCATGTATTTGGAGCTAACTGATGTCTCCTTGGTACATGAAAATAATATTTGAATAGTATCTTCGACAAAAACAACATCACGACTGACCAAAATGCATTTAATCGATGGATGATATAGACAATAGCCTTTGCTTTGAGAATTGTAGACAACAAAAATGTATTTCACTGCTTTATCATCCAATTTAGTGTGTTCTTGTTTCATCACTAATGCATATGACAGACAACCAAAAACACGCAAGTGAGCAATATATGGCTTACGACCATGCCAAGCTTTGTATGGAGTGATAGATTGCAATGCTTAAGTGGGACACATGTTAAGTACATATGCTACACATATAACAACCTCAAGGCAAAAACTATGTGGTAAGGTCTACCTCTTGACCATACACCTCGCCATCTCCACGAGTGACTTATAATTCCTTTCAGCAACTCCATTCTGCTGAGGTGTATACGACACTCTACACTAATGTTTTATCCCAGGTTCAGTTAGAAATCCATTAAAATCAAAAGACATACGTTCCCTCCCTTGATCAGAACAAAGGGTGCCTGTTTTACATCATGACAAATTTTCAACCAAAACCAAAAACTGTTTGAACCACACGAACACTTTGGTCTCTGTTTTCAATGGATATACCCATGCATGTGTGGAAAAGAATCATCGATGAAATTCACGAAGTAAATATAGTTCACAAAAGAAGGTGTGTGCATAGGACCACAAAAATCACTATGAGCAAGCTGCAATTTCTGTGTAGCTTGAACTGAACCATCTTTTTCAAAAATATAGCCTTCCCATACATGGTTACCAGGTATGCTGCATTTTGCCCAAAATGTAGCCTTCACATACATGGTTACTAGGAGGAATGCTGCATTTTGCCCAAAATATAGCCTTCACATACATGGTTACCATGTGCCTCAAGGTTGGGCAAAGAGGACACCATTTCAGGTTTCTCTAGGTCTAGCAAACTAACAAAATTCAGATGAACAAAGTATGCATTCCAAAGCTTTGCATCTAACGTAGCTTGAGAATCTTGATCTACACATGGTGAATCATTCACAGATCTTGCACATTCTATGAGGTTATATAGCCTATGCCATAAAATTCCAAAAGAAATGGTGATGTCACCATTTGACAGATCATGAACTGTACATGTGTTATCAATACATTTCACAACCAAGCCAATCTTGGCTAATGTTGAAACTGATAACAGATTTTTCTTAATCCATGGCACAAATAAAGCAACTCACAGTGTAAAATAACCACCATCACGAGTGGTTAGAATGATCTTACCGAATCCCATAACAAGATAAGAGGAGTTGTTGGTGCATGTGATAGTATTCCTTGTACGGACACACTCAAGTGAAATGAAGAAACTACGTTGCGAGGTAATATGTTTGGTTGCCACACTATCAAAGTACGAAACATCTGTATCTAGTGCTGACATACATTGTTCATGTGAAGATGGGTCGTAAGTGAAAATAGTGGTAAATGCCCATTCTTCATTTTGCAAGATTAGCTGACTCATTTTTGGGTGCATAGACCTCTGCAACAACCATTCTAACCTCTTTTTTCTTTGCCTCTTTTGCAGGCAGTTTTTGACAACCCTTTATGACATGATCATTTCCTTTATATTATTTGCAAAACAATTTTTGCTTTTCTATTTTCTTTTTGTCTCTGTCATCCTTCTTTGATTTGAAGAAATAGAAGATCTCTACTTACTAGTAGAAAAGCTTCATTTACCTTTGCCCTTCTCACTAGCTAGGAAAGCTTTATCTACAACACGCATAATGGACCTTTTCTACCTAGACTAATCTTCCCACAATAGAAGAGAGATTAAATCCTCAAATGTTCTGGTATTTGGATTGCCTTTTATCATCAATCCAAGAGTAGAAGCAAAACTTTGATATGAATCTGGAAGACCATAGAGAACAGTCTACACAAGTGAATTTTCAGGATGGACTTCATCAACAGACTTCAACTTCTCCTTCAAGTGTTTGATCTTTGTTAAAAAACTTTCCATTGTGATAATGCTCACCAAATGTTATACAATTTTGAGATTGTGATAAGAGGGGTGTCAACGATGTCGTAGATGAATGAAGGACCTGATCTGATACAGTTTGAGGTCTGCTAAAGCACGTGAAAAACATAAGGAAGAAGAAGAATCTTGGAGCACCACACAAAATAACAAATGTATTACCAAGAGAAAGTACAAATATTAGTGGCCCATTAGGGTAATAGGTGTATGTACAAGTCAGGGAAAAAAACCGTCTAAAGAGAAAAAAAAGTACCCAGATGATCCTAATGTGTTCACACACATCACTACCTTAATATATCAACAATTGTTTTAGCCTCTACACACAAAACAAAGTTTTTTAATCTTGTGTAGAATGAAGAATTCGTGTTTACTACTATTTGTAGTTATGAACCATCTTCTCATGAATATTGTATGTCTACAGTAGACTTGGATGTTTAGTACTTTGATAGTAGGTTAACCAAAACTATTACCTCGCTATGTAGTTTCTTCATGTGCCAAGCATGGCCCCCATAGGGAATACTATCACATGGGCTAACAACTCCCCTTGTCCTATAATCAGAGTTTCTAAGGCCATTTTGAGTAACTATGGTGGTAGTTCTTTCACATTATCAGATTCTTTGTATGTGCAAGGGATCAAGAAAAATTTTTTGTTAGTTTCAGCGTTACCCAACATTACCTTGGTTATCAATCTTATAGATTATAGATGTATAGCTCACAATCTCTCAAATGGCAATGTTATGATTGCTTTTCACATTCTATGTCCTAGGTTGTATAATCTTTATAAATTTTGCAAAATCTATGAATGATTTAGTGTCTGCAAGTGAAGATTCTCAGGCTATTTGATATCCAAAGCTTTGGCATACACACTTTGGTCATCTTAATAATGTTAGTTTTCTACACCTACAAAAATCTGAAATGGTATCCTCTTTGCCCAAACTTGAGGCACCTTGTAAACATGTTTTTGAAGGTTGTAGTTTTGGAAAATACAGTGTCATGTTTCCAAAAAGATGGTTCAGTTCAAGTTTATCACACATTGTAGCTTGTTTATAGTGATGTATGTGGTCCTAGGTAAACATGTTCTTTCAAGAGCTACCTATACTTCGTGATTCTTATTGATGATTTCTATAGGCATGCATGCATGTATCCATTGAAAGAAAAATCTAAAGTGTTGATGTGCTTCAAAAAAATTATCATTATGGCTGAAAATTTATTAGCATATAAGTTGGGCACCCATGGCTAAAGTTCCTTTATTTAAAAGAAAAAAAGTTGGGCACCCATCATTTTAAACGAGGGGGGAATACATGTCTTCTGATTTTAATGCATTTATGGTTCATTGTATGGTAAAAGATCATTGTACACTGCCATACACACCTCAAGAAAATGGAGTTGTAGGAAGAAAGAACAAGTCTCTCATGGACATGGTGAGGTGTATGGTCAGAAGTCAAGTTTTACCAGAGCTTCTTTCTTGAGGATGTGAGTGTGCACCATATGTACTTAACAGGTATCCCACCAAAACAACAATCTATCACTCCATATGAGGCCTGGCATGGTTGAAAGCCATCTATTGCTCATATGTGTTTCTTTGGTTGTTTGGCATATGAATTGGTCCTTGAACAACAACGTAGGAAATTAGATGATATAGAAGTGAAATGTATACATTTCTAAAAGCAAAGGCTATGTTCTATATCGTCCATAGACTAAACACATTTTGGTTAGCCATGATGTTGTTTTTCTGGAAGATGCAATGCAGCCATTACTTTCATGTACCAAGGAAACTTAAATTGGCTATAGAGATGTGTATTAGACTTTGCTACCTCTTTCTATAGGTGGACAATCAAGTGCTAGTCCAAATGAGGCAACTTTTTAGCCTTTATAGGCTCCACATGATGATGAAGATCATTCCATTTATGATGCATATTAGCATGAGGCACTTTCTTATGAGAGGTTTGATATAGAGGAGGCAAAAACAATGACTTAATGGCTAGTGAAGACTTTGAGAGATAGAAAATTAGATTCCTATTTTTCATATCATACTTGCCAGGACCTCATAGTGATATTCTTGCATCAATTTTCTATGCAATGACTACGTCTAGTATTTGTGATCAGAATGAGCTAGTTTCTTTTTTTTAATATAAAGGAAGTTCGGCAATAGCCTACTCTCCCGGACTTGAATTAAATAAAGAAAAGTACAAGAGAAGGGGACTAGTGCCCACGGGACCCCCCAAATCCCACAAAGCAGGGGAAGCTTTCACAGAGCTTAGATGACATTACAAAGAAGGTTAATTACCCTCTCATCACCCTCATGTGCGGCCCACTTGGGTTTAAGCTTGTTATCGATCAAAAGAAGTACTTGATGATGCCTAAAAGGGGGGGATTTTTTACAGTTGACAATCCTTTTGCCAAGGAGGAACAGCGATTTCTCAATTGACCACTCCTTAGGGGAGGCACCGAAGTTGAAAGCACATCTTTCCCGCCAGATTTTCCATAGGACCTCCCCTCTGATGGCGTTCCAGAGAGTCGCGGAGCAGCCGATCGCTTCTCCCAGCAGGGCTTGCTGCCAACTGAGACGTTTTTGAAGTCTAATTCTCTTTCCAACCACCTGCCAGAGTCTGTTGGAGTTGGGGCAGGTAAAGAAGATGTGTGAAACATCTTCGATAGACCGGTGGCAGTGTTTGCACCAGGGAGGGATCCCACAAATTTTGCTAGCCTTAAGGTTGGTCCAGATTCCATGATGAAGAATTTGCCATAAGAGGACAGACTTTTTTATTTCTATGAGGGGGTGCCAGATAGCCATGAGCTTCATGTCCCACCGAAGCCGCGTCCATGACAGGCACCACTTTTTGTTGAGGTTAACCTGATAGTCGATCGTTTCTTTGATGTTCGGGATTTTTGATAGGCTATTCCCATTGTGCCATTTGGGACCAAGCGAGCTCGACATGTCGTGTCCCATGAGAAGGCGGACTTTGTGTCGGTCCCAGGCGAGACATCTGCTTTGCAAAGTGTTCCATTCTTCATGCGAAATGTTGATGCTAGGGTCAATATCCTCAAAGTTGATCCAGCGGTTGGTGTCTTGTTTCCAGAGATGTTTCCATTTTTTGAAGCCTTTGTTCCATAGCTTCTTGGCATTTTGAATGTTCCAAGATTCCACACTCCGGATGCCATGGATCGGAAACCAGATAGAGTCGTTTTGTCTGATACCGGCAGCCCACTTCCAGTCTTCACTTATTCTTGTGAAGCTTTTGACTTTATTCCAACTCTTCCAAAGGGAGCACACTAGATTAGAGCCTTTCGGGAAGACGGGGATCGGGGAAAACAGCAAGGTCAAGATGTCAAGATTCTTCCAATTTGGGAAACCCATGAGCGCCAACTCATTCTTGTTTCTGAAGATCAGCTTGGCCCACGAGGCCTCCCCGTTGCACCAAGCCTTAATCATCCATTTGGCCGACAGTTTGTTAGCCATGCACCCAATGTCCAAGATACCAAGTCCCCCACTATCTCTATGGCTGGTGCAGATGGACCATTTGATTTTAAGCACCCCCCTCCTATTGTGGTCGCCCGTCCAAAGGAAGTTTCTACAAATACTATCCAGTTTGGACAGATCATGCTCCTTCGGTCTCCAACAAGAAAGGAAATAAATGGTAGATGATAAGAGGAACGTGTTGATAACCATAGCACGACCAGCAAGATTGATTTGCATACCTCTCCAATAGTTAAGCTTGTTTTCGAGTTTGGCAAGCACCCAGTTCCACCGCTGTTTCATAGAGACGCCAAACCCCAAGGGAATCCCAAGAAGCCAAAAAATTTGGCCTTGCGGAATGATTTGACAGCCATGATCAATGAGAAGGTCGGGCTGTGACCCACCAATAGCTCTAAAGGCGGTCTTAGAGTGGTTGATTATGGATCCAGAGCTAGTTTCTTTTGGTGAAACACAAAATTCAAAAAGTTGAATGGATGCTATGCAGTCAAAATATGATGCTATTATGAAAAATGGTACCTCCTCTTTATTTGATTTGCCCCTAGAGCAGATTTCCATTTCTTTCGTCCATTTTTGTTTCTCATCACGATGTGCATGTAACCTTACCAAAGAGGGGTTCTATATCTTCGTTTTACAAAAAAGCGTTGAGTTATAAACAACGAAAAGATAAAAGAATCTTAGAGAGATTACAAAGGGTTTATAACTTTCCTCGAATCCTTTTACCTAAGCAAATAAGGGATTTCTTTATATACCACTCTCTAATTACAAAGAAGGTTTTTAACTTTCCATCCCCTTCTTGAGGGGATTATAGTCACGAATACATCTACCTAAGAAAATAAGGGATTTCTCTATATAACACTCTGTAAGAGACATCTTGAAGTTGCTCACGTATCTTTCCTTCCAAATTTTCTGGAGTGCTTGACTTCTAATAGTTTTCCACATATTGGAGGATCCTCTCATCACTTCATTGAGCAAAGCTTTCTTCTAGTTGACTTGATAAACCAACAATAGAAGCTTGTTAAGTGCATCCAGGTGATGATGATTGAGAGATAGGACAATAAAATGGCACCTAAGTCTTTCATGCTACTACAACATCATTTACACCATGGGGGAGCATTGCAAATTTTACTAGTTTTCACATTGAGCCATATCCCTTGGTAGAGAATCTGCCGCATGAGGATTGGTTTCTTGTTCTAAATAAGAAATTGCCACACATCCTTATACCGGAAGCCTTATCTAATCTAGTTATGATTAAAACACCACCTCTTGCTTAGAGTGAGGAGAATCTAAATTTTCTTTGGTTCTCAAAATGTTCTCTATTTTGTGCCATTGTGTCGCTTTGGAGCCTCCTCGTGAGGGCATCTCCTGACAAAGCATTAGAGGAGCCCTCGATTGATCCCAAGAGTTTAATGCCAAGAGTTTAGCCTTCGATTAAACTTTACAATTTGTTCAGTGTACTCAGACAGGATCTAGTGTCTTCCATCTTGATTCTATAACTTTAAAGAAAAAAAGTGTTTCTTCATAGCAAAGAAGAAAGAAATGATTGCTTCGTAAACATACAGTACATCATGGCACCATGAACACTGTAGAATCTTCAAATACGCAATAAAAAGGTAGTCACAGAATTGTGTGAATAGGTAAGGATCAAAATATGTATGAATAGTATCATCGGCAGTGCATATCAAAAGATGTATGTGTGCATATTTAGGAATTTCTTGACCAATAAGTATACAACTTTGATTATTGTTAAACGCGCAACTAACCATCAGAAGCGCGTTTAAACATCTACTTGGGTTCTTGGGAGTGGAAGGGGTCTGTTAAACAGAGGCCCTATGCTTGGTTTCCCAAACTAACCACTTCACACACAGCAATATACTAATGCTCAAGAACTCTATCAAGAATCTCTTACACTTACAATCTTAGAGTACGCAATCAAACTCTTCCAAAGTTTACCGAACACACACTAGCTAATGCTCTCTTCAGCGTACAGCACAAGAACTAGTCAGTACTGTAATGCAGAATTACTTGATTAACTCAAGAACTGTCCCGAACACAAACTACTGTAACAATAGAGACAATAACAGTGACTTAATCTTTACCGAACAGGTACAGATAATCAAGCAGGAGAGCAGACGCAGAACGATTCAGGATTCTCAACCACACAATACTGAAACTGTTATTACTAGAGTATAGACTTCATCAAACAACTTACAGAACATCACAAGACAGAGAGATACCACAGTACGCGTAATTAGCAGAACAATCGCAACAGAAACTTCGCAGAACGACTCGCCTAGACAAACAGTCTAGCGATCTTCTGGACATCCCCAAGCGTTTCTTTTCATTGATTTATATAAAGATACAAACATCTTTGTAACAACCTTTCGTACGTGCGGACTAGAAAAAGATTTAGTTTTTACAATTGCGAATCTGGCGGCCGACTAACACTGGCACGCATGGTGGACTCGAACCCTCAGGTTTACAACAATTATGGTTCATCTACAATGCCTTCTAAATACATCAATCAGGCTAATCTAAAAGTTTGGGCGATTTTCTTCTTTAAGGCTTCTAACATCTGTTTCAAAATATCTAGTTCTACTAATTGGGCATCTGTTCGTACAGAACTTAAGGAAATGACTTCAGTCATCAAAACTTCTACCTGCGTCTGCAAAAAAGCTTCCTGTAGATAAAAATTGTTTAATAATGCCGCATCGCTTGACACTTTCATTTCTGCAACTTGCTTATCCATTTTGTCTAATCTATCTTTTTGAGCATCCAGCTGGTTCTCCCTTCTTTCTATCTCCTGATTTTGAAACTGGATTGTCCTAGAGTAGGCACCCCTTTCTCTTCGAAGATCTGTTATCACTTTTTGTAGTTGAGCTTCCACGGTCAATTTGCGTTTGAGAATGTTGTTTACTTCTGATAAGTCTATCTTACATCTTTGGAGTTCTTCAGCAGTTTTCATAGCCAGGTCATGCTGCTCTTGGCCTCGCTGTACCACTTCATCTAGCTGCTGTCTTGTTTCTTCTAATAGCTTCCCTAAAGCTACTCGTGCATCTTCTTTATCTTGGACTAACTCCTTCAAGTTGACTAACTCTGCATCTGCAACACTTAGTAATTCATTTGTCTCTTGGACTGCTGCCAGAGCCGCATCTCTTTGATTGATAATTATTTCCTATTCTACAAGTCTGGCCTGCAACTCCTGAATTTGTCCGTTTAATGCATGATTTTCTGCCTTGACTGCCTATAATTCTTCCTGGAGAGGAGTGATGTTTGCCTCCAGCACATCAACTTTGTGTTGAAAGTCATCTCGGATAGTATCTGTCACTTGCTTCATTTGTGCAAGTAGTTGTTGTGATAAGTGGATCAGCATTTGACCCATGGATGCTAACTCAGAAAATAAGGGAATTGAAGGAATTGGAGGATGAGAACGGGGTTGAGATGAAGAAGCGGTGAGGAGCTGCTGGGAATTCGGTGGAGAGTAATTTGGTGATGAGGATGAAGAAGCAGTGGGTTCGTCGAGGACAATGGGTGGACTAGGAATAATGGGTTCAGCTAGAGGTTCGGGTGGATGAGTAGGAAGAATAGTAGTTGTGTTGGTTACCTTTTCGGTTATTGGTTGTGTAGTGTCATCAGGGCCGGTAGCTGTAGACTCCACTGCTTTAAGCAGTTCTTCGAAAACCTCTTTAATGATATGTTCTCCATCCTCTTGCTTTTCGTGCTCAGATTGCTATTGAGATGCCCCTTTTGACGAGCTTGTTTCAGATTCGGTGGTAGCATCCTGTTCTTGTTGCCTTTCTGAAGAAGACTATGCTGATGATTCATGATGCATTGATGTTGCGGTGTCATGGAAGGTTTCTTCGTCCTTTCCTTCTTCTTCTTTGTTTGCTTGATCATTTGCGGTAGACCCTTGTACCTGACTATCTGATGAACTAATTCTGATTCCTTTCCGGCAAAGAAGGTGGAAAATCTCTTCGTCATCCTCTTCATCCTCGTCCAATAGCTATGTAGACTCTTCATGTTGCAGAATGGGTCCTCGGGGTGGTGGTTGCGCTGCTTGGATGGCCGGAAATAAGAAACTGAGAATGTGTGGTAGCCTCGATCTTGGCATATCTCCCTTATTGACCTGCTTGATGATTGAAACGCATTCTTTGTGAATGCGGGGAAAGAAATACGAAGCAAAGTTGACAGGTTCTCGAGCAGCTAAATCTATAGCGGAGTAAAACGGTCGAGATATTCCATATGTGCGCTTTTGGAGATTCAAAATGGCAACTAAAAATTGGAGTGCTGATCTCTCAGGTTCGGGGCGATAGAGGATTGCATATTCATTGGAGGAGTATCTAGGGAATAGCTGGATCATGGTAGCTATTGGTAAATTCGGGCCATTCTCTCGTCCTTGTCGAGGGAGTCGAAATGCATCAGCAAAGATCTGGAAAGTGATTACGGTACGAGATGGTAGGGCAGTGATAGGCCAACTTTGCTCGGTGGTAGGTGTGGCAGCCATGGCGGCAATTATGTGGGCATAGAATGGGTGGCAATCCACTGAATGCCAAGGCAGTTGAGCGAAATTGACCAACCCACGGCTGCGCAAGAACTCTCCTACATCGGCAGGGAGTCCGTCACGGAAAGCTGCGAAGTTTGCTAGAGCTTCCATGGCGCACACACTAAGACACAAAGCATAGGGTATATAGATTACACAAGCACACAAATCACGCAAACACAATAGCGATTAAGAGCGAAAGGAAAAAGGTTAAGTAGATGCTTTGCAGTGGGAAGCAATCGAAATTACTAATCATCGCGCGATGTTGAGATGATAACTTCTTAACTTCGGTGGGCATGCATGAGCAGAATCGATAAGGCAGGGCGGCTATTAATCATAATTAGGTATCAAAACGAGGATATTTACAGACTTATTTTATTAAGCATGCAAAAACAAAAAAAAAAAAAGAGGAAACAAAAAATACGCGGTCATCTGTGAAGCCTTTTAGTGCGGATCAGATGTTTGATGATATGGCCGCAAATTCGAACCATTTATCACCTTCAAAAGAGCAATTCCGGTCAAAGTAGTCAACGGAAAAGTGGCTGGGCCCACTTGTTCAGAAATCCGGTAGGGACCAAACCATCGTAACTTGAATTTTCCAGCCGAGCGATTTGCTTTTGCATTATAAAATAACACAAGCTGTCCTATCTTAAAAACTAGAGTTTGCAGATACCGGTCATGAGTATGAGCTTGTCTTAACTGCACTTCTTGAATAGTGAGAAAACTTTCCCAGCGATGCTCATCTAGTTCTCTGAGTGTGTCCAGCCGAAATGGTAAGGAATCTTCCGGTATCAATTTCTGAGTGATGGCCACACGTAAACTTGGCACAACGATCTCCATGGGTGCTATGTCTTCCAACCCATAAGCCAGTTTGAAAGGGGTTAATCCTGTTGCTACCTTGTATGTAGTCCGGTATGCCCATAATACTACAGGTAATAGTTGATCCCACCTTTCCGGTGATTCCAGAATCACTTTACGAAGCATATTCAGCAAAGTCTTGTTTGTACTTTCAGCTAAGCCGTTTGCACGAGGATAATACGGTGAACTGAACTTATGCATAATCTAAAAAGAATGTGTGAGTACTTTCATTAAATTGTTCACAAAATGCGTGCCTTGATCTGTCACAAGCTCCAAAGGTAAGCCAAAACGTGGAAAAACATCCTTCATTAAACACTTTGCTACCGATACAGTTGTAGCAGATCGTAAAGCCCAGGCTTCTGCCCATCTGGGAGCATAATCTGTACATGTCAGAATATAGCGATTATTACTGAGTATTGGTGGAGGTGTAATAGGTCCAATAAAATCTAGACCCCACTTCTGAAAAGGCTCCAATGGCAAGATAGGTCGTAGAGGGAAAAAATGGCATTGTAGAGGTTGTCCAGACCTTTCACAAGTATCGCATTGTTTGACAAACTGAGATACATCCCTATACATAGTAGGCCACCAAAGTCCACTTTGCAGAATTTTTCCGTGCGTTAAATCTGCTGCAAAGTGTCCACCGGAAGGAATTGAGTGAGCCAGAGTAATGACTGAGCTAACTTCGTGTGGAGGAATACAACAAATTAAAATTCCAGTGTGATCCATATAGTATAATTCCCCAGCAATCAACCAAAATCGGTGACTAAAAACTGCAATTTTCCTACGCATTGCAGGAGAAATCTGAGAAGGAAGACATCCATCAGTCAGAAAAGTTAATATCTGATCATAATATGTAGATGGCATAGGTGGTTCTGCAGTTTCATCATTAGTTGGTTCAATAACATAAATCGTTGGTGTGGTGTCATCTACACCGACTGGAGCTTCACCAGAATCTAAGCGAGAAATGAAATCTGCTAATGCATGTGAACTGTCGGGCCGATGAATCGCTTCGTAATCAAACTCTTGTAAAAGTAGAACCCAACACGCTAATCGACCACCTAAATGTTGTTGTCATACCAGATAGACAAGTGCCGCATAATCTACATGAAAAGGAAATTTGCGGCCAAGTAAATAGTGTCTGAATTTCTTTACAGAATACACTAAACCCAGACATTCTCTTTGAGTTACAGAGAGTAATTCTTTTTTGCAGGAGCAAGTCTTCTACTCGCATAGTAAATAGGTCGGAACCACTTATCAGTTTGTTGCATTAACACACTGCCGATGGCGATATCTGATGCGTCTACAAAAACATGAAATGGGCGTTCCCAATCAGGTGGTTGTAAAATTGGGACCTACGTTAATAAACACTTTAGACGATCAAATGCTGTTTGACATTCTTGAGTCCACTCAAACTGTTTAGGAGTACTCGTGATTAAACGATTGAGTGGAATGGCTAAATGAGCAAGCCACCGTAAATGACGACCATGCCAACAGACTTGACCCATAAATCTCATCACTTCTTTTGGTGTAGTAGGCACAGGTGCTTCTAACACAGCTGTAATTTTATCTGGATCCACTTGGATACCTTGTGCAGACACAATGTGACCAAGTAACTTTCCGCAAGAGACCACAAACACAGATTTGTTTGGGTTGAGACAGAGTCTGTATTCTCTGCATTTCTCAAAGCAACACCGTAAATGGAACAAGTGTGCTACCATTCTACCGAACAAAGACAAATCATCAAGATATACTTGCATAAACGAGGTAAGATAAGGGGAGAATATTTCTTGCATACACCGCTGGAAAGTACTAGGAGCATTTCTTAATCCAAACCACATAACAGTACAAGCAAAAACACCCCAATTGATAATGAACGCTGTTTTCTGTGTATCTTGTTCAGCCATTATGACTTGATTATACCCACTGTATCCATCTAAGAATGAGTAACATTTCGTGTCCTGCTACTCTGTCAAGCATCGTGTCAAGAAAAGGTAGAGGAAACGGATCAGGCACCGTAGCTGCATTCAGTTTTCGGTAATCCACACATATTCGCAGTTGCTTATTCTTTTTAGGAACTATAACAATTGGCGAGATCCATTCAGCGTGCTCTACTGATACAATGAATCCGACTTTTAGTAACCTATCAAGCTCTGCCTTTACCTTTGCTGCGTAGTTTGGATTCATCCGGTAGCTGGGTTGTTTGATTGGTTTTGCTTCCGGCTTCAGCATGACCCTATGTTGATAAATGTGAGGGTCCAACCCCTTCATATCTTTGTAATCCCATGCAAAAACATCAGAGAACTCTCGAAGTAGCTGGATTAAATATGCTTGAAACACTTCACGTAAGCTTTCCTTTATCTTGACAGGACGCGGATTTTCTTCATCTCCTAAATTATAGGTGATCAACTAATCTTCTAGAACATAGAATTGTCGGGACTTCTCTGTATCATCGGGTGGGTTTAAAAGTTGTTGTAGATCAGCATCATCTATAGTAGCGGTATCTTCTTTCTTGCCTTCTTCAGTCATAGGCATCATCGTACAAACTGCCGGATTCCAATTATCTACAACAGATTGTGGATCAACAGTTCCTAGGGAGATCAAATCAATATTATTCTTCAAAAACTCTTCTTCTTCATCATCTTACAAACCATCTAACATATGAACTGGTTCTGCAAAATAAGGTCTAGCATGTAATTCACAAGGTTGTATAGCATCTAATTTTACAACATATTTACGATTATTGTCCTTGAAAGTGAGTTCCTGTGCAGACCAATCTTGTATAACCTTAGCTTGTTTTAGCTAGGGACGGCCAAAAAGAAGATTATAATCAAGACTCGATTCTGGTAATTCGAGGACGACAAAGATCATCTTAAATGTTGTACCCTACAAAGTTATTGGTACATTTCGTACAAGTCCTACTGGATGGACTCTGGACTGGTCGGCCATTCTAACAAAAAACTAGACTTCTTCGATTTCGGTCCATCCTAACTTTTTACAAAGTGCTATCGTAGCTATTTTTACACCAGATCCACCATCGATTAGTACTTTTGTAATTTTATCATTTTTATACCATACTGTAATTAAAGGAACCGAATGATCAACCATAGAATCAGGTTCCGGTTGCACTGTCGCTGTTGCTGGAATGCAAGAAGACACAGGACTGAACTGTTGTTGGAATTGTTGCTGAACTCCTGGTACTAATGCAAGTAATTGGCCAAGACGAAGAGTAATGGATGCTTTAGATAAAATTTCCCAGGCTTGATTTACTTGATTTGTACCTTTCACCGATTCTGAAGACGATGCGTCGGTTACTGGAATTGACTCTTGCTCCTGTGCAGTTTCCTTTGGCAGTGGAACTTGTGTCACCGGAATAGGATCTAGGAACACTAGAGGTTCTGTGGTGGTCCACTGACTAGCCTTGTCATATGTTCTTTGCTGTTCTCGGATGCCTGGTTCAAATATTTCAGCTGCTGGTTGTAACGGCCTACCGGAACTGGTATGAACTATTGCAGCTTGTGTTTCTATTGGTGTGATATGAACCATATTAGTCATTGGATTCTGACGTTCTTTTTTTCTCTGATCATATTCTGCTGCATCTTTACAAAATCTTCTAATGTGGCCAAATTCACCGCAAAAATGGCAGTGAGGTGGTGGCAAATTAGTATTTTCCTGTGCTGGTCCTGCCTGCCAACAGTTTGCATTGTAGTTATTATTTCTCTGTCCTCTGTAATTTCGATATCCCTGCTGCTGGTTGTTTCTCATTTGCGGGGGTACATAGTGAGTGGCAGGTTGCCCTGGTTCCTGTATAATTGCATTTACTGTTGCTGTTCCTTGCACTTTGGCGTTGTATGCATAATTTTTTGTGGAATGTCTGGTTATATTGCAGATAGCGCAAAACAACTGATTAAGGGCACAAGTGGCACTGGTATGCCCTGAATTCTTGCACGTGGTGTAGTACAGCTGTCTGGTCGGATCTTCTGCAACATTTTTACTTGCTTTTAACCATTCCAGGTCTTCTGTAAATCCTCCAACCTTGTTTTCGAGCTGCAAAGCCATTGCAATCACCGCATCGAGTGTCATAGCTCCCACACAGTGTATGATCATAATCTGTTTAAGTTGCGGAGTCAAACCATTGATAAACCATTGAGTGATAACGTCATCCGGTAGGTTGGCATGTGCTGGTGGTAATTGCCTCACATGAGCTTTGAATAGGGTGGCATATTCCTGCACTATTTGATCCATCTTCTGTCTATTGTTTTGCAGGTAATCGAAAATTTCAACTGGATTCTTCTTTAGCCTGAATCTCTGCAAAAAAGCATCCCTTACCACTTCATAGGTGCCGAAATGGTTAATATCATATTCTGTAAGCCACCTCGCTGCTTCATTAACCAATGTAGACTGGAATACAATAGCTTTATACACCGGATCAAGTGGATGATTGAGCACTGCGTAACTTATCTCAAATGTGCGTACATGAGCATCTGGGTCATCACCTGGAAATCCACCGAATTTAGTGTACGTTACTCCTGTTGGAGTCGGCGGGATGGAAATAGATGTTGTTGTTGTTGTTGTTTTTGTTGTTGTTGTTGTTGTTGTTGTTGTTGCCCACTCATCGTGCTGGCGGTTGTATTGTGACTATCTTTTGTATCCTGAGGCTGAATATCTGAACTGTCGGAATCTGTATCATTAGCCTGTGCACTCTTCGGCTTGAGACTATTGTTCAGTATGTTTTGGATTTCAGCTTCCAATAAGCTACCTTCCTCCTTGATATCAAAGGTAGGAAAACTTACTCCAAATGGCGGTGACTGGACTGAAGATTCACCAAGAAATGGTAAACCGTCACCATAAAACTGTGAACTCTCAGCAACTAGTACCGAAATAACATCGGAAGGTGTCAAATTTTCACCAAAACAAGGTGCTTTTTCACCTTCACTGATTTCTTTGGCCAAGACGTTTCTATCCGTAGACAAATTCGAATCTTGACCCAATGGTGTTAAATTAACTTCATGCTGCGTCCTGCTAGACTCTGGAGTTACTATTTCCTCGACAGAATGTGCCGAAATCGCACCGGAATCTGCTAGAAATGTAGTACGTTCTACCAGAATACTACCGGAATCACTACTAATGTTCTTCGCTTCCTTGGCAATTGGGTTAAACCTATCTGCACTTCTACCTCCTAGAGGCGTCCTTAGCAAATTAGGTACCCAAGGCTGTCGGTACTTCAGATATGACTCACCGGATCGAGTAACCGGCATATATCATCTTTTGTACTACTTGCGTACTATTACTGTCGATTCACAATCTACAGTCACTTTTCCACAATCCATTTGCAACACGTTGGTGCCTCTTTCTGATAGTTAATTTGCAACAATCTTGTCTGTTGCCCAGACACGACGCTAGTGTTAAACGTGCAACTAACCATCAGAAGCGCGTTTAAACATCTACTTGGGTTCTTGGGAGTGGAAGGGGTCTATTAAACAGAGGCCCTATGCTTGGTTTCCCAAACTAACCACTTCACACACAACAATATACTAATGCTCAAGAACTCTATCAAGAATCTCTTACACTTACAATCTTATAGTACCCAATCAAACTCTTCCAAAGTTTACCGAACACACACTAGCTAATGCTCTCTTCAGCGTACAGTGCAAGAACTAGTCGGTACCGTAATGCAGAATTACTTGATTAACTCAAGAACTATCCCGAACACAAACTACTGTAACAATAGAGACAATAATAGTGACTTAATCTTTACTGAACAGGTACAGATAATCAAGCAGGACAGCAGACGCAGAACGATTCAGGATTCTCAACCACACAGTACTGAAACTGTCATTAGTAGAGTATAGACATCATCAGACAACTTACAGAACATCACAAGATAGAGAGATACCACAGTACGCGTAATTAGCAGAACAATCGCAACAAAAACTTCGCAGAATGACTCGCCGAGACAAACAGTCTGGCGATCTTCTGGACGTCCCGAAGCGTTTCTTTTCATTGATTTATATAAAGATACAAACATCTTTGTAAACAACCTTTCGTACGTGCGGACTAGAAAAAGATTCAGTTTTTACAATTGCCAATCCGGCGGCCGACTAACATTATTATGAACAAAAAATCTTGCATGCTTGTGAGTATTCTAAGAGTTGCAAAGGTCTTGATTTACTCACTCTTTTGTTCTCTCTTCATCTGGTGACATCGAGAGACTTGGAACTCGTGTGCTCCTAACAGTTTTTTCTTGAACAAGATGAACCTTTACTGCGAAATCGACAACCCCGAAGAGTGGGTTGTAGGTATCTTGCAAAAAGAAACTTTTTGGTTTCTGATTGAAAGAAGCAAGGAAGTTTATTTGTATAATCTCCAAGAAGCAACGAAACTTTCCAACAAAGCATTGAATATGTGGAGACACCTTTGTAGTTAGGACATAAGACACTCAATCATATTTGAAGACAATGACTAGTCTCGAAAAAAATGCTTTTGAAGATTGATGCCGCTTAAGATAAAAAATCAATGCTTGGGAAGAATGAAAGTCTAGTGCCTAAAGTGAAATGGGAGATCTGCACTTGCTCTAACGAAGCAGGTAGACTTGGTATTTTGGCTCTTAAGCTTTGGCAAATAAACTTGTATTCGAATGTATGAAAACAAGAGGGAGGCATGGTCTGAGATCATTTTCAAAAATAACAATAATGTCATGATTTTGGGTGCCCCAAGGTGGCAAGTTCTTAATCTTCTCACAGTTTTGTTTTCCCTAGTCCTTGTTACCCCTAAGGGATTTGGGTTGGTAGAATTTGTTTGGATGGCCTAGAATAATATGAAGAAGCACTAGTCGATTAGCAATCATTGGAAGTGGGCGACCAACATTAGAAAAAATGGCTCGCTATAGTTCTTCATAGATGGCATAACGGTAACTAAAATGAAGAACCCCCAAAGATCCAAAAGAAAATTGGTCCAAAGGATTTAATCAATGAATGACCCTAGTTCCAACTCAAAAGATAATGGATAAGATTTGAGGATATTGATTAGAGATGTAGAGTCGACTTTGAGTACTCGTGCCTCTTAAGACAAAGGATGAATGGTTAGTGCCACTTCGAGTTTTTCCTTCTATTGGACAAAAAGTCCCTAATTTGAAAGATATTAAATGGAAAAACGGTACTGGAATCGAAGTATCCCATGAATCAAGCAACCACTAGATTTCTTTGAAGATATCAATACAAAGTGGTGCTCAAGATATCAATACAAAGTGGTGCTCAAATTGGTCTTGGATTTAATGGAATCTCAAATTCAACAATCTCATGGACGCTCCGATGGAATGCTAGAAGTCTAGCCTACTATGGAAAATTCTCCATAACACAATATGGGCCAATGTGAAAGCTTCTAAAATTTATGGAAAATAGCCTTGGTGTAAAAGATGCCATTTGGAGGAAGGAGACCTCGCCTGCTTGTTCTTCTCATTCCCTAGACGTGTCCCTACCTAGAGGGGGGTCAGAGATCATGGTATGGTCGATTGCCCTATCAATTGGAAGAAATCCCTGCTGGGGGATATGGTTCGTTGCTTCTCTACCCATTCAAACACAATAAAAAGTGAGGTCCACTAGAAGATTGGAGAGAGTGCTACTTTGCAAACTTTGATAACCTAAATCAAGAGTGGCCTATTGAGTCCTCCTAATTTCTAAATAGATTAATTAAAGAAACTAAGAGCTCGCCCCCCACACACCCCCCTGCCTTCAAGCACCTTAGACTATTTATTTTAGAGAACAACAAGCTCCAATGGAAATGGCTACTCATGAAGGTGATCAATCCATTATTAAGATAGTTCTTCCTAGTAGTTTCCCTTCCAAAAGGAGATAAGGCCTTTGAACTTCTTCATAGCTCCAACTTTTCTCTTGTACTCTCTGCTTTGTCAATATACTTGGAGTTCGTTAAAAGAAAAGAAACTTAAAGTCTTGCCTCGTCCTTGGTCACGATCACTTGAAATTGGAAGGATTGAAGTGGCACAATGGCAATAGGTTGGAAAAGACACTTATCCAAAAGGAAATCTATTTGCATGTCACTCTCAATAGGATATAGTGTAAGGATTGCACTTAGAATTTGATGGGAGGTAAATTTCATAGACATGTGGCATCCTCTCATTCAGAATAAGAAAACAATCCTAATGTGGTGAATCCTTCATCAAAGTATTCTCATGATAGTCAAAGCAAGCGTGATTTGCCAACCACGCCCCACCCCGCGCCCCCCCATTGCATAAGCAGTGCTTCAATGGAAGAGAGGTTTTGGGGTACCTCTGTTTTTGTGCCCTTGATATTCTGTGGTGTGGCATACACTCAGTTAAGTAGTTAAGTGCTTCTCCTACCAGACCAGATCAATTGGAAACATGCTCTTCTCGGAGAAGCACTCGGTTTCTCTTTTGCCTTATGAAATGTTATCGAATAGAGGAATCTCTTTAGAAAATTTTGAAAGAAACATGTAAAATCAACTTTGGTAAAACTTTTAGAGAATGATCGAGCACATAGGTACTACTTGAAGTTTATGGAGGCAGTAGCATCCATATCAGGAGGAGTCCTATTTGGCATAGGTGCAAGAGAGTCACTACGTATATGCTTTATGCATATTTGGATGAGGTGTTTGAGAAGGTGTGTTCACATGAGTATGAGGAGTTCTGGCAGCAAACTTGTTAGCATTCTTTGCTACTTTTTAAGTATGTGATCTTTTCACACATGTATCTAACATAGGGTCTTCCATAGCCTAAGGTTAGATGAGGGTTTGTTGATTATCAGTTTCACACTGGTCCTTCCTCTTTCAATCACTCAGATTCACTCTTCTATAACCTATTAGGTCACACATCTCATGTATATTCAGATTTCTGCCTATACATCTGAATATGTTTTTTTTTTTTTTAACATAAAGAAGTTTGGCCTTAGCCTACTCTCCCGGATACATCTAAATATGTTTGTTACATTTGTACATTCAGTCATTCATCTATTTCTCATCACATAGAGTGGTTAAGAGTTTTTCTCCCACATTGTACATTGAGCATTGGTATATATGATACTATGAGTAAGCGATGGCTTACGTAACATCTTACACATGTCCTCTATTCTTTCTCTATCTTTGTCTCATCATCTGCATGATTAAGTTGTGGTATGTTCATGTTTTGTCAATATTGGAAGATTGATGGAATTAATGTTGTATATGCTGGACCTCCGGAACCATGGACCTGTGATATGAGCCAAGGGCCTACCTCATTTCCAACATTTGGTATCAGAGCACTAAGGTTTTGGTTTCAAAACTTTAGGTCTTTGGCAACAATGCATTCGGGCTCATTCAGATTCACTGGTTCCCAGACCTCCAATTTTACAATATTAGATTTAAGAGCATCTTCTAACATTTGACATTTGACATACACACTTAATCTAGATGAGTAGAGATTTAAGAATTAGACAATTCAGTTACATGTGTATTCATCAATGTGGAGTATGAAGTTGATGATCTGTTAGCAGCTTTATATTTTTGGAAGAGTATGCAAATACTTTACAAAAGTATTGTTTAAAGACCCAGACTTGATGAAGAAAAGACTACTTCGAATTCAAGGAAGAACAATGGTTTAGAGAAGATGAAGGAATCATATCAACATCAAATCACAGGTACCAATTTTTACTACCAGATTATCATTTGCAAGTCATATCTTAGAAGAGCAGTTATGAAGAGATTTGAAGGATTCAAGGAGTGCTTTTATACACTTTCATCTTTTGAAAGTTAAAGGCTACATCAAAACATGTATCTAGAGGTTTTTCTAGAGAGTTTTGAAAGATCTGTTTTATGACAAGAAAAGCTTATCTAAGAAGACAAATTTGGAGATGGGATGAGTTTTTTGTTTTCAGTCAATTTTCTATTGTAAGTTGGTTGGATATCAAGGTACAAATGTGATCTAGAGAAGGTAACTCTAGAAGGGTAATTCATCATTCAGACAACGATTGGTGAATTTAGTCGTTTCAGACATTTGAAGCAGAATTTTGATTCAGATATATGAGGAGATGATAAAACATGATTCTATATTCACTTCCATTTGTATGCCATGTTTGTTTTGTCTCTTACTCTTAGCATTAGAGGAAGAGAAAAGTTCATTTGAAGAGGTCAAGAGTGTTTGCTACTTCAAGATGAAGAGAACAAAAGGTATGGAAGAGAAGTTTGAAGATGTTGACATCATCAGGTGGAAGAAGGATACAAAAGAAGAAAGTCTATCATTTCCAAAAAAAAAGTAAGACTTCATTTTCTCTTATATTTTGCATATACTTTTCCTATTTTATCCTCTACACCCAAAGACAAGTCTACGAGAACATCTTGTATGAAGAAGAAGTAGTTTGTTGTTTGCATTACACTTGGTCATGATTTAGTATATTTGACAAAAAATTGCATTGAGAGAAAGAACAGCAGTAGACTTTGAAGACAACTTGTATGTTTTAACTCATATGTATGAGTTATGTTTTAGTTGAAGCTTTTAAGTAGGCAGCTTATATATTCCCTCAAAGAATTCTTGGAGTCTCAATACAAAGCTACTTGGTATATGAGAAGTTGCAGAGAAGTATATTTCTTCCTTATCTAACTCTTAAGGTAAAAGAGTTTTTGTAGCAGATGTTGAAGACTTAGGTTCAGGTTTTATGTTTGGAAAAGGTTACCTCATATTCAGTATTTTCAGAAAACTTCAGAAAACTTCAGAATATTCAGATTTGTTGATGTACTAGTCAATGGAGAATCTACTTTCTATGATTGTCAAGACTTTTGGATACATGTTTGTATTCAAAAAGGTGTTCCATCAGATCCTATTACTTGATTGAGAAGTGGAGTTAGCCAAAATAAAATCAAGCAGATACTATCACATTTCACCTGGGTAGAATATGAAAGATATGAAGTATCAACTTGCAGCTTTTGGAGTTCTCAAGGTGAGAAGTTTGTCCACTTATATTTCAAGTACGAGTTGCCAATTCTTGGGAAGGATTTTTTTGAAGAAAAGTTTTACAACTTTTTGAGAAGCATGGACACTTAGAGACATTCAAATAATAAATCAAACATTCAGTCATGAAGGTTTGATGAGAGCAGATTCTACACAAGAGAGATCATTGATCTTGGATAGATCTTGTATGATCTTGAGTATTTATGAGTCAGTTTTCCATCCTTTGTTTGAGAAAGTGCTTAGCATTGGAGAAAGTAAGTCAAAGATTCAGGTTCTATCATATTTGTGTTGCAGAGAGATAGAAGATACTTGTTATGTTACTAAAGTTTATGAATCCTATAAAGCTTTCAGCAAGGTTTTGTTATGTTAGGATCAGCTAACCTTATTCTAGATTTTGGAAAGCTGAGGAATGACATGGAAAGCTATTGGCATCTACACAATGCTAATAAAAAGGATTCAGAATTTTTGTTTGAGATATAGGTATTGATCACTGAACATCAGATTTATGAAGGAAGACGTTCCAAATTTCATAAAATCTGATATATTTGAAGAATACTGGATACTAGTGTTAAGTCATCCAGGGGGGTGATGAAACATGAAGACTTATTTTCAGCCATAGGTGAAAGAATGCAGATTCATACTTACAGGTATTCCTATATTTCCTTTGTCAGGTTCTCTTTATGTTCCAGCTTTGAAAGAAGAAGGAAGAAGAAGAATGTTTGGAGGAAGTTTGTGTTAGGATGTTCCTGTTCAGGAGAAGGTGCCAAAATTCTATTGAAGAGAAGCTTGATGTTTCAGAAAGGTATATTTGAAAAGTGCGCACATATATGTTTATACCAGGTTTTAAAGGAAAGAGGTATGAAGAATTTAAAAGATGAAGACATGATGACATCAATCTTTTGATAAAACTCATGGATTGAGTTGGGTTGACTTGAGTACGGTCAGAGATGAACCAACAGTGTTCATAATACACTAAGTTGTGAGTTGTAAAGTCACAAATTCCAGGATTCAGTTCCTGATTTTGTTTAGTGTATTTACATGAGGCAGCAGAAGTATGTTGAGAAATCTTTTTCAAAAGGTAAATGCAAATATATGGATCCTAGTGTATGTTTTCAGGTTTTTTGAAGACAAGAGATAGCACGCTTAGAGACAATTCATGCTATATTTGTTGTCAAGCAGTGATTGCTTGATGTGTACACTATTGGATATCTAGTTTGCATATTTTCTCAAGTATTATGGTTCATATTCAGCAAGTTCAGATTTTTTGAAGGAAAGTCAAATTCAGTTTTGAAGAAGACTTTTGAAGAACAAGTTCTGAGTGCAGGGGGGATTGTTGGAATCAATATCCTATTGGTTCATTCAATGTTCTTTTAGGTCAAGATTCAATATCCTCTTGGTCCATTTTACTCAAGTTGTTGTTGAGGAATCGACGGGTGCTAACAGCATATGTACAGTCCTTTACTAGTGCTTGTAATAAATAGGCGCTCAGCATTGTGGTTAACACACTATCCTCCTATCTTGGGGGCGCAAGTTCGATCCCCGTCGGCACCCATAGTGGTAGTGAAAGAAATTTTGGAAGGTGTGTTCACATGAGTATGAGGAGTTCTTGCAGCAAACTTGTTAGCATTCTTTGCTACTTTTTAAGTATGTGATCTTTTCACACATGTATCTGACATAGGGTCTTCCATAGCCTAAGGTTAGATGAGGGTTTGTTGATTATCAGTTTCACACTGATCCTTCCTCTTTCAGTCACTCATATTCACTCTTCTATAACCTATTAGGTAACACATCTCATGTATATTCAGATTTCTGCCCATACATCTGAATATGTTTGTTACATTTGTACATTCACTCATTGATCTATTTCTCATCACATAGAGTGGTTGAGAGTTTTGCTCCCACATTGTACATTGAACATTGGTATATATGGTACTATGAGTAAGTGATGGCTTACGTAACATCTTACACATGTCGTCTATTCTTTCTCTATCTTTGTCTCATCATCTGTATGATTAAGTTGTGGTATGTTCATGTTTTGTCAATATTGGAAGATTGCTGGAATTAATGTTGTATATGCTGGATCTCTAGAACCATGGACCTGTGATATGAGCCAAGGGCCTACCTCATTTCCAACATATGGTGGTTAACATATGTCATCTTTCTTTGATTATTTACTTTTTATCATGTTGGAGACCAAAGGACCAAGAGATTGCAACATTGAAAAGAGTTTGCAAATATTTTCTCTGGATGGGAGATCCTAACAGGAGGGGAGTGCACAAAAGAAAATGGAATACTTGCACAAGCCAAAAATACCAAGGTCATTTGACATTAAAGAAATGGCCAATAAGTTGGCCGCCAAATGGTTTATAAAAGCATGGAGTAACAGAGAAGCCCCTTCCGCCAAATTTTCTTTTAGAAATAAGAGCTCTCTTAGGCTGGTGGGCCCTCCATAGTGGAAGGGACTTTATCTTATCATTGTTTTGTTCTCCCCCTTTCAAATGACTCCTAGAGGCTCGAGTTGAATTTTCTCTCTATGGAAGAGTTTGAACAAGATGAGATCCTCTGAAGACTATTGTTGTTGCTCTATCTTGGACCGCCAAGGAATGATGGCTCATTCCCAATAAGGAGGCGAGTCTGCAAGTCAACCCAACCATTGAATTTGCTCCATAGTAGACACCAATCTTCATAGTCCACTCTCCTAACCAAGTCAATGTCCTCAATTATAATCTGTTGGCTTGTGACTTGATTCAAGAGGTGCTTATAAGAACAAAACCCTTTGTTCCAAAGCTTCCTAACATTTTGGAGGTTCAATGGCTCAACACCTCTGATGGTATTGGTAGGGAATGAGATCGAATCATTTTATCTAATATCGGCTACCCATTTTCAATGTTCATTGTTCTTCACATTCATGCGTGCTAGGCCATTTCACTTGTACAATTGTTTTTTCTATTAATTAAAGGTTGGAGAGTAGGTTGGAGCCAAACTTCCTTAATGACAAAAACAAAACTAAAATATACATGATATTAACGATTTTATCTCATGCACGCAACAATAATGTTTTCACTAACATAGAAGAATGGTTCTATCCAAAGGTTGATTCAGTTTCTTTCTGTCTGTATTATTCATGTCAACTTGTTCGATTTCTCATTTACATGGCTGAAAAGATGTATTTGTGTGTGATTCATGTTATCATTGCATGGTTTTATTTTTAATTTACATTCACTTGACACACACACACAACTTGTTCGATATATATATGTGTGTGTGTGTATGTGTGTCAAGCGAATGTAAATTAAAAATAAAACCATGCAATGATCTCTTACTTCATTAGTATATATTACCTCTCTTGCTTGATACCTCTCTTTATTTGTTTATTTTTTGTGGCTCTATAACTCTCTATGTCTCTTTCTTAATAACTCTCTGTATCTTTATATCAATCGCTTTTTCTTTCTTTATTACTCTCTACCTTAATATTTCTCTCTCTTAGTGCAAACTAAATGTAATTATAACTGAGCTTAATAAGATACATACATTCTTTAAGATACATTTCAACCATTGAATGATAGCTGACGTTCGCACTCTCACGGAAGATTTACCTTTTCTGCTTCCTTAATCGGAATGTTTCACATAAATGCTACATATTTTGAGATGGAAGTCGGGACAGGGCACTAACCAACTTCTTCCTCTAAGTCTTATTTATATTTTGTATATTTTTGTGACAATCCTCTTTACAAGTAGGTGAACTTGAGATACTTGCTCATTTATATATGAATGAGCAAGTAGAAATGTTGTTTTCTTTCTCCAAGCCACTACCTTGTAGACATGTTTTGTTGAAAACCAAACTGCAATATGAAAGTCAACCAAATTTAATTTGTGGAAATTGCGAAATCAAATAAAGACTTCAACCAAATCGAACTTGTGGACATTGAGAAATCAAATAAAGACTTCAAATCTCAAGCTGCAACTCCCTTAGCTTCAGAAATATGGTTCAAGCTCCGAAGCAATCGATCTTTTCTTTTTCTGGAAACTTTGGATTGCCCAACTACCTTCTAAAATTCAAGAATCTCTTTCAGCAATAAAAAATTTGAAGGCATGAGCAAAAAGATTTTTCTTTCCAATTATTTTTGGTTCCTTAAAAGATGCATTAGTTATATTTGAGGAGGGAAGAAAGAACCTTGTTTAAGCTAGCCACCTCCTTTCTTCCATCCCATTTTAAGTACCCATATCTAAATGACTAGTGAGGCGATTGATGATCTCTTTAATTACGATTTCTAAATTGTAATTATTCTTTTTTACTTATCCATTTATACTCAATTTTTATCATTCATTGGACAATATACCAGATTAAATTGTTCTTGGCCTGAATGGTCCATTCCTTGAGGAAATTTTTAACAATAAATAGAATACTAAATTTCGGTCACCATCTATTTTAGATAGTCAAAAAGCACGAACACCCTAACTTGGAACTTCCGTAACTTTAAGCCTAGACAATTAATTTGAGTGAGATGGAAGTTTGCGTTTTTACTTAATGTGCCCAAAAACACTAAGTAGTTCTTTGTTTCGTTTCTAGAAGTTCTAGAAATCAATATTTGGAGGTCTATCCTTATAAAATTTGTTATAGTTACAACTTTTTGAGCTTCATATATAGGTTGCATACTCTCCTACCAATGGTGTTGAGCTAGTCAAAGTGGTTGTTTGGCAAAATGGTTCACAGGTAGTGCACAAGTGGCCAAGGATATGGGTGCATGCATAGTGCACAAATAGTTGCTCACAATGGTCTTGTAGGAAAGTTGAATGTAGGTTACAAAAGGGTCTTTTTGAAGGGTATTTTATGCGTTTAAAGTAATATGGAAGGTCTAAGTGAACCCTGTCTTACGTGCACATTTTGTAAAAATTAAGGTCATAAGTGGAAAAGATAAGAATTGTACATGTTCCACAAGAATGTATATCTATTGATTGAGAGACTCCCACTAAGGCATGCCAATGTTTTCCATGATTAGGGCAAGGATACTATGTGGGTAAAATAGGCAGGGAAAGAGCTTAACCATATATTTTTAGAAGAAGGACCAGACAACTAGGGAAATACTAGCATGATGCAAAAAATTAGCATTTGTATGGAACATGACATGAACAACTCAGAGTTGGATTTATTTGAAGAAGTAGGAAACTCATTTTCTTGCTATGGACCTTTTCCAAATGACTCAAGTATAGAAGAACTTTATGAAGATGAAGAAGAGACCATACAAGTTGTCGGATTGGTTGAACTAGTGACATGCCATAGAAGAGGAAAGAAAATTCCTCTTACATGCAATAGGGAGGAAGCTGATTCAAGTTTCAAGAAGGAAACCTCATGCAAGGTAAAGAAATCTAGTGGAGTAGTTCATTTTCCAATTCATGAGATCCTTGTAGGGCAGATGCAAGAAAAAGAAGAACAAATTAATCTCCAAAGTGCTCCTGCTTATGATACTCAATCTGTATGGGATAAAGTGACACAAGAATCCGAAGATGAAGAAGAATCTCTGGAGAGATTGATGGATAGGAACCCTATAAAAGACATTGAGCTAGAGAGCAAGGAAAACTCTCATTGTATATTGTTGTCCACCTAGTTATGGAATTATGTAGAGATGCTTTCAAAAGTAAAAATTGATCTTGGGGTCTCTGCTAGACTATCACGACTCAACAAATGAGGAAACATGCGTACATGTAGCAACACAATTAGAGGAGACACAGAACAAAAGGAACGAATATCATGATAGAAATTTATGGAAAGACAAATTACACATTGGTATGCTTGTTCTCTTACATAAACCATAATTAAAGACAAATTTTTGAAATAAGTAGCTTCCTTGTTAGGAAGGAGTGTAAAGCTTCAATGGGTGGTGTGCTATTAGAGACTTCGGATGGAGAGGCACTACCACTATTCAACATCTCTAGGCTAAAGGACTATTATCATCAACAATATTGTAACTTTTTCTTTTCCCTTTTGGATCTCCACGAACTTGCAAAATCTATCTAGAGGCCATTTCATAGCCCAATTCATGAGAACGCTATCGGAAATTTTCAGGATTTTTTTATTGAAATCTTTAGATTTTTTAAAGATTTTTTATGGGAATCATTTTTCATTTTTAGATGATCTTTTTCTTGTTGAAGTAGATACAAAAACGAATTTCTCTAATGTTTGAGCGTCGGGATTCTTGAAGTTGTGGAAATTATTAGTGGTCTTCTTGATTTTTTTTGCATTTTTTTGGATTTTTTAGCAATTTATTTGATTTTTTTGTATTCTTGAGTGTCATAAAAAAATAGTTCCATTGCTTTCTGTAAACCCAAAAAAAAAAGAAACCACCACTGCTACTGAAGCCCCCACCCCCTCCCCCCACCTTCACTTCCCCCCACCACCTGAGACATCTTGGAATGCGCCAAATGCCCCAAGCCTCAACAGAGGGCCCAAAGCATGAGCAATAGAAAACATACAAGAAAAGCCAAGATGTTTTCCAAAGAAATCACGTTGATTAGTTTGGCATGAGCTTACAACGAACATCAAAGAGAGCTGGCATAATGGAAGCTGCATCCAAGTGCACTATTACCCCTTATAGTTGTGCACAATTGGTTGTTTTAGGGCTATCCGTGTAGGCATCAAAACAATCAGGATAGAAATAGAGGGGTTTTTCAATCCTCCCCTGACTTGAAGAGCTTCTTGCGCTCAACAAGAAGGGTCAGGCTTACAAAATTTCTTGTTGATACAACTTAGAGTGATACAAAATCCTCAAACATTACAATGGGCTGAGGGCCTTAGTCGGCCTAAAGTGTGTAATAATATTTTCATAGAAGGGGATGATCCAAACCAAATCTCTTGACCCGGATCAAATCTGCATGTACAAGTCGACATGTGCACTCAAAACTCCGGGCCTTTTTGTCAGGGACATTCATGCAAAATGACCTTGGGTTCGAATTGGTTCTCGCCATCTTGGCATATGGGTACTTCACATCCATACTTGGTATCATGCTTAAACCCTTTGATAAGCGGACATGGAATGCGTTTGTGGAAGTGCACATTGCCTAGGAGCTAAAAATGATAAGTAAGCTCACTAATCCGCTTTGATAACTTGTATACCCCATACTATCTATGATTGAACTAGTGTGTGAAGTTTCAACGAAGCATATGGTTCTTTGACTTATGAGAACTAGGTCTCCTACTTTGAAGTCATATGCCCGATTGCATTTGTGGTTTGTATATTTGGCCATCCTTTCTTGTTCCTTTGTAAGCTCAGCTAAACGTGCTACTATTTTGTCTTCCATTGATCTATGAAGGCTTCATTATCAATTTTCCCATAATTTTCCATTACATAGAAGCATTTTCCACTGCTTGACCGGATGGAGTATCCAACTTCAAATTCTGATCTAATGGTGTAGAAATTGGATTCCAATCAGCCATACCCCACTTTTGCAGCATATTCGAGGCATATTTCCTTTGCAACAATCATATCCCTATTTTTTGTATGTATAAACTCAATGCTCAAAAAAAAAGTGTAGCACACTAAGTTCTTTCATATCAAATTCTTGCATAAGGATTTGCTTTACCTCTTGAATGCTTTCTTCATTATCACCACCAAGAATCAAGCCATCAACATGAATATCCATAATTATTATGCCATCATCACCCCTCCTTGCATATAATGAAGGACCTACATCACACAGAAAATCCAATAGTGCTTAAGTAATCAACAATCCTTGCATCTCAAGCACCAGGGGCTTATTTAAGCCCATACAAATCATTTCGCAACCTACAAACATATTCTAAGTGCTTTGAATCTCATATCCTTGTGGTTGTTCCATGTATAGTTCCTTCTGTAGCTCATCATGTAAGAAAGCATTCTTCACATCCATCTAATGCAAATTCCATACTTTTGTTGTCGCTAATGCATCAAGTGCTCTAATAGTAGATATTTTAGCTACGGGTCTCAATGCTTGATTATAATCGATTCCATATGTATGTGCATACTTTTTCTACCAACTGTTCTTTATACTTGCTTATGCTACCATCAGTATTGTGCTTTATCTTGTAAACCCACTTTGAGCCTATGGGTTTCTTTCCTTATGAAAATCAAACTAGCTTCCATGTTTCATTTTCATTAAAAAAAAAAAGCAATCTCCTCATCTGTAGCTCTCTCCCAATCTGAATATCCAACTGCATCTTCAAGACAAGAAGGTTCAACATCTTTTAAGACATTGGTCATCTAGGCACAATGACAAGCCATGTAACTCTCATATCTCAATCGTTGCATTGAATTCTACATCCTCCTAGATCTTTTGGGTCCAAGGTCACTTCTTTGTGTATCATCTGCATGTGCCTTTCTTACTCTTGAAGTCTTCGTAGAGGGAAATCCAAGTTCCTCATCAAGGCTCTTTTCTAAAACACTTGAATCTCCATCAATATCTTCAAAACTTGTAGATGTGTTGCTACTAATAAAAAGATTTTTTTTACCTTTCTTGGATGTAGTGGATGAATTTGTTGGACTGAAATTTCCATTCGATCTTTCACTCCATGGATTTGAGTTGGAACTATTGCTTGGTGACACATCAAATCCACTCAAAAATTGAGATTTTGCACTTGATTTTTGAACATTTCATTTGTCATTTGAGTCAAGATTAAGTTCTTCTTTGCATGTGCATTGAACCTTCATATTTCATCAAACACCACATCTCTACGTACCTTCACTTGTCATGTGAGTGGGTTCTAACATTTATATCCTTTTTTCTCAAGGGAGTACCCAATAAAGAAACATTTTCTTGATTTTGGATCAAGCTTTATCCTAAACTCATATATAACATGTACATATGCAATACAATCAAATACTTCATATCTGGTAAGTTTGGCTTTGAACTTGTAAACTTCTCTTCAGATGAGGCTTATTATTCTCAGCCATCAAGGCTCTTTCTATTTCTACAATATATCTCTTTCTATGTTCAGAAATGCCATTTTGTTCTAGTGTGTAGCGCATGAAAACTATCATTAAATTTCATGACATTTAAGAAAGCTACTAAACACATTTTACATGTATTCACATCCTCCATCAGATCTCAATCTCTTAATATACTTTTTCCCTATTTTCTTTTTCACCATAACCTTAAAATTCTAGAAGTGAGTGAACACCTCACTCTTGCCTTTCATGAAATATACCCATACTTTCCATGTATGTTCATCAATAAAAGTGACATAAAACCTCCATCCTCCCATACATGTGGTCTTTGCAAGGCCCCAAACATTTGTATGTACTATTTCTAGAACATTCTCACTAACATGCTTGTCATGCAAAAATGATGCCCTTGATTGTTTACCAAATTGACATGCTACACATACCTTTTGCATCAATTTCAGCCCCCACAAATTTTCATGTTCGATTCGCTTGTGCCAAATCTCTATATCATCAATAACAGTGCACCTTTTGCAAACATGGTTGCATTCATTTTAAGAATTTTCAAATTCAAGGTGATCATCCTACCAGCGGTTATCCCTTTGGTATGCAACCTTCCATTCATTTGTACTCTTCTACATATAAACCATCATCATTGAACCTGACTTGTTATCCCTAGTCAACCATTTGGTCAACATAAGCTAGATTCTTTGTTATATCCCAAACATGCAAGACATCAGCAATATGTTTCACCTTCATGTCCTCCATAGATAGTGCAATGTTTCTTGTATGCTTGATAGGATAGGATGTGTCATCACCTATTTCAACATATCCAAGAACTCATAATTTTGTAAACTACTATACCATTATGCATGAGTGATCATGTGATTTGGAGCACATGAATCAACATACTAGACATTAGCATTTGGTTGTGAAACATCAGTGAACATCATATTCATCATGTGATGTTGGACTATGAACAACTTCCCTAATTCATTTTCACTTGTTGATGCATAGTTATTTTGTTGCTTTATATTATTTTTATTCTTCCACTAGTAATCACATTCAAAGTGACCAAGTTTACCGGGATTCAAAAATCCTTTACTCTCATTACTTGAACCATTTCTTTAGAAATTTATGCAACCTCTTTGGCTCCCCCCTCAAGATTTTCCTCTACCTCCTGCATGACTCTAATGTTAACATTGATCTTGGTCATTGCTTCCTCTTCCACTTTTGAAATCTATACCTCTACCTTTCTGTTTCCTACAGTAGAATACATGCTCAAAAGTAGTCTTTCCTTGCGAGTTTGATTCCTCATCAAGATTATTTTCTTCAATAAGTATGGATAGCTGATCATAAAACTTTGGAATGTTTTTCGTGTTCTAAATGGAAGTTATGTATTGCTTATATGTAGCTCCTAAATCATGAAGGAACACTTTCATCTTATCATCATCATCTAAATTAATGCCAATAGATGCAAGTGACTCACATATGCTTTTGACTTCATCCGAAACCCAGCCCTAACTCTCACTTCTCCCATCCTTTTCCTACAATAGCCCGTCAACCATGCTGGCCCTTTACTTCTTAAGCCATCTACCAACAGTCTTTCCTCCATTCTCATTGATCATGCCAATGTCTAGTTTGTTTTTTCATGCAAATGTTTCTTTCATTCTCATGCCCCATTACTACTATGTTGATGTGGCACATCTTTGCTCATGGTTTGGTCATTTGCTCTCTAAGACGGAGAGTCATTAGGTGGTGGGAAACCTCTAAGCAAGTTATAGTCGTTACTTGGTAAAATGGTGCAGAGGTGGTGCACAAGTGGCCAAGGATATCGGTGCATAGGTAATGCACAAATAATTGTTCACAATGGTTTTGCGGGAAAGTTGAATGAAGGTTGCAAAATGGTATTTTTGAAGGGTTTTTAAAGCTTTTAAAGTCTTAGGGAAGGTCCATAAGAAGTGGAAAACATAAGAAGTGGAGATAGTACACAAGATTTTATATGTGGCCCCCCATTTACATTTTTGTTTTCCATAAAGTCAGTAGAAGACAAAATAAGGAGTCCTTGGTCTTGACATGAAGAGATTCTTCACACATAAAAGTGAGCATCAAGAGACACCTACTTGAAGAGACATACGTAAGAGGAATCAACCCACAAGAAAGGGCATTATTCGTGGATATAGACTAAGAAGAAAGGAGATACTCTACACTAAGAGGCAAAGAGAGAGCAAGATACACTCCTGAACACTATGTGTAAACAAGCAAAGTGTACAAGGGAGGTGACAAAGTATGCAGAGAAAGTGCATAGAGAACAACCAAGAGAGAAACTAAGGGTGAAAAAGCATCATCAAGGAGGTGTTGCACATCGCCAGTAGAGGTGACCAAGTCTTCAACCTTATTTGAAGCTTGAGTGCAAGGAGTGCATAGCTTCTTTCACTTAACTGCTACACATAAGGAACATTTTTCCTTATCCTAGACTAAACTATTGTAATCCTTCATGCTAGTCAAGACATAGAGGCTTTCGGTGCAATTGTATTTCTTCTTCTTCTCCATTTTTCTCCTACAAACACTCAAGATGCTTTCAACGAAAGAATCCCATGACAAATGGTATCATAGCATTATGAATATTCCAAATAACTTGCAGGACTCAAGCCAAAGGGAAAGGAAGTTCTTGAATTCATTATATACAAGAGAATGTTGTTAGAGTAAAATGAGGAGATGCATACATCAAGAATTGGGGGTCACATTCAAGGAATAGAAGAACGACTCAAATGAAAGGTATTATAAGGTAAAGTCACATGCTCCTTCAAAGCTAACACCTCAAGGAGTAGGGTACATGATCACAAAAGTCTTATAAAGAGGATATAATAGCACTAAATACCCAAATAGAAAAACTAGATACGAAGAACTATAGGCCTTAGAGGCTTAGGGTCTAAATCTACCTATGAGAAAAGGCTTGTGGGGATTAGTGAGTGGGCTCGACCCAATGATTGAGCTTCTTGAAAATCCTAATTATGATCAATTATGAGCATGTACGGAATGGGATCACAAAGATAAGTAGGTTTTATTCATTAGTTCATACATATAGCAAATAGCATGATTAATCACATGCAAGAATAAGAACTAGTGAAAAGGGTTGGAAACATATAGAGATATGTTACCCCATGACTATAGAATCAATAAATATATAGCCCGAAAAGGAGCTAAAGAACTTTACTAAGAGTTAACTTAGTTCAAACAATCAATGCATGTATAATATCAAAGATCTTATAGATGTTATAGGGTCAATAGGTTGCCACGTAGAGGATGATGACCTTGTGGAGTATACATTGAATGGTTGTAAGGGTTCAATGGATATAGAATGCTTTAAACACTTCAATGTTTGTTAGCGACTACCTACCCAAGTTTCAGAAACTTTGAGCATTGATGAATATAGAGAAAACTAGTATTGTAGGAGGAATTTTGAAAGGTCATCAACTCAAAGCACTATGTAAATGTAACTCAAGAGGAAAATGTAGATGTGGACGTTCAAACAAACAAATAGGATGGTAATTTGGCAAAGGAGAAATCTAATTAAACAACCGAGCAAACGTATTGAAGGCTCACCTCAAAGTAGCAAAGGTAGAGCAAGATGAAGAAGAGCTAGAGGAGGTTATTCCAAAGAAAATAATTAATATGCGTGCCATTTGTGGGGTAAATTAGGAAACTTTGCGAGATATTATTATCAAGTAACAACCCAAAAAAAAAATCAGAGATACGAAACAAATTGAGTAGAAAAAGTTACTATCATGATCCTTCCACCTACAAATGCGAGAATTTAAAATAAATAATGCATTTTAGTAGAAAAACATAGAAGATAGAAGATGTTTCATATATAGGTAACGAATTCAATGAATACACGATCTATAAGAACAATTTATTTTCAAATTTAGATTATCCTATGAAGTATTTTTATGTCGATGCACCACACTGTGCTCTACTTCTCAAGAGCTCCATGATGATATCTTCAGAGTAGAAAACTGAGCTCCAAGCATCACACATGATACTCCATAGAAAGGCTAGAGCATACTTAAAAAAACAGAGTCCACAGGGAGCACGAACACAGACATCTTAGGTTTTACAAGTGAGGTCAAAGATACAGTCTTTGGGTGACAAGGCCACTAAATGTTTTATTAAATAACATATACAAAAGTGGCCGTGGCCATTTGGCCTTTCACATGGAGACTAACAGTAACGATTTCCCATTAAAGGCCAATATGGCCAAAGTAACTATGGGGAAAAAAATGAAGAATGATATAGAAAACCTGAGTGTAAGTATACAAACTATACCTCCCACGTGATGGGCATATTACAAAATATACAAGTGACAGTGTAAGATCGTCAAGTGAAAACAATGTTGAAAGCTATCATGTGGTAGAGCTTTAGTCAATGCATCTGTAGCATTACTACTCGAGTATTAAACTTCTCAATAATAATGCACTCAATGGATAAGCAATCTATAACTAAGTGATACCTCACCTCAATGTGCTTGGTCTTTGCATGATAGATCATATTCTTAGCCAAAGCAATGGCACTTTGACTATCACTGAGCAAACGAGGTACATGTTGTGGTAGCCCCATATCACAAGCAAGATGAGAAAGTCACAATGCTTCTATACATGCCTCACTTGTTGCAACATACTTTGCTTCTATGTTGGAAATAGTTGTACATTCTTGAAGACAAGATCTTCAAGGGATAGCACCTCCAATAAAATGAAAAATGTACCCTAATGTAGAATTATGATTGTGTAACGACACATGTCATTATTGCCACTTAGATATCTCAAAATCTTCTTAATTGCTTCCCAATGTTGCTTGCCTGGATTAGACATATATCTCCTCACAACTCCCACTGCAAATGCAATGTCTCGTCTCGTAGCTACCATAGCATACATGAGACTACCAACAGTAGACTGATAAGGAATTTTGGTCATGAATTCCTTTTCCTTATCTAATTTTGGGGAAATCATCATTGCTCAGTTTCACATATGTGGGTAAAGGTATACTCAATGCCTTTCCACCCTACATATTGAACCTATGAGGTACTTTGGATATGTATTCACTCTAAGAGAAGTATAATCATTTTTTACTCCCATCACGAGTAATGTGCATGCCAAGAATATGTTTCGCATCCCCCAAATCCTTCATATCAAATGTCTGACTAAACTTCTTTTTGAGAATTGACAAGTCATAAGAGGACTTCCTAGGATTTAACAGATCATCGACATAAAGTGTCAAGCATATCAACTTGCCATCTAAGCATCTCCTTTTGTAAAGACAATGATCCTCATTGCTTCAAGAATAACCTTGAGACTTCATAAAAGCATCAAAATTTTGGTACCACTGTCTAGGGGACTATCTAAGTCCATATAAGCTCTTCTTGAGATTACAAACTAGACTTTCTTTTCCAAGAACTAAATAACCCTTTGGTTGTTCCATATAGATCTCATTAGTAAGATCTCCATGCAAGAAACTAGTTTTCACATCCATTTTGACTAGCTCTAAGTCCTTTATTGCAATGAATCCAAGCAACATGTGTAGGTTAGTCATCTTAACCACTAGAGATAAGATTTTCTCGAAGTCAACACCATGTTTTTTCTTAAAACCCTTTGCAACAAGTCATGCTTTATACTTTGGAGAAGCACTATCTGATGCAAATTTCAGCTTATATACTCAATTACATTGTAAATCTTTCTTGCCCTTTGGCAAAGGTACTAAATCCCAAGTACCATTCCTATGAATAGAATCCAACTTACTCTTCATGGCATGCTCCCACTTGACATGATCTGTTGTCTACATAGCCTCTTTGTAGCAAGAAGGCTCACCAGCATGTGTTAGCATAACAAAGTCCAAACCTAAAATGTATCTATCACGTGGATGTGAGACATGTGTAGAGCGTCTCAACGGTTGCTAAACAAGAACATTTGTAGACTAATCTGATCAAACATTCCCTTGAGCATCCCTATGTAAAGCATTTTTATGAATGCTAACTAGAGGACTAGTATTCTCAAACGCCACTCTTCTCACTTCAACCTCCTTAATGGTTTGTTTATGCATCTTAGTTTCATTGAGAATGACATCACTACTTCTAATTATTAATCATATCATGTTTCAGGAACACATAAGCGATATTAAAATTGTCATTCTCAACCATATCCAAGAAAAATGCTTTGTTTTGACTTATTGTCCAACTTTTGTCTAAGATTCTTAGGTATATGAACATATGCTTCAAACTCAAAAACTCAAAGGTGATCATAATATAGTGGCTTCTCTGCCTATAACTCTTGTGCCACTTTCGGACCTTTGGCAATACTAGGTGAAATGTTAATCACGTGAACTGCAGTCAATACTACTTCTACTCAAAACTCTTGTGAAAGTTTGCATGATGCAACATAGAAATTACTCTATCCTAAATAGTTCTATTCTTTCAACTACACTATTATGTACTATAGTATAAGGAGTTGTAAAATCTCTATGAATTCCTCTAGACTGACAGAAGAGGTTGAATTCATGTGGAGTACACTCACCCCCATTATGTGAATGTAAAGCCTTGAGCTTAATTCCTTCTTTAGTCTCAAATGAAGGAATCCATTTTTTGAAAGTATGAATACCTCATCCTTTTCTTTGATAGCATATACCAAGACTTTTCTAGTAGAATCATCTATGAAATTGACAAACTAAAGAGAACCCCATAATGACCTTATGGGCATATGACCACACACATCTATATGAACGACATCTAAAGGTTGAATTGAAGATTCAATTTGTCTTGTGCGCATTTGTAGTTTGCTTTCCATATTGAAAATGCTCACAAAATGAAAAATAAGAGAAAGATAACACATGTAAGTAGCCAAAATGAGAAACATTTTCCATTCCACTACATGATATATGGCCCAAACAACCATGCCAAATACAAGCTAGAGGCTGTACAATAACAACTAACAAGTGTTCTTTGTGTGATACAAATAAAGGATAAAGTGAGCCATCTTTTCTTCCTTTTGCAATAACCATATTGCCCTTTGATATGCAAAAGGATTGAGCATAGAAGACCACCTTTTAACCAAGTTCATTAAGTTGACCAACTACCATCAAACTATGGGATAATTGAGGTACATGGCATATTGTGCATAATAGATTTTGAACCATCAATGAACTCCAAAGCCACATCTCAAATCCCCACAACATCACACTGATAAGAGTCACCAAGTCTCATGGTTCCAAGAGACTTTTCCGCATAATTAGAGAACCATTCTCTGTGTGGTGTCACATGGAAAGAAGCACCAAAATCTAGCAGCCATGTGTGGGAAAGAGAGTCAGCCATAAGATCCTCAATTCACACAATGCTATCAAGAATCAACACATTAGCATCATATGAAATAGCATTAATTTCTTCAATCTTTTACTCTTATTCCATTGACCATTCTTTTCGTTGTTCTTGCGCCTTCCACATTGCTGATTCTTTCCTTGGTAACAATCACGAACATTATGTACATCTCCACTTTGAGTGCAAACCACAGATTTTCTACAAATCTTCTCACTTAAGAGTGCTCCACATATGTCATCATACAGCATCTTACCACCAGGTGCACTATTGCTAATAGCTATGCAAAGCATATCCTGTGATGATGGCAAGGTGCATAACAACAAGACTACTTTCCATTCGTTATCATATCCATTTTCTTAGCTTGTAACTAGGAGAATATAGCATGAAACTCATTTAGATGAGTAGAAACACTATATCTGTCCTTCATGTGAAGGTCATATAGCTTTCTCATCATATACACTTTATTTGATGCCATCTCTTTTTCATATATATTGCACAACTTCTTCCAAAGCTCCTTCACACTTTCACAGTCTAATAGTGTAAACTAAACATTATCTATCAAGTGCAATTGAATGGTAGACCTGGAAATTTCATCTTTCTCATCTCAATCATCTTCATCCATTTCAATAGGCTTCTTTGAGATTCCATTTACTCGCTTCCATTGCCTCCTATGAATTAGCACATCTTTAATTTGATTCTTCCGTAGAGAAATGTTTGTTCCATCAGATGTTCGAATCTCAAAATGGTCTTTTCCCTGCAAGTTAAAGCTCCTTCTCATAACACTAGCACTTAACCTTGATCTACCACACGTGCCTAGGACCTCTGATGCCATGATGGTGGAGAATTGAATAGAATGATAATGGAGCTAGAAAAGTCCAAACACCATTAGGTCTCAAAGAAGGATGAGCAAGTGTCACATTCTAGGTGAGAATTCCATAGTCTTCCCATAAAAATTAATTAATAAACAATAATGACCAACCAAAAGGACTATGTGAGAATAAATGTTTTCACACCAATAAGTGTATCAAGTAGTAAATTGACCACTATATAGTTGACAAAACCAAAAAGTATGGAAAACGTTTGTGAGAGTATCCACTATGAAATGAGCATATGATTAGTGTCCAAATCTCATAAAATTGCAAGTACTAACATGTTTACATGCATAGTGAATCATTGACTCCACTGCATATAATTACATACCCAAAAGAAGCCAACTAGGCTTCTCAAGCACCTATGAACAACTATCCTACATCTCCTATGGTGAGGTTGGGTGAGTCTTCCACCTGCATGACTAAAGAGACCTCGACATCTGGGTGTCTCCCAGTTAAGGAAACCTCATGACAGCCCTCTTTATCAAACATAAAATACTTTATTCAAAAACCTAACCACTATATCAATGACCACATGGATGTACATAAGGGGCATCCATAGAAGTGTACATAGTATGTATGTGCTCAATATATGCAGTAAAATAGCACTGAAAAGCTGAATTCTCTGTCGAAGACTGGCCAAGAAGACCTGTAAGTTTCTATCAAATCTGTTCTTTAGGCTCAAAAAACCTGCATAGATTTGTGTTGGCTGCTCTCACAACTAGAACCTTTCAAGAACCTTGTAGATTAACTAATGTGGCTGAAAACACAGCTCAAAAGGTGAACAGTCATCGTCAAAGAAGTAGAAAAAACACTCTTCTTGATGTTCTTGGACCTCTGTGGAGAAAACTATTCACTAAAGTACTCCAAAAGGCTCCAAAACGTACCATAAAATGCTTGAAGAATGGGATGTGTAAGCAAAGAATGAATATTTGAGGGCCCAAAGCTTGTTGAATATAATGTGAACCTTAGCCTTTCCCGAACCTCTGCCTTCTTTGATCGTTGAGGTCCTTCCTCGTGCACAACCAATGACATCAATGGTGACTTTGGTGACTCCAATGACAAGGTATGCCTAGGTCTATGCCTTCTTGCCGCCTTAGTCATAAGCCTTAGAGAAAGCCTTGTGCAGGTGCTCATGTCACTTGCACAAAAGGAACAAAGCTTTTGCATCAAGATGCTCTGATGCCAGTGGAGTATTTCAATGGTGATGCACCATAGTGAGCTCTCCGTCTCGAGAGATCCACGTTGATATCCATGGAGTAGAAAGCCGAGCTCCAAGCACCACAAACAGTACTACGTACAAAGGCTATAGAATAGGAAAAAAACCATAGTACACAGGGAGCACCAACATAGAATTCTTAGGTCTTACAAGTGCACTCAAACATACAATCTATGGTTGACCAAGCCACTATATGTTTTATTAAATAACATATACAAAATTGTCCAGTGGCCATTGGCGTTCCACATGGAGACTATTAGTAACATCCTATATATCATCCCTGTAACTAAAATAGCTATTCTTAGAGCACTTGATTCATTGGCTACAAGAAGAGAATGGATTTTGAATCATATGGATGTAAAGAATACTATCTTACATGATTAGTTCTAGGAAAAAGTATACATGGGCCAGCTAGAAGGGCTAGATGGGTCTAAGGATTCAAAGCATCCAAAATATGCTTGCAAGTTCAAAAGGATTTTCTATGCGCTAAGAAAATCTCCTCATGCTTGGCATGCAAGGATTGTTTATTAATTAACCTCCATTGGGTTTTATATATGTCATACAGATTGCTCATTATACACAAGGAAGGATGGGGATGGCTTCATGATTATGGCTATTTATGTTGATTTCTTGATGGAGATGGTGATAATGAAGAAAGCATTAGAGATGTAAAGCAACTCCTTAAATCAAGAATTTGACATGAAAGATCTTGGTGTGCCGCTCTATCGTTTGGGCATTCAACTTTTACATGGAGAAATACACATATGGCTATCCCAAAGGCAATATGCCTTGCGTATCTTGCAAAAGTATGGTATGGATGATTTCAAGTCAAATCTATGCCATTCGATCAAAATTTGAAGTTGGATACTACACCAAGTGAAGCATTGGAAAATGCTACTATGTATAGGAAAATTGTGGGAAGTTTGTTACATCTCATTATTACAAGGCGTGACCTAAGCTACACTATAGGACTTGAAAGCAAATTTAGTAGGTTTCCAAGAAACAACATTTAAATGATTTGAGAAGCACTCTATGTTAAGTGAGTGCTCCTTTGTATTATGTATTATTTTCGAAGTTGGGGTAGAATTGAATGTTCATGGAACCTATGAAGATTGGGTTGATATTGTTACATATAGGAGATCTACTAGTGGATTTCTATTCCACTTAGAAGTGCTAATGTTACATGGAGCAGTAAGAAGCAACCCACTATTTCTTTGTCACGTAGAGAGGCTAAATATAGAGATGCTACAATGGCAACATGTGAGGTGTCATGTCTAGAAATGCTACTTGAAGATTTAGGTGTGGAAGTGAAAAATCCTATCATCATTTACTATGATAATCTTAGGAGCATAAATTAGCATGAAATCATGTTTTTCATGCTTGAACAAAGTATATCAATGTACAATATCACTTCATCAGGGAAGAGGTATTAGTGGATGATATTGATCTAATTATTTAAGTGAGGATAGATGAGAAGTTCCTTGAGGTGCTTGGACTATAGGACATGATCTTGAGCTTGAGAGGGAGTGTTGAGATATCAAGATAACCCTGTGATGATCAAGGATGACACATATCTTTTTCATCTCTCTAACATGTATAGTGGTTATGTTGATATATGCCAAGGGCACATCTAGTGAGCGTTACTAGACTTATCTATCAAGAGTGATGGCACATTCTTATTTTGCAAACTCTCTCCTTTGTGGACATTAGGGTTGTAATATTGTTTATATATTGTACTGGTTGTATGTTTGCATTAGGGCATTCCTGTACATTCTCTTCATGTAATAGAAGAAGTAGAAGAAAATTGTTCTTCTTGCCTCAATCTATGGGTGCTCCTCTCTTTGTGTGTGAAACTATGTACGCTCTCTCTTCCTTATCTCCTTTCTATTGAAACTTTTGGAGATTGATTTATTTCCATATATTTTGGAACATCCTTATATATGAGTGCCAGGTTCTTGTTCACTACATCAAATCTAGGGGGGATTTATTGACATATATTGGTAGTGATGTGTCTCACTACATTCACGTAGTAGTACATTTATTATTATGTTATGCTCCAAACTTCTTCTTCTTCTTCTTCTTCTTCGTCTTCTTCTTCTTCTTGATTATAATCTTTTTGTGCTTCCACAAACCTCAAACTCAAACTTCCTTGATGCATTGATCTTCTAAGCTCAATGGGATAAAAAATAAATACCATTCATATGAATGATGGCCAAAGCATTTCCCAAAAGAGAGGCAACCATTCTTTCAAACCTAGGGTTGAAACCCAAATCCTTAGGAGATTGTAAAATGAAGTTCCCACTCAAGTCTCTCATAAGCCTAGTCAAAGTTGATATGAGAAACATCAAACATTGGTTTGAATCCTTAGCATACTCAAGACCTTGTTATATGCCCATGATAGCAACTAAAATGAACCTTTCTTTGATGGATAATTCTTTTATTGTCGTTTAAGTAGTCACAAAGATGCTTAGTAATTCGAATAGTGAGGGCCTTGGCTATGACGTTGTAACTAGTTTGAAGAATAGTTACTGGCCTCTATTTTTTCTCTGTTCTTGTTGTCTTTATTGAAGATTGATTTTATGAATCCTTCATTTAAACAAAAATGAGAGACCCTAAATCTAAAAACTTCTCTCCACACAAGACTTAAAGGATCAGTGATGGAGTCCAAGGTTCTTAAATGGGGGAACGGAGTTGATCACATCCTTGATTTCACCAATGGAAATTAATTCATCGAGGCAATAGGACACGATAGGGAAGGTCTTCTTGGATCTAACATGCAAAATATTAGCCATACACTCCTTTTTCCATTTTGAGAGAAGAGACACCACGTTGAGAAGTTCTATGAACTATTGTACTATATCATTTTGATTTTCCTTCTCTCTCGTACATTCATCATGAGTATTGTTGATCATATTAGGAAGGCTTTCCTTGACATTCTTTTCTTTTTTCATATTCTACGTATTTCATTAGTTGATTTTTCCAATTTGCCTACCCACCACTCTTTAAAGCAAATGAAGATCCTCTTACATTGAGTTTATTCTCTTTACACCTCATTCTGAGAGGACCTTTTTGAATATACATCTTACCTTATTTACTTCTTCTTCAAGCCTTGAAAGCCTTCTATAGAGCCTTTCTCTTCTTTCCATCCTTATTCTCTATGTCTCGATTTTGGATTTCGATAGAATACTCTGGGTATTCTTCATTGCATTAATCTAACACTTAGTTGATGAGCTAGCTCCTTAGAATGCTTAGGACCATACTTGAAAATTCTCTTTGTGTATAGAGGGAAGTATAAACTCCGAAGGGTCTGCATGGAACCATAGCACCTTCTTCTTGAGTGATTGGGTTGTGATGAAATCCATGATAGGAATGTGGCTAGAAACAAGGATTTCCATAGAGAGGGACATCAATGGACAACCGAAGTGGTTTATGATATCTTGGAAAATATAACACATGTCTAGTTTCGCGTTTCCAAGATCAGTGCCCACCTGAAGGTTAGACCATGAGTAAGCTTGATAGCTCTATGATTCCGTCAAGCCAAGGTGAAGCTTGAGATTATCCTCGTTGTCATTTTCATTACGAAGGTTCAAAACTCTATATGCTCCAATCAATCAGTAGAGATTCGACCATGTTGAAATATGAAAGGATCACATTGCACTAGATGGAATCAAGAGAGTCCCATGTTATTGCTATTTCTTGATGAGTGTTTGGAGTAGACATAGACACCACTGAGAATGGGAGGGTCCCATTGATTCTAATCCAAAAACACGTGTGATTTGGTTCATTGATAGAAGCAATAGAAAATGAAGAACACCTTTGATTGTAACCCACTATGGCAGCAACCCCGCATCATGGGTAATGGAGATCAAGCAGGGAAGACAAGACATCACCTTGAGTCTTTTCATAACGTCTTCACCTTCAACTTTGACCTCTTGGAGGTAGATGATATCCGGGTTGAGCTTATTCTTCTTCAACAGGTGACCAATGGTCACCATTTTGGTGAGATCCAAAAGCCCCTTAATGTTAAATGAGAGAACAAGCATCATCACCTTGAGAAGAGTTTCCAAGATTGGGTTTTATCTATCTTTTTCTTGGAATATCCCTTAGTGATTTTCTTTTACGATGGGCCTCTAGCTTGTGAAAGCCTACCATGAATGGTGCCCTTCCATGGGCAACAAAGGACAACCACAACATTCCCTATCAGGTTGCACACCTTGTTGGAATAGGTGTCTAGAATAGTGGAAAAGGTAATGGAGCTTTATCTTTCTTGGCTTTCTTCTTTACTACTGGAATATTCTTTTCATGAATTTTCCTCTTTTAAAGGTTTGGTGTTTTCTGTGTGATTGAAGCCTCTCGGGAAGTGATACAAGTTGACCTCTTCCTCAAGAATTGGGGATTCTTGAACATGTGACGTCTCACCCTTAGGACGACTCACCCGCCAATGCTTGAAAACAATAATCAGACAAATAGCTATTCTTTTCATTTTCGTACTCACCGTTACTTTCAGTAACTGATTGTAAACAATGACATGTCTAGAGATTCATGTGTTTTTATTAATAGAATGCTACTTTCCATTCAATATAGAAAACAAAGGGCTAATAATAGTGCAAGTTCGTCTCTTTTGTTTTCGTCTATGACATCTTCTTTTTTCCTCTCTCGTGTTAGTGAAAGGCCGTGAGAAGCGCTCTTCAACAGTTGAGACATGCATTTCAGGGGAACGACAGAGAGAATAGATCCTGATGTAAAATGGAACTCATAAGGGACGTGGAAGGACCAAACACTCATGCATCCTGGAATAATAAGCGTATTGTTGCTACATGATCTACTTATGGAGTAGTATACGAGTGTGTTTGTGTCTATGTGTGTGTGTGTGTGTGTGTGCGCGTGTGTGTGTATGAGAGAGAGAGAGGGGAATAAAAAGGTGCTGGAGAGGTATTAAAAAGTACTTTTAGTTTCCAAAGCTTCTTGAAATGCCAATGGCCATGTGTGTTTTGCATAAACACGTGTTAAGTTGGCATTAAATTATAAGGAGGAGGTAGGAACATTTTGTTGAAAGTAGATCTTTCGATTGTTGAACCATTTTTCTTGAAGGACGCAAACGATACTTATCTCGGGACAAAAATGAATGCAAGCAACTTTACTTTGATAGGGTTAGGAACAAGACATTCCAATACGATTGGAATCTCTCTTTGCTTCTTCCTTTTACAAAATGCATGTACCACGTTGCATTGATAAAAAAAAGTTTGCACTTGCGCTCTTCGAAAGAGTCTAAACGTATAAATCATCAACGCATGACTAACAGGTACATTCTTTGCAGAATTAAGCTCATACGCAAGACGCACACACAAGTAAAACAAAACAAGATAATCTCTGTGTAATTTCTTCATTTTCACTCAATGATTTCGCTCTATGCACTCTTGGAATCAAGCCTTCTCTCAAAATGAAACGCTGATCACTTCCCATTGGTCATCTTCAACTCCTCTTTAGTAGCACTCCGACCACACTCTAGTTTGTCTTCTTCCTTGGATGATGTTGGCCTGCGAAAGAAAATGCATAATAGAGAGGACACTATTTTCTTTACATCTGACTTGGCTCTATAACTCTCAATTCACTATCAAGGAGTTCTCTACACCCTTGCCAATTTTTTCTCTTCTCTATGCTTAGACTTTACTTAGCATATGCTTTTTGCTTACTCTCTCCACTTTGCTTGTCAACTCTCTTGACTGTACACAGAATTCACTTCACTTCGCTTCCCATGTGTGTCTAAGCTCTTGGCCTTGGGTATGCATCCCTCTTTCCCACTCTTTGGTACATACACTTCCCAATTCTTATATTCCTTATGATGCCTTTGCATGTCATGTTGTCTCCAAGAATCTTCATACACTCCAACTCAATCCTGTCTTGTCTTGCTGTTTTCTTAGGAAAGCACTTAGTAAAAAATAAAAAAAATTATGGGAGCTAGAAAAATTCTTTTTTACTTTATGTATACTTTGCACTTTCAACCTTGAGCTCTCTAAAATGCATAGATAACGAGGGTTCACATAAAACTTCCAAAACATTCAAAACCCTTCAAAACTTTTAAAATTTGCCTTTCAAAACTTGTAACAAAATCACCTATGGAAAATGGTGATCATATGCATGTGCACTACCTATGCACCTATTGACCTCAACAGAGCGACTAGCCACATGTGCACCACCTCCATACTACATTGCTGACTAAGGTTTGACAGACAGCCTATAGGTTTCGACCACCTATTTGGCTCTTCATTCCAAAGAGCTTAATCCAAAAAAATAAATAGCCACTATTGATGGGGGAAACCAATTTGGGGCTAAGAGAAGGGGATCAAATAGGGTGTAGAGATAAGGGAGGGGTAGGGGAGGATAGGGGTAGGGAAAGAATAGGGGTGGAAAAGTTTTGGGCTAGATAGCTAAGGGAGGGGTCTAAGGCTAGGGAAATCAATGAAATGGAAGCACGTGAAAAATATGGAACATGTGGCTATATAGAGATGAAAGAGGCCATGTGGGACACGTGTAATCAAAAACGAATATATGCACATAGGATTAAATTTCGACCCAAGGAAAAAATGAGTGAAAATGAGGAAAAACAATCACGAGACTAGTCATTGATATGGAAATAGATGTAACTAGATGCAACTATGAGTAACCAAGATTCCACCACCAAATGTAACTAGACTCAATTTGATGTAAACTTGACTAGAAGTTACTTGAATAGACTAGTATGTCTAAAGAACTTGTAGTCACATAGAGTAGTTACATTTCTCTAGTTAATTAAAATCAAATATCTAGTTACATTTGAACCAAATAAGGAGTGCTAGTTTGGTACATTTCCGATTTTTCAAAAAGATTTGTCTTGGAATAGCATTAGTCAAAATCTCTTTTTGCTTCTATTTATCAAGGGCAAGGACTTTGATGCTCGGATGCCCTATAATCTCTAATTTCTTCAATGGCTCAAAGTATCCATTATCACAAGACATGGGAGAATTATGTGGATGGATGCATTGACATAAGAGATAAATCCATGTTATAATCTCTAGCTACCCCCTTCCATGGTGAATACCTAGAAAGGTAGGTAAATCTATAAAATGTATCTTGCTCAGGATGTATATAGTGGGATGGATAGCTTGAATATATAGATCCTACATGTATAATGACATATTTACTCAACGGATATGTATATTGATCTTAGCTAAAATAATAATTGTAATACTGGTATGCATAAATAGGGTGTGAGTATCTCTACATTGATAGATATCAAGCTATACAAATAAACATATGTCAATAAGGACACATTCATTAATCAAGAATCGATACATGGATATGTAGACGTATCAGCAATAGGTAGGAGGGATAAATAAATAGATGGATTCAAGAATAGATACATGATTAGATATAAGAAATGTATGGTCTCAACTTGCTAACATGAAAAACTCGGTGAACTTTGCAATCATCAGGCAATTGTAATTTGTATGAAGCATCACTTATATTCTTGATGACTTTCCAAAGTCCATAAAATCTAGGGGGTAACTTGGGTTTCTAATTGAGTGCCAATGATGAGTGAAGTGCAACCTATAAAAACACATGATTACCCTCTTGAAACATTCATGGTTTGCAATGCGGAAGAAACTGTGAAGCACTTGGAGATTTCTTGTGTAACCGAATGGTGATTAGAATCTAGGGAATAATCCCATAGATCACCTCAAAAGGTGACATCCTAGTAGTCTTGTGCTTCCAAGTGTTATAAAAAAACCCAACTAATGGGAGGAAACTATCCAAATCTATTTGTTTCTCTGAAACATATTCTTGTCGCATATCTTCCAATATTTGATAAACTCTTTCGGTCAGATCGTCTATTTATGGATGCTCTCCAGCACTCATCTTGAGCTGAACTTGAAGCTTATTGAACATGTTTTTCCAAAACTTTCCTATAAATCTAGGATCCTTGTCGAAAACTATGGATTTAGGTAGACTATACAATCAAACAATATTGTGAATAAATAGTTATCAAACTTGAACAGCCTATATTGATTCCTTTGTAGGTATAAAGTGTGTCATTGTTCTCAAACAATCGACCACCACAAGAATAGCATTATTCTCTCATGGTTTCCTAGTTAAACCCATTATGAAGTCCATGGAAATACTATCCGAACAGTACTATGGTATTTCCAATGGTTATAGGAGACCTAGAGGATTAATCCTCTCTGATGTATTCACTTGACATTTAAAACACTGACTCTCATAATTATTTACATCTCTGACCATCATTGGCCACCAAAAGGTGCATCTAATCAATGGCAAAGTTTTCTTAGCACTTGGTTATCTTGCACAAGATACATCATGGTTCTTGAAAGTAACTTCATTTTTTAACTTCCGTTCTTGAGAATTAGGAACACAAATCTTTCCTTTTCTATTTAGTAAACCTTGCTCCATTTGAAAATTAGAAACTGCCTTATCCTCATTGTTTTCTAATAACTTTTTGATTATAGACTGGCAATAATAATCTTCAATCTGTGAATCTTTGATCTCTTGGATTAAATCACTATCAAGAACTATGATGCTAAGCTAGTGCAAAATACATGATAATGCATCTACAACCGTATTCACTTTTCCGTTCCTGACTAGAACTTCCATGTGAAATTCTTGGATCAATTGAGCACATCTAACCTCTCTCCCCACAAGATTAGGCTGGGAACATAAATACTTCAATGTGTGATGATCTATGTATACGTTAAAACTTGCACCATACAAGTAGTGTCTTCAAATCTTCAAAGCATGAATTATTGCATATAATTCATGTTCCTAGACAGGCTAGTTTCTCTGAGTTACAGAAAGTTTCTTACTTTCAATAGCTAGTTGTCTACCATCTTGAGTTCAAATTCCACCAACTGCAATGCCACTAGCATCAATTTCTACTTCGAAAGCTCTACCTCATCCTACTCATGGGTAGCCCCTTAGTGGGTAGTAGCTAAATAGATGTGAGCTCAACGTGTGTAGGAGAGAGATGGCTCTTACCTCTATGCTCGTGAGGGTTCCATGATGGCTATTATAACTTTTAAGCCATGCTCTTCTACTACATGTCAATCAAGGTTGATCAAGCATGCTCGAAAAAGATTCCAAATGCCTCCTCCAAACAATCCATGTGAGTTCACCTCCACAAAATCGAAGGGTTTCCTTCCTCCAAAATCCTCTCAAGAAGATGATGAGGTGGTTGCTTCTCAACAAACTTCCCTTATCTCACTCAAGCTCTGATGCCAAAAGAAAGATCCCAATTAGCTATTTCCACTCTACTTTCAAGCTTAAATATCTGTTTCCCTTGGCACATCCAAAGTCTTCTCTAAGGCCCAAACAATCCTCATATGGCCACTCTAAGGGCATGGAATAACCTCGAAAACACGTGCTAGAGCCTTGGTTCCCCGGAGCTCTAGTCCTTGATCTGCTAGGGTCCTCGACCAAATGCAAGTAGACCATTGATAGACCATTCAGGTCTAAATAATGAAGGCCTTTTATAGATCCACAATAAAAAGTCTTCAATGATGGTGAGATGATGATAATGTAAAGATGAGAGGCAAGCGAAATTAGTCACTAGTAGAGAACATGACAATATGGTATTCTTTGAGAAATTATAGAGCGTTAAAGTATTTCATTTTTTCCATCTTATGCAAATATTCAAGAATGTTGTTTTTTCATTGTGACAACATCTTTGGATTAAAAGATATGAGAGCATCACATAATTATATAAAAGATTAAAACTTGAAACCAAATTTATGGCCAATTTATGATAAAGATCAACGGGAAACATCCTTTGAACGTCTAGAGGGTACTCACAATAAAAGATTTGTAAATTCTCAACAAAAGGATTCAATTGATTCTCAAACCTACAAGATATGGAGCATCACTTCAACACATTTACTTTGGATGAAAAGATCTTATGTGGGTTAAATACACATGATTGATATAATAAACTGAAATATATTCTACGTCTTTTTTTTATATGGATATGCTATCATGGACAAAGGAAACCATCCTGAATCTCAGATTCCATGTGAATCCTTTATCTCATGATTGGTCCAGAGTTTGGGGAAACTAATGCCTCCATTGCCTCCAAAATGTGCCAAAACCCTAAGATCGATTGTCTTCTTGCTTGATTTTGACATCCAAAGACCATGTTTTGAATTGATGACATCATGGATGATATCATCAATTCGTAACCGTCCTAGAACCGCCCTTGGAAAACCTATATAAGGAGGGGTTGGCCACATTCATAATCAGTCTTGCACAATACCAGTCTTGGGAGCTCAAGGAGTCGTGACCACCAAGTAAGTACTCTCCAAGTTCGAGTTCTAGTTCTTGTCTTGTTTCTTGTTCTAGTCTTGTCTAGTCTTGTTCCTGTCTTGTCCTCTTGTAATCTCATAGTACGAGATCTTGTCGAGTTCTATCTTGTATCTAGTTTATCTCCTAGAAGGGAGTTCTTGTAATCCAGATATCTTGTTCCATACTTACCATCGCGGGTTGTGGGATCTCTTGTATCATCTCTGGTCAAGTTCTCCATGCCTATCGGTCCCGGGTTGTGGGACATATTGTATGAGTTACGTATTCTTGTATCATTTCCCCTACGTGGGTGTTCTTGTAATCGAAAGTCTAATTCCAAAATCTTGTCTAGTCTAGTCAGAGAGCACAATCTAGTGCTTACCTGACATTTTGGCAAGACTAGCTTCCATCCAAGACAAGTCATCATGGAGAATGCTTATGAATAGATTGTAGCATCACTTCAGAGTCTCCAACAACATGTCGAAGACCTAACTCATCTACAAACACAAATTGAGATGGGACATCCAGGGCATGTAAGTGCACTCCTCCAAGAATTACAAGAACGAATCAGGAGTCTTCAGACAAATCAAGGGAGTATGCAAGTAAATCAACGACCTAGTACATCCTTCATGAGGGAACCTAAGATCTGCATGCCAGAAAAGTTTGATTGTGATCGCAAAAAGTTCTGGGGATTCTTGCAACAAGTCAAATTGTACATCCATATGCAGCCTAATGAATACCCTGATGATGCATCCAAGGTTGGTTTTATTGGAACGTTGCTCTATGGTCAAGCATTATCATGGCTTGCCCCAATCTTGGAGAAGGATATGGCTGCACTTCATGACTATGAGGGGTTTCTTGGAGAGCTCACCGCCACATTTGGAGATGCAGACACAAGTCGAGTGGCAGAAACAAAACTTCGGAAGCTACATCAAGGTAACCGCCCTCCCTCTACCTATGCATCACAATTTAGGCAGTTGATATGTGACCTCACTTGGCACAAAGATTATTTCATAAGACAATTTAGATGGGGCTTAAGAGATGATGTGAAGGACCTTCTACTCACGATGCCAGAGGTGAAGACATTGAATGAATACATCAACCAATCTATTCAATGTGATAACCGCCTTTTTGAAAGGAAACAAGAAAAACAAGTAGAAGGAAGACCTCGTCAATCAAAACCTTTCCAGCCCACTCCTAGAGATGAGTCTATGCCCGAACCTATGCAGATAGATGTAACTAGGTTCTAGCCTCTAACACCACAAGAGAAACAAAGAAGGAGGGATAACAAGTTATGCCTGTATTGTGGAAACCCTAGCCACATTGCAGTTAATTATCCCAACAAGAGAACGAACTCCAAAGTCGCAGCCACCCTTGTAGAGCAAGGAAATGAGGAAGTCTAGTTGTAAAAGAGACTCTACAGCCGGACCATGATATAAGAAAGGGGTCTCATAATTCTTGCCACACCCCTAGAAACATGTCTTGCCCCTGTCAAGTTAATCATGTATGAAAAGACCCTTTCCTTTATAGCTCTAGTAGATTCAGGAGCCTCCTCATGTTTCATTGATGAAAGTAGCTGAAGTAGTAGATGGACGGCCTCTAGCATTGGGGAATATAACCATAGAAAGCATACCACTAAGAGTACACCTTGGTAACCATGATTCACACATATGTTTCAATGTAATATCGAGTCCAGTAAACATGGTTATCATCGGAATGCCGTGGTTAAAGAAACATAATCCAAAAATTAATTGGGAGAATAATAAAATCACCCGTCGAGATATCTAGAAGAACCCAAAATATGTTGGAGCCAAAGCCTTCATACATGCAGTAAGGAAGGAACTGACATATATGATCTATGCCATACCAACTCAAGAGCCCAAGAAAGATGATTCAATGAACCTACCTAACCAATACCAAGGGTTTGAAGATGTCTTTGAAAAAAAGAATGCAGATATGTTTCCGGAACATAGACCTTTTGATTGTGCCATAGAACTTATAGACTATCCCCAGAGGAACTTATAGAATTACGTAAGAATATTGATGAGAATCTAGCCAAGGGGTTTATCAAACACTCAAAGTCCCCTACAAGAGCCCCTATCCTATTTGTAAAGAATAAGGACGGAACTCTTCGAATGTGTGTGGACTATCGTGGTTTCAATAAAGTCAATAGAGAACAGATATCCTCTACCACTTATATCAGAGCCTTGGAATGCCTCGGAAAAGCAAAGTTCTTCACTAAGATTGACCTTCGAGGAGCATACAATCTTGTCACGATCAAAGAAGGAAATGAGTAGAAGACAGCATTCCGAACAAGGTATGGACACTTTGAATATGTAGTTATGCCATTCGGTCTCACCAGTGCTCCAACAGTCTTTCAACATATGATGAATGATATCTTTCGAGAGTATTTAGATGATTTTGTGGTAATATATCTTGATGATATTTTGATATTCTCCAAAAATCTAGAAGATCATGAATGTCATGTGAAGATAGTCCTACAGAAACTAAGAGAAAAAGGGTTATATGCAAAATTGGAGAAGTGCTATTTCCATCAAACAGAAGTGGCATTTTTAGGGTACATTGTATCAGAGAAAGGAATCTTTATGGACCCTAAGAAGATCAAGACAATCCTTGATTGGCAACCACCTTTGTGTGTTCGAGATGTACAATGTTTTCTAGGGTTTTCCAATTTTTATAGGATATTCATTAGAGATTACTCCAAGATTGTGACACCTCTTACCAAGCTTACAGGAAAGTCAAAGTTTTCATAAACCGACAAAGTAGAAAAGCCTTTTAGAATTTGAAATCAGCATTCACAAGTGCCCCAATTCTAGTTCATCCTGATTTGAGCAAACCTTTCTTCCTAGAAACAGATGCATCAAACTTTGCCCTAGGAGCCATTCTATCCCAATATGGGGATGATGGACACCTACATCCAGTTGCATATCATTCAAGTAAATTTTCCCCTCTAGAAATTAATTATGAAATCCATGACAAAGAACTTCTTGCCATAGTAGATGCGTTTGATACATGGCAGCACCATCTAGAAGGAGCAGCTCACAAGGTTACAGTGTATACAGATCACAAGAACTTAGATTATTTTATGAACACTCACATCCTCAATAGAAGGCAATCTTGATGGAGTAACTTTTTATCGAGATTTGACTTTGTCATCACATACCGTCCACGACGTCAACAATCTCAGTCAGATGCCTTGTCTAGAAGATCTTACCTTGCACCAAAGAAGGGTGAAGAGGCCTTCGATCAACAAGAGAGTGTATTACTCATGCCTGCGCATCTCTAGTTAGCAACTATCTCTTCAACCCATCCTGAAGATTCAGCCTTGAATCATTTGTTTCGTGAGAATCTACCACAAGATGAACTATTTTGTAATGTTAAGAAGAAAACTCAAGAAGGAAAAGTCCAAGAAGTAAATGAATTCCAGGAAAAGGACGGGTTAGTAATCTATAAGAACCTATTGTATGTCCCTCGAGGTAAGCCCAGGATTCAAGTACTTCAACAACGTCATGACAACCTTGCAGCAGGACATTTCGGAGTAAATAAAACAATAGAACTCATATCCAAGGAGTTTTGGTGCCTCAAATGTGGAAGGAATTCAAAGAATATATTCGAATCTGTGACACTTGCAATAGATCTAAGGTACCGCGACATAAGCCTCATGGCCTCTTGCAACCTTTACCTATTCCAGAAAGGCCATGGGCTTCATTGTCTATGGATCTCATCACACATCTACCAAAGTCAGATGATGCCATTCTTGTTATTGTGGATAGATTCACAGAGATGGCACACTTGATTCCAACTACAAAGGCAATCACAGGTGCAGCCACTGCTATACTTTTTCTCAGATACATCTTATGGATTGCCTCATGATATTGTCAGTGATCGAGGTCCATAGTTCATATCCAGCTTTTGGAACAGTCTTTGCAAGCTCCTTGGTGTTCAAGTTAAACTATCTACAACAAATCATCCACAGACTGATGGACAAGCAGAATGGGTGAATCAAGTCCTAGAGCAATATCTCCGTTGCACTAGCAACTATCACCAAAATGATTGGTTTGAGTTGTTACCCTTTGCAGAGTTTGCCTATAACAATAGTGTTCATGCATCTACTAAGCAAACCCCCTTCTTTGCAAACTATGTACAACATCCAAGGATGGATATACAACTCTCAAATCATGTCAGCTACTAGAGACAAGGCCTAGTAGCCGATGGACAATCACAAAGAACTCAAGGAAGAGATCCATAAAGCTCAAGAACAATATCAGTACTATGCAGATCAACATCGTGTCCAGTATCCATCGTATCAAATTGGTTATAAAGTATGCTTACTCAGAAACAATTTGCACACTTCAAGGCCTTGTGCAAAGTTAGATCATCAAAGATTTGGTCCATTTACCATCTTGGCCAAGATTAACACAATCACCTTCAAGCTCCAGCTACCAAGTACCATGAGAATACATCGAGTTTTCCATGTATCCATGTTGGAACCATATCAGATTTCACCATTGAGGGGCCAGAGACCTAGTCCTTCACCACCTATCGAGATTGATGATCATGAAGAATTTGAAGTCAAGCATGTCCTAGGTTCGAGAATATCCCGAGGAAGATTGGAGTAACTTATTCATTGGAAAGGGTATGACATCAGTGATCATCCTCGGGAACCTGCAGAAAACCTTCAAAGAGCACAAACCAAGGTTCGAGAATTCCCTAAGAGAAATCCAATGAAGCCAAGACCAGAGAACGTGATCGCTCACTACAAGAAAAAGGGGGGCGTAGCGACGCCCCCGAATCGGGAAAAAAACGAAAACCGTCGCTTATGCGACGAAACCGTCGCATAAGCGACGGTAAAAATTTCGGATTTTTTTTTTTGGCCGAGCATCGTCGCATAAGCGACGATAGCGTCGCATAAGCGACGCTAAACCAGAAGCGTCGCTAGTAGCGTCGCAGGTTAGCGACGCACTTAACGACGATGGCAAACTGCAGAGCGTCGCATATGCGACGCTCTGGAATGTAAAAAAAAAAATTCAATTTTCCCGGCACATTTGTGCCGGGCCTTGAACGCGAGGAAGAATACAGACCGAGAGAGAGAGAGAGACATACAGCGCGCGAGAGGGAGAGAGAGAGAAGCGAGACATACACAAGGTATGCGCACACACACACTCACACACACACATATACACGCATAGACACACACACACATACGCAGACACACACACACATACACACAAATACACACATAGACACACATACACAAGACGCGCACACACATACACACACATAGACGCTCACACACATACACACACATATACACTCACAGACACATACACACATAATGATGCATCCACACACATACACATGCATACACACATAGACACACATATACACACACACACACATATGCATACACACACACATAGAGAGACATACACACACATACACATACATGCATACACATACACACATAAACACATACACACACATAGACACATACACACATAAACACATACACACTCATAGGTACACACACATACACATAGACACACACACATATAGTATATACACACACATGCACACATAGACACATACACACATACACATGCATACACACACATACACATGCATACACACATACAGACACATATACACACACATACACACACATATATGCATACACACGTGACACACATAGAGAGACATACACACATAAACACATACATGCATACATAATGCATATGCATACATACTTACATACATACATACATACTTACATGCATACATAATGCACATGCATAGATACATACACACACAGATACATACACACATAGACACATACACACACATGAACACATACATACTCATAGATACACACACATACACACACAGACACACATACACATAGACGCGCACACACATACACACACATAGACGCTCACACACATACACACACATATACACTCACAGACACATACACACATAATGATGCATCCACACACATACACATGCATACACACATAGACACACATATACACACACACATATGCATACACACACACATAGAGAGACATACACACACATACACATACATGCATACACATACACACATAAACACATACACACACATAGACACATACACACATAAACACATACACACTCATAGGTACACACACATACACATAGACACACACACATATAGTATATACACACACATGCACACATAGACACATACACACATACACATGCATACACACATACACATAGACACACACACATACACACATACACATAGACACACACACATACACACACATACACACATAATGATGCATACAAACACATACACATGCATACACACATACAGACATGTACACACACATACACACATAATGATGCATACACACACATACACATGCATACACACATACAGACACATGTACACACACATTCACACACACATTCACACACATTCACACACATATACATACATGCATACATATTGCATATGCATATGCATACATACATACTTACATGCATATGCATACACACACATATGCATACATACATACTTACATGCATATGCATACACATGCATATGCATACACATGCATATGCATACACATGCATATGCATACACATGCATATGCATATGCATACATAATGCATATGCATATGCATACATAATGCATATGCATATGCATACATAATGCATATGCATATGCATACATATGCATATGCATACATAATGCATATGCATATGCATACATAAATACTTATATGCATACATAATGCACATGCTTACATACACTGTCATAATGTATACACACACACATACACACATAGACACATACACACATAATTATGCATACACACACATACATATGCATACACACACATATGCATACATACATGCATACACATACACACACATAGATACATACATACATACTCATAGACACACACACATACACATAGACACACACACATATACACACACATACACACATAGACACATGCACACGTAATGATGCATACACACATACACATGCATACATAGACACACATAATAATGCATACACACACATACATATGCATACACACACATGCATACAAACATATACACACATATACACACACACATCCATACACACATATACACACACATATACACATATACACATATACACATACACATGCATACACACACACATGCATACACACATACAAACACATATACACACACACATACACACATAGATACATACACACGTAATGATGCATACACACATACACATGCATACATAGACACACATAATAATGCATATACACACATACATATGCATACACATACATATGCATACATACATGCATACACATACACACTTAGACACATAGACACACATAGATACATACATACATATAAACACATACACACTCATAAACACACACACATACACATAGACACACACACATATACACACACATACACACATAGACACATGCACATGCAATGATGCATGCACACGTACAAATGCATACATAGACACACATAATGATGCATACACACACATACATATGCATACACACACATGCATACATACATGCATACACATACACACATAGATACATACACACACGTAGATACATACATATACATAAACACATACACACTCATAGACACACACACATACACATAGACAACACACACATATACCTACACACATACACACAGATGCATACACACACATACACATGCATGCACACACATACACATGCATACACACACATACACGTATATATATATTGATTTCTAACCATTTTGTTTTATATGTTAGGTATTATGGATCCTAGTAAAGAGAGAAAGGCGAAACTCACTCTCATAAAAAGTCTTATGAGAGCAAGAGTCCCGTCAGATACTCTAGGGGCCATAATGCGGGACTACGCAGACATGTCCGATGAGGAGCTGGATTATACGATCCAGATGCTTACGCGATCAGACGAGGGCTCTTCTGCGGATCCACATGCAGGAAGAGAGCTATCTGCTCATAGGTATGTTTTTTTTCATAATTTTTTTTAATGATATTATAGCACATATTTTTATTTATTTCTATCTATTTATTTTTAGGACACCTATACCACCTCCAGCACGTGATAGCAGAGCAGAGTTGCCTATGAGGACATGCATAGGCACTTTAGGACTAGAGTGCGACATAGAGCCGGAGGGGAACATTGTGTACATAGGGAATGGATTGGAGTTCAAGAGAAGAATGCGGGCACTATGCGACTCTTACCTGCGCTTTATCCACTTACCATGGAAGTAAGTAAAAGTTTTACATATAAATTGAAATGTATATCTTATGTTTTATTTACATTATGTTTTTTATTTTTGTAGTGAGCATGATGAGAGGGATAAAAAGTACGTGCTTAGTTCACTTGAGACAGAGTTTGGGACAGGATGGTCCCTTAAGTGGTGTTTAAAAGAGATGCGGACACTTATGGCTCATCGTCGCGACAATGCACGGTATGTATGTATATGAGAGAGAGAGAGAGAGAGCTATGTATGTATGTACGTATGTATGTATCTATATATGCATCTATGTATGTATGATGTCATTCCTAAAATCTATTACTCTATGTTTACTGAAAGGCATGTATATTAACTTATATATGTATCTAATATACATGTTTCTATTTTTGTAGTATGTATGTATGCATGTGTATCATGTATGTATACATCTATGTATCTCGACAAAATTGAAGCTGCATATTTACAAATCATGATTATCTAGAGATTAGAATCTGAATTCTGAAGTGTGTGATAACTGAAATCTGAAATCTGAATGTTCAGCTGCATATTTATATATTTTATGAATCTGAATTTTGAAGTGTGTGAACTGAAATCTGAAATCTGAATGTTCAGCTGCATATTTATATATTTTATGAATCTGAATTCTGAAGTGTGTGAACTGAAATCTGAAATCTGAATGTTCAGCTGCATATTTATATATTTTATGGCTGTTTTCTGTTATATTATATTATTTATTATTATTATTATATATATATATATTATTTTCATATTTTTTTAATACTTTTTTTCTCACACGTATGATATCACGTATGGTATTTTTTTTGAAATTCCATACTTTTTTCATACTTCCATACCCGTATGCGTTGGAAGTATGTTTCACGTATGGAAAAACTATGTATGTATGTATGTATGTATCTATATATATATATATATATATATATATATATATATATATATATATATATATATATATATATATATATATATATATATATATATACATATAAAAAAATCTAAAATAAAAATGTATATACATATACATATAAAACCTTTTAGCCATATGTTTGAAGTATATATACACCTCCGACGTCCTACTAGAGAGATGTCTCTCCTCCCAACCTTATGCCTCTATATATAGCTACTCGAATCAACGAGGATCATGATTCATAATATATGTAAAGATATATACACATCATGTAGATAGGATACATAAATATAAAATGGAGTAGATATATTATGCTTCACACATACATGCCTAAATGCACACATAAATATATATATACATACTAACATATTTACATGTACATATTTACACATACATGTACATGCCTACATGCACACATAAACATATATATACATGCATACATATTTACATGTACATATTTACACATAGACACATATACATATATACATGTACACAATTATAAACACTTGCATATATTACGTACATGAATACATGTATACATATATCACACACATGCAAACACATACATATACATGAAATACATATATATGCATACTAATATATGTATACATATAATACACATGAATACACACACATATGCATACATACATGATAAAAATTTACTCCTCGAAGATAAAGCTATATATAAAATAATTAGGCATACCCCCGAGCTTCATGTTCTAACTTAGAAGAACATGATTTCATCTCTCTAGTAGGATTCATCGTTATTCAAGTTAATAAAAAAAACCTATTATATATATCCATTCAGAAGCTTCAAGTTACTATCTAATCTGCTCATATGTTTTCATTATTGCCATCATTTTGGTAAGACATCAATATAGTCTCATCTTCATTATCCTTATTGATTTCATTTATTTCTTCTATTGTTAAATCTATGTTCTCATGAATCACATCATCTATTGGTGGATTAATATCTATTTCTGGTAATTCCTCTTCCTCATCAGTAGAATCAGCATGTAGAGAATTATCCTCTTCATCAAAAAGATTAGTATCATTATCACGTATAATGAGTCTAATTTCTATTCCAGATGTTGATGTATCAGTATCTGATGCTGAATCATCAAGAGGACTTTCTTCAATCTCTCTAACAATAAACTGTTCTAACAATAAACTTTCTTCATCATTGTCACACAAATCTTGTACTTTATCATCTTTTGAATATAGATCTTTCAACTTTGCATATTGCACAGGATTAGTTTTGCGTAGCCTCCTCATGGAAGCTTCTGATAAATGAGGTCTTATTGGTAATTGTGAATGTTGTGGACGAATATCATCAACATCATACGTTGGAATCTACACATATAAACAAAACTCATTAGTATTCCATAAATGAATAAAAATTAAACTTCAAATATAAAATTAAGTATATAACTTATTAAATATGGATAGAAAATTTTTATTCTCTCTAGCTAAAAGGTGCTCTTGGAGGTCTACGCCATCCATAATTCACTAATAGTTCATCACCAGCATGTAATGTAGTAATAGCATTGACAACTATGTATCTTGATACATCTCTACTCATGTATGGTGATTCATGACTATTTTCACGCTCCTCAAATGTGCAATTAGTCCTTGAACTATTATGTAACCCTCGACTACTATTTATTAAACCTGCTATATTTCCATGTGTGTAAGGTCTTCCATCAATATATAATCTTTCATTTTCTGCATGTAAAATCCTTCTACTAGTAAGAGATGCTGCGTTCAAGCATATTCCATAAGTACTCATGCTTTGAACATAACGTGAAAGTCGATGCCAATCTCCCCATCCATATATAGGACCACAAAATGACATAAGAGTGACTTCAGAGTTCGGAGGCACATACAAATCCTCTACAATAAAGAGACCACGACCAGCATTTGTAATAGTGGATGGAGCAATCATATAGCGATTACCCCAAAAGTTGAAAACCTCTCCATCTAAAGGAAGTGGTCCTCTATTCCATCCTCCATATCTTCTTCTATCATATGTTTGTACTAAAGAACGATCACGAGCTGGCAATGGATAATCTCCAGCCGTTTCATTCTCTAAACCAGGAGGTAGAGGATTTCTAGAAACCTCTGCTTGTAATTGATGAACAGCAAGTCCATGACGTGTACGAGGTATATTAACATTATGAGAAAAATCATTATCATCATCATCATCGAGCAAGTATTCCTGTATATCAATAATAATTTGATTTTATACATGGTTTTTAAATAAAAAAATGACATTAATATATATAGAAAATACATACCCAAGCATTATCACGTTGACTAGGTGATGGTGCATGCTCAAAAGTACCATACTCTGCCTCATGTTCAATACATTCCAATCGTGGTCTTCGATACGTGCCATAACAAGAGTTACACCAACATATAATATGCTCTTGATAGTAAAATTCATCATAATTCCTATCGGAGGACACATGTGAAGTCGTTGCATGGGTAGGAGGTGGTGGAGTACCCTCTGATTGATCAGAATCTGCACATCATAAGAAACATAAAAAAAATATATAAGTTATGTATCCATCAAATATAGTTAAAATTAAATATTTCATATACTTACAGTATAAAGTCGTTGCACGATGAGGAGACGGTGGTGGAGTTCCATCTGATTGATCAGAATCTACAAATAATGGTATTTGATATTAATAATTTGATTATCTACATAAATAAAAAATTCACATATACATATTTACACATACACACATATTCACATATACACATTTATACATACACACATATTCACATATACACAACACATATTATTGTGGGATAAATGCATGTATTTTGTATGAATGTGTATATGCATGCATGTGTGTGTACGTATATATGTGGATATGTATATGTGTGTTTATGTTATATGAATGTATATGTGTATATATATACATATATGCATGCGTATATGTTTGCATGTATATGTGTATGTGGGTATGTGTATGTGTATGTGTATGTGTATATGTGTGTATAAATGTGTATGTATTCTGACTTTTTTTAGAGATTAAATTAACAGGAGATATTGTATGGTCGAAAAAAATAAGAGGCGAGCTAACATACCACCTGAGTCGTGGCAGTTTTTTCGTAGACAGCTACGTCTTCAGGAGTCATTTCCTCAGCAGAAGGTACACAAATTAATAGTTTATATTTATAATTTTTAGATATTTTAGTAATTTTTTAATTTAATTTATGTATTTTTTTCCTTGAATAAACAGGCTGCTGCAAGGAAGAGAGTGGAGTCGGGCCACACTTCGCACTTAGGCCAAATGGGCCATAATGGTTTTGTAGCTACATTTGTAAGTATATGTGTTATTGTGAGTATATTTTTTATTTTAGTTAAAATGCAAGCAACTAATGTTTTTTATTTGTTTCATTGCAGCGAAAGGATTATGGCCGATATCCTACGAAACACGAGATCGAGTATGCTACACATTTTGGATATCGGCGTTTGAGCGAGTATATACAAGATCATCCTGATGCCTTTGTGAGTATTTTTAAATTTTATATAATTATTTTGTTGTTATGAATGTTTTAATTATTTTATTGATTTATGTTTGTTATATGTAATACAGGAGTATTATGGGGAGACAAATATGGATGAGGTGGAGAGACAGACACAGGAGGGACGATCTCGATCGTCACAGGGTGATCATGAGGATGAGGATGAGGAAGATCCATCTGATCATGATATTGCTGATGATGATGATGATCATGATGACGATGATTAGGATTTTAGACGTTGATTATGACATTGGATTATGTATTTACATTGATATATACATATATTTATCTATATATTTTTCATTTCAGTCATGTTTTGAATTGTGTGTATGGTATTAAGTAATGAAGAGTTTTGTTCTATTGATTTTTATTATTGTTTATATTAAGCATGTGTTTTAATACTTTAATTATATAATTCATTCATATGTGTGTACCTAAGTGTATATATGTGTGTGTATATGTATGTATGTGCATGTGTATGTGTGTGTATATGTATGTATGTGCATGTGTATGTGTGTGTATATGTATGTATGTGCATGTGCATGTATAAGTGCATATGTGTGTATGAGTATGTGCATGTGCATGTGTATGTGTGTATATGTATATGCATGTATATGTATAACTCTATGTGTATGTGTGTGTATGTGCATGTATATGTGTATATGTGCATGTGTATGTGTGCGTATATGTATGTATATGCATGTGCATGTATAAGTGTATATGTATGTATCAATATGTGCATGTTCTTGTGTATGTGTGTGTATATGTATAACTCTATGTGTATGTGTGTGTATGTGCATGTACATGTGTATATGTAGGTATATGCATGTGTGTGCGCTTCTTCGTCATGTATAAGTGTATGAGTGCATATTAATAAGTGTGAGTATGGTATGTAATGAAAATAACACAATTCAAATGATCTACAAATAATAGAAATTGTACTTACAATTGTGATCCATAGTTTTTGCTTGGTTAGCTTCTTGAATAACCTGCAATAAAAAGAGAGAAGAGAAAGAGAGGAGAGAGAGAGAGAGAGAGAGAGAGAGAGAGAGAGAGATCTAGAGAGAGAGAGATATCTAGAGAGAGAGAGTGAGATCTAGAGAGAGATCTAGAGAGAGATAGAGAAAATTCAAAGAGACAAAGATGTAGAAAGAGAGAAACAAAGACAGAGGGAGACAATAACAGAGAGCTTAAGCAAAACAACAATTCTGCATATACTTGCTTCAGTTCGTAAGCGCAGCGCAATTGCGAACGTTGGAGAGCTCTTCGATCGGATGCGTGAAATTGCCGATTGCAGAGCCTCCAACGTTTTAATTTTTGTCCGTCAACAGATCGTCGCATAAGCGATGCAACGCGTCGTCGTCTAAGCGATGCAATAGACCGTCGCTTAAAAAGCGTCGCTTATGCGATGCTAAAAAGCGTCGCTTATGCGACGCCATTAACAATCGTCGTTTATGCGACGTTAGGCATATACCGTCGCAAATACCGTCGTTTTTTGCATCGTATAATCGACGGTCCGCGCTCGACGGTATTTCCGACGCAAGTTGCAATTTTATAGCGACGAAATTCTGTCGCGTTAACCGTCGCTACACGCCCGTATTCCTTGTAGTGGCTTGTCATGGAACTCGTCGCTTGAGGGGGAGGTAATGTCATGGACAAAGGAAACCATCTTGAATCTCAGATTCCATGTGAATCCTATATCTCATGATTGGTCCAGAATTTAGGGAAACTAATGCTTCCATTGCATCCGAACGTGCCAAAACCCTAATATCGACTGTCTTCTTGCTTGATTCTAACATCCAGAGACCATGTTTCAAATTGATGACATCATCAATTTGTAGCCGCCCTTGGAAAACCTATATAAGGAGGGCTTGGCCACATTCATAATCAGTCTTGCCAATACCAGTCTTGGGAGCTCAAGGAGTTGTGATCGCCAAGTAAGTACTCTCCAAGTTCCAGTTCCAGTTCTTGTCTTGTTTCTTGTTCTAGTCTTGTCTAGTCTAGTTCTTGGACATCCTCTCTTGTCCTCTTGTAATCTCGTAGTATGAGATCTTGTCGAGTTCTTTCTTGTATCTAGTTCATCTCCTAGAAGGGAGTTCTTGTAATCTAGATATCTTGTTCCATACTTATGATCGCGGGTTTTGGGATCTCCTATATCATCTCTAGTCCAGTTTTCCATACCTATCGGTCCCGAGTTGTGGGACATATTGTATGAGTTACGTATTCTTGTATCATTTTGCCTACGTGGGTGTTCTTGTAATCGAAAGTCTAATTCAAAATCTTGTCTAGTCTAGTCAGAGGGCACAATCTAGTGCTTCCCTGACATATGCAACAAAATGCATATGACACTTATGCATGTGAGGTCTATTTTTCACAAGCATGGACTGCTTTCAATAATTCCACATCACATCAGGAGGATCATTACACATTTCATAATGGATTCTTTTATTTCTACAAGTTTTTCATTACACAAGTATTCAAAGATTTTGTTATGAAAGAGATGCATGAACCACCATATATGGGTCATAGGGGCATACAAAGTACTATTTCTGTATGTAAAGATTTCTTCTTTTGGCCTAACATGGAAAAAGATATTGCACAATATGTTTCTCATTGCATTGTTTATCAGTGTGTAAAAATGACATCATGGTAAACCATTCGGATTATTAATGCCTCTTCCTATACCTGATGGAATATGGACACAGATTTCTATGGATTACATTACTGGTCTTCCTACAACTGCATCTCACAATGATATGATTTGGACAATTGTTGATAGGTTTAGTAAATATGCATACTTCATTCCTTCTAAAAAGACTTTAACTGCACCTCAAGCTGCTAAGTTTTTTATTAAATGTATTTTTCCACATAACGGTTTTCCTAAAGTTATTCTTTCACATCGAGATGTTCTTTTTTGTAACCATTTTTGGGTGGCATTTTATTTCAACATCTAGGATAAAAAAAACTAGAATTTAGTTCTACATTTCATCCTGAAGGTAATGGTCAAAGTGAGGCTACAAATAGTACTATTTTGGATTTTTTATGTTGTTACTCTTTAGATAATCCAAGTAATTGGGATGTAAAACTACCTTTACTTCAGTTTGCATATAACAACACCCAACACACTACTACAAGTTGTGCACCATATGAAATTGTTTATGGAAGAAAGCTTCCCACTCCCATGAGTCTCACTCAAACTGACATTCCTATGGCTGATTATTTTGCACAAGATCATATTTCTACACTTGCTGAAGTGCATGAGCATATTAGGAAGAGTCAAGAACGTTACTTGTGTAGTATTAATAAGAAGCCCATAGCCATACGATTTAATGAAAATGATTTAGTTTGATCACAAATTATTAAAAGGTGTTTAAAAAATATTTCACAACATCGTAAGGTAAAACTTGCCCCACGGTATTATGGACCTTTTCGCATTATTGAGAAAATAAATGAAAACTCTATCTGATTAGATATACCTTCTTATTGGGTAAACATAATTCTTTCCATATAAGTTTGTTGAAATCTTTTCAAGGTACTTTATCACTCACGCCTATTTTAGATGATCCTCCTTTACTTGAAAAGGATGCGAGAATATTGATTTCCGAGAAAATAATAGATTATAATGTTACCACTGCTCGAACTGGTAAGCAATATCCTGGATATTTATTCAAATATAAAAATCACTCACATGAGGAATCACAATGGATACATAAGACCTCCTTATCACCTCACTATGATCATTTAATCTCTGCATATCATTCCCAATTACATTAAACTTTCAGGTTTCTGATTCCATGCATGTGTTTAACATCCTTCATGCTTAATATTGTTCAGTGATGGGACATGCGACTGATCATCCATGTCTATTTTTATATTTATCAACTGAGGTCAGCTCCTTATCAACTGGGAGGCATGTTGTATTTTATGGAATCGTGTAAGGTTAAATGGATTTTTAATGTTTTAAATGTCCACAAGGTTTTAATGTGGTTTTGTTTGATCTAGCAGGAATAGAAGCATGAGGGCATGGATACAAGTGGATGCGCGTAAATAAATAGATTCAAAGACTAAATCGAAGACTTCTAGAATAATTATATTTAGGTTTATCTTGTTGTAAAAGTAGTAGTTCGCTTTAGAAAGCGACGCCTTTTGTAAATAAGGTAGTTTTTACTAAAAGATGCTTCTAAAAAGCGACAGCCCTCATGTAACTTCTATTTTCAGGATGTAATAGAAATAAACCTATAAATCCGTGTACTCCGAGAGACTCATCCATCAGAGTACACAGGGGGAGATTGCACTGAACATCACATCATTTGTTTCTCTGTTTCTCATTCCTCTTTCGTTTTCTTTCTGCCTCTGTGTGTGCATGCATTGAGGGACCTGATAACAGTCTTCAAGCATGTTCCAATTTCTGCTATCTTAGTCCCAAAGGTGTTCAAAAGCTGCTTAGCTCTTAGAATGTGATAAGAGATAAATAGATCATTTTAGAGTGATTTATTCTAGAACTATAAGCTTTGTAGAAGATATCAAGGAATCACCAAAACATGCTGACACGGTGAGGATCATTTTGAAGAAAAACATTAGTATCATGAGCAAAATGTCTAAGAACATTAGTGAGCAATCAGCCAAAATCTTTTAGGAATTGTAAGATAAATTCTCACTCTAGTCTATCATAAGCCCAAAAGTCGAGCAAGGAGCATGCTACTCGTCACCAAGAACTTATCACCTTTTCACTTTTTAAATTTAAAAGATGACATTTGAAACCCAATCACTACGCGCTTCCTCCACGAATCTTTGGGAAAAGGTAACTTTCTACAACCATGACTCTTTGCCACCACAGAACAAAGACTAAAGGAGAAACGGGCCACCATCCATTCGAGCACCGAAACTCTTCATCTTTCAAACTTGTGACTAAAAACGACTCCAAGGGAAATCCTTCCCTCAAACCTCTGCCTTAAAACTCATGGCTTGTTGCCAACCGCCCATGGCTCCTTGCACCTCCACTCCTTGTGCACCTGAATTGAACTTTTTGCCAAACGTTTGGGATTCTTTGCCAAAATGCCACACAAATGAGACTACCTAAGAAGCAAAGATTCCCAAGAGCCAACCTACTATAGAATAGATGCTTCAGACTGAAGGGAAGATGAGACAGCTTGAAGGAAGAGCTTGCGCTGCCTCATGACTTTAAGAAAGGATTGCCTAAGATTTTTTTTCATTATTTTTAAAGGAAGCTCGAAAGAGCCAACTCTTCCAAACTTTAATTAATAGAAATTACAAATGTAAAAGTGAGTGGGTCGAGCACCCATGGGAACCCCCATATTCCACAAAGTAGGGACCGCATATAGATTACTAGAGAATTTTACGAAGAAGGTTGATAACCCTCTTATTCCCCCATGTGGGGTCCACTTGATTTTGATCTTGTTTTTCTCTAGGAAGAACACTCTATGATGTCTAAAGGGTAGGGTCTTCTTACAATTAGAAATTATTTTTCCTAAAAGGAAAAAATATTTCTCAATTGACCATTCTTTTGGAGGGCTTCCAAAGTTGGCTGCTCTCTTTCCATATTTTCCATAGATTCTCTCCTCATATAGAATTCCAGAGCGCTGACAAAGAACTCATTGCTTCACCGAGCAAAGCACGCTTCCAGTTGATTTGTCCCTGTAACAACATGATTCTCTCAAGGGCCTACCAAATTGATATTGACTTGGGGCATGAATAGAAGAGGTGTCCCAAGTCCTCCATGCCACTAAGGCATCGTTTGCACCATGGGGCGACCCTGTAAATTTTGTTAGCTTTCTCATTGGTCGAGATTCCATGGTGTAGGAATCGCCACATAAGCACATATATTTTTATCTCGATGAGAGGGTGACAAAGGGATTGGAACTTAGAGTCCCAGCTCCAGTGTAACCAATCTAGACAACAATTCCTACTAAGGGTGACATAAAATTCCACAATCTTCTTCAATCTTGGAATTTTCTCAAGAGACTTTCCATTGTGCCATCTCCTACAGGTGAGAAGAATTATGATCTATGAGGAGGCTAGTCCTAGAGCATTCCCATGCATTGAATGTGCTCTACAACAGATGCCATTCTTCATAGTCCATTCTTTTCGCCAGCTCAATGTCCTTGAATCTAATCCGCTGACAAGTTTCTTGGTTCTAGAGGTCTTTCCACAAACAAAAGCCTTTGTTACAAAGCTTCCTAGATTTTTGGCGGTTCCAAGTCTCCACACTTTTCATGGCCTTGATAGGGAACCAGATTGAATCATTTTGTCTAATACAGTAGCCCGTTTCCAATCTTCGTTGGTTCTGATAAACTCTCTCTTCCATACCGAACAAACCAAGCTTGAACCTTCGAGAATCACACGAAATTGGGAGAACGAAACGATGAGAACACTACAAGAAATACCAGCGTATAGCGACGCTTAAGGCGACACAATTTTGTCGCTATAAACTTGCAAAATGCATCGTAATGAGCGTCGCGCACGGACCGTCGACGACAAACCAAACGACGTTTTCTGTGACTTGTGGCGCAATCGGGTCTATGACGCTCGCATAGAGCATCGCTAACATGACAGTTTTAAATAGCATTGTATAAGTGACGCTTTTCTATGTCGCATAAGCGATGCTTTTTGGCGTTGCATAATTGATGCTCAAAACATGTCGCTTATGCGATGCCAAATCGATGCATAGCATCTCTTACAAAAGAGCTCTCCAACGTTCGCAATTGCGTTGCGCTTACGAGCTGAAGCAAGTATATGCAGAATTGTTGTTTTGCCTAAGCTCTCTCTTATTGTCTCCCTTTGTCTCTGTTTTTCTCTTTCTACATCTTTCTCTCTTTGAATTCTCTCTCTCTCTCTCTCTCTCTCTCTCTCTCTCTCTCTCTCTCTCTCCCTCCCTCCCTCCCTCCCTCCCTCCCTCCCTCCCTCCCTCCCTCCCTCCCTCCCTCCCTCCCTCCCTCCCTCCCTCCCTCCCTCCCTCCCTCCCTCCCTCTCTCTCTCTCTCTCTCTCTCTCTCTCTCTCTCTCTCTCTCTCTCTCTCTCTCTCTCTCTCTCTCTATCTCCTTTCTCTCTTTATTGTAGGTTATTCAAGAAGCTAACCAAGCAGAAAGTATGGCTAACTATTGTAAGTACAATTTCTATTCTTTGTATATCATTTGAATTGTGTTATTTTCATTAGATAGCATACTCACACTTATTGATATGCACTTATACACTTATACATGATGAAGATGCACTTTCACACATATACACATATACACATGCACCTATCCACACATATATACACACAGATACATGTGCACATACACTTAGACATACACACATATACACATGCATATGCACAAACATTTCTACAACCACATAAAAAGACTTACATGCATGCATTATTGCATATATATATATATATATATATATATATATATATATATATATATATATATATATATATATATATGTATATATATATATATATATACACGCATTAACATATATGCAAATACATGTATATGCACATCCACATGCGTGCACATTCACATGCATGCACATATATGGATGCAAATGGAAATGCATTCACATACACATGCATGTGGAATACATATACATATGCATATACATACATTCTACACGTATATACACATATATGCACATACGTACACACACATATACACATGCACACACACATGCACATACCTACATATACACATATACATGCACATACATATACACACATATACACATGCACATGCACATACTCATACACACATATACACTTACACATGCACATGCACATACATACATATACACACACATACACATGCACATACATACATATACACACACATACATATACACTTAGGTACACACATATGAATGAATTATATAATTAAAGTATTAAAACACATATACACATGCACACACACATGCACATACCTACATATACTTATTAAAACACATGCTTAATATAAACAATAATAACAATCAATAGAACAAAACTCTTCATTACTTAATACCAAATACACAATTCAAAACATAACTGTAATGAAAAATATATAGATTATATATATATATATATATATATATATATATATATATATATATATATATATATATATATATATATATATATATATATATATATATATATATATATATATATATATATATATATATATATATATATATATATATATATATATATATATATATATATATATATATATACATACATATATCAATGTATATACATATAATCCAATGTCATAATCAACTAAAATCCTAATCATCATCATCATCATCATCATCATCATTATCATCAAAAGCAGTATCATGATCATCCTGATCTTCCTCATCCTCATCGTCATGATCACCCTCTGACAATCGAGATCGTCCCTCCTGTGTCTCTCTCTCCACCTCATCCATATCTGTCTCTCCATAATACTCTTGTATTACATATAACAAACATAAATAAATAAAAAAATTAAATCATTCATAAAAATAAAATAATTATATAAAATTTAATAATACTCACAAAGGCATCAGGATGATTTTGCATATACTCGCTCAAACGCCGATATCCAAAATGTGTAGAGTACTCGATCTCTTGTTTCATAGGATATCGGCCATAATCCTTCTGCTGTATTGAAACAAATAAAAAAGATTAGTTGCTTGCATTTTAACTAAAATAAAAAATATACTCACAATAACACATATTCTTACAAATGTAGCTACAAAACCATTATCGCCCATTTGGCCTAGGTGCGATGTGTGGCCCGAGTCCACTCTCTTCGTTGCGGTAGCCTGTTTATTTAAGAAAAAAATACATAAATTAAATGTAAAAAATTACTAAAATATATAAAAATTATAAATATAAACTATTAATTTGTGTACCTTCTATTGAGGAAATGACTCTTGAAGACATAGCTGTCTACAAAAAAACTGCCATGTCTTAGGTGGTATGTTAGGTCGCCTCTTATTTTTTTCCACCATACAATATCTCCGGTTAATTTAATCTCAAAGAGAAAAAAAATCACAATACATACACATATATACACATATATACACACACATACACATACATATACCCACATACACATATACATGCAAACATATATGCATACATAAATGTATACATATACACATATACATACATATAACATAAATACACATATACATATCCACATATATACGTACACACACATGCATGCATATACACTCATTCATACAAAATACATGCATTTATCCCACAATAATGTGTAGTTGTATATGTGTGAGTATGTGTGTATGTGTAAATGTGTATATGTGAATATGTGTGTATGCGTAAATATGTATATGTGAATTTTTGTGTATGTAGATAATCAATTTATTAATATCAAATACCATTATTTGTAGATTTTGATCAATCAGACGGAAATCCACCACCGTCTCCTCATCGTGCAATGACTTTATACTGTAAGTATATCAAACATTTAATTTTGAATATATTTGATGGATGCATAACTTATATTTTTTTTGTTTCGTATTATGTGCAGATTCTGATCAATAAGAGGATACTCCACCACCTCCTACCCATGCAACGACTTCATATGTGTCCTCCGATAGGAATTATGAAGAATTTTACTATCAAGAGCCTATTATATGTTGTTGTAACTCTTGTTATGGCACGTATCGAAGACCACGATTGGAATGTATTGAACATGAGGCAGAGTATGGTACTTTTGAGCGTGCACCATCACCTAGTCAACGTGATAATGCTTGGGTATTTATATGTATTTTCTATATATATATAAATATCATTATTTTATTTAAAAACCATATACAAAATCAAATTACTGTTGATATATAGGAATACTTGCTCGATGATGATGATGATGATAATTTTTCTCATAATGCTAATATACCTCATACACGTCATGGACTTGCTATTCATCAATTACAAGCAGAGGTTTCTAGAAATCCTCTACTTCTTGGTTTAGAGACTGAAAGGGCTGGAGATTATCCATTGCCAACTTGTGATCCTTCTTTAGTACAAACATATGATAGAAGAAGATATGGAGGGTGGAATAGAGGACCACTTCCTTTAGATGGAGAGGTTTTCAACTTTTGGGGTAATCGCTATATGATTGCTCCATCCACTATTACTAATGCTGGTCGTGGTCTGTTTATTGTAGATGATTTGTATGTGCCTTTGAACTCTGAAGTCACTCTTATGTCATTTTGTGGTCCTATAAATGGATGGGGAGATTGGCATCAACTTTCATGTTATGTTCAAAGCATGAGTACTTATGGAATATGCTTGAACGCATCATCCCTTACTAGTAGAAGGATTTTACATGCAGAAAATGAAAGATTATATATTGATGGAAGACCTTACACACATAGAAATATAGCAGGTTTAATAAATAGTAGTCGAGCGTTACATAATAGTTCAAGGACTAATTGCACATTTGAGGAGTGTGAAAATAGTCATGAATAACCATACATGAGTAGAGATGTATCAAGATACATAGTTGTCAATGCTATTACTACATTACAGGCCTATTAGTGGAGTATGGATAGCATAGACCTCCAAGAGCACCTTTTAGCTAGAGAGAATAAAAATTTTCTATCCATATTTAATAAGTTATATACTTAATTTTATATTTAAAGTTTACTTTTTATTCATTTATAGAATACTGATGAATTTTATTTATATGTGTAGATTCCAACGTATGATGTTGATGATATTCCTCCACAGCATTCACAATTACCAGTAAGACCTCATTTATCAGAAGCTTCCATTAGGAGGCTATGCAAAAGGAATCCTGTGGAATATGCAAAGTTGAAAGATCTATATTCAAAAGACGATAAAGTACAAGATTTGTGTGACAATGATGAAGATGATGGCATGGCAGATTTTAAGGATTGGTATCAAAATGACAGTGATAGCATTTATATTTCTAAAAATGAGAAATATCTTCGAGAGGAATGTCTAAAGCATGTATATGAAGGAAGTCGTTTGACATGACTAAGTGCGAGCTTACTTATTCTCAATCTTCAAAATCTTTTTGGATGGAGTAATGTATCTGTTTCGACACTATTAAGGTATAATTTTCAATTTTCTATCTATTTATATATATATGCATATATATATATATATATATATATATATATATATATATATATATATATATATATATATATATATATATATATATATATATATATATATATATATATATATATATATATATATATATACATGCATATATAAACATACACATAATATACATGAATGCATACACACATATAAACATACACACACATATACACACATTTTGAAGGATGGAAAATTAATTGTAAAGGATGGACCAACAAAAAGTGTTCATTCAATGCAGGTTTTTATTATTACTTTAGATAAGGTAAGAACAAGAACTTGAATTGAATGGACACTTTTTGTCTGCACATCCTTTAAAACTATTAATGCATCTTTCAAAATATTCGCAAAAAATTTGATTGTTTGGTTGGCAGGATAGGATTGTTTGTTTTGGAGGATATGAAGTATGTACCTTCATTAAATGATTTGTCGATTCTATTATATGTTCAGTTTGAAAATGTGAGAAGCAGATTTATAATTGCTATTCAGAGAATTTGGCACTATTTATAGGCCATACAATGGTGACCTGGATGAATTGCATGCACAGAGGCTACTCAAAATAGAGCAATCTGATTATAATGGACTAGTGTTAGCAGGATTCCTGGTGTATGCAATAAACCACATGCATGTCAATGATGAGCATTTGAACTTTAGGATACAAAGTGGAAATCATGGTGGCTTGAGAGGATCACTTTTATACAGCTTGTTCATAGAACTTCAGTGTCATAAATCTGAAGTTCTTTGAACAAGCTGTATAAAAGTGATCATATCAAGCCACCATGATTTCCGCTTTGTATCCTAAAGTTCAAATGCTCATCATTGACATGCAAGAGGTTTACTGCATACCCTAGGAATCCTGTTGGTACTAGTCCATTATAATCAAGTTGCTCTATCTTGAGTAACCTCTGTGCATGTGATTCATCCAGGTCACCATCGTATGGCCTATAAACAGTGCCAAATTCTTTGAATAGCAATTATAAACCCGCTTCTCACACTTTCAAACTGAACATATGATAGAATCGACAAATCATTCAATGAAGGTACATACTTCATATCCTCCAAAATAAACAATCGTATCCTGCCATCCAAAACAATCAAATTTTTCGTGAATATTTTGAAAGATGCACATAAGCATACACATATATAAAATTATATGCATATATATATATTTACTTTTTCTAATATATCTTTTTTTTATAAACTTACAAGTTATTATCTGAAAAGTTTTTACCAAGTCAGAATATTCTTCCTACCTCACATGATGAAATGAAGAAGATAATCAACAATCTTGGTATAGATTATCAATGTATACATGCATGTCCTAACGATTGTATTTTATATAGAGGTGAAT